>VYZV01025139.1:0-12636 GCA_013401275.1 Pandion haliaetus | reverse complement strand
CCAGTGCTAATGCTTTTTTCAACTATATTTTTAAATAGATATCTTCCTTTTGCATTGCAAACAAATAAACCCTAGCAGAAACCAAGAAGCAAAACACTTAAAAACCTCAGTAAATATACATGAAATTGATGCAAAGGCACAAATTAAGTTACACCTGAAAAAAAAAACCCAACCCAATCTTAAAGTAAATAACCTTTTCTGTAATTATTGCCATGGAAGAATCACTTCAGTACTTGAAAATTCAAGAGTACTTGCCTAAGGACTCTCTTCATGCACCTCCTTACTGTAGGCTGTCAGAGTAGGAGTGAAGAATATTAGTATCTCTTTAGTGACACCAAAGAGCACAGAATTAATAGTTTCTCAGTCACATTGGATGCGTGCTTAGGATTGCATTATGTACTACAAGAAACTGTATGAAAATTCTTCTAGTCCACAGATGGACCACAAGAATATTTCTTAAAATAATCACAAAAGTAGCAGTGAAAACTAACATGGGATACTAGAAAGCAATCTCAGATACCTTAGATAAATTAAGTTGTTAGAAAGAAACACACACATAACCCTTTACATCAAATTGTAAAATATTTTACAGACGATGTCCTGTACCATTACAAGAAACTGACAGACATTGCAACCATACCTTAGAGCTCAAAGAACTATTTTGTTTTTCAGTTTCTGGACATTTCATGAAATTGCAGTCTTAGAAAATTGTTCAAACACTGCATATTTCAGCACTCACAACTTCTTCAAACCCAGAGTCTTGCCTGTAGTGGTTTGTATATTTTACAGTTTGTGTACTGCTTTATATAGCACACCTGTAATTTTCCAATTGCAGAGTTATGAAAGGCAGAGAGCAGTCAGTCAAAAACCTCATTCTTTCAGAAGCCCATCAGTAAAGATTTTTGAGGATTACTTACTCAACAAAATTTTCTTGTAAAGACTTTAGATAAGTATTGTACACACTCTTTTAAAAATTATTTTAAAAACAATATACAAGAGGAGCTGATAATTTTCACTTTTGACTAATTTAAAGTTTCAGTTAATGAAATAAATTTTTTTAGTACCTTTTGTCGAAGTTCAAGTTGTCAAGATAAATGTAGGCTCTGATACCAGATTTACCTTTTAGCTAACTAATAGAAAGATAAGCTGCATATTTACTTTCTGTGTTCTTAATAATCCACTTTTTTTGCTTTTCTACCCTTGACCCATAATAGTCCATGACCATCACTGTTCAAAGTGAAATCTTGATAGTATTTTAATCTGCAATAGTAAAAGCATCCCAATGACTTATCATGGGCACAACCTAGCAGGACTCACAAAAAGGTCTAGAATAAAGAGGAAAACCTGAAGTCCTTCTTCATGAAAGTCAAGTCTGTATGTTGTTTTCATATTATTCACCAGTCTATTATTTGTCAGAGTATTGCTTTCATTCCAATCCTTATCCTTTTTTTTTTTGCCAATTTTAATGGTAATATTTATTTTATATTCTTATACCCTTTATGGATCGTACTGCTGGGATTTCTCCTGTAGCAAACTTACTGACTAGTCAAAGCTGGGGGAAAAGTTGAGGGGAGGAGGTGTTCCTTGGAAACAAAAATATTTCTTATGCCTGTAGCTGAAACAACAAATACTGGGCCAAGCTGCTGCTCCAGCTTCATTAAGTTAATTAGGTAGATACTTAACAGAAAAGTTTTTGAATGCTTAAGAGCAAGAAGAATATTAGCAAAGGGAGAAGAGCATAACCACAGCTTCACATTATATCAATGAACTAAAGACACCATCATGTCACACGTGGACACTCCTCAACTCTTTCAAACACTCAAGAGAGGAATACAAAATTTAGGGAGTAAAGAAAAGAAAAGGAAGGAGCATTATATTCTCAAGATGACTTTGCTAACCATAAAAATTAGTAGTATAGTTACCAGACTCTGAGAGAAAATATTTAACTGTCTTACTGAAAGTAGGTAACTGCACAGAGGTTAATGCTAACTGGAAAGGGAGCTGAACCCAGAAGACATCACAGCATATTTCCCCATACAAAACCACTTGTCACCAGACAAGTAATTTGTTCCCCCTCCAAACATCCTTCTCCAGTATTATATAGGATTGCTTTCAAAGCATTTTGGAAGTTGACATACAATGAATCTTCAGTCTTGAGAACAAAAGGATTCACAATAGTTTTTCCATCCTACCATTCATGTCAAAAAGATTCCCAAACCCTTCATGTTTTTAACACAGATTAATATGCAGTAGCTTGCAAACCACCTCTCAGTAAAATATCTAACGTCTCACAAGATAAGATCGTTATGTTTTTTTAAAATGTGGAACCCATAAGGTTATTGCGTTATGCAACTTTGCATANATTTATTACACTGAAAGAGTTGTAGATGCTTTTATCAATCCAGAGTAGCTTTCTCTCTTTCATTTCAATGGTAGGGAAAAAAGGGTTATTTAAAAAAAACCCCAAAGTTGGCTAATAGAGCTTTGCTTTAGAGATGGGGAGAGAGAAAGTGATCTGTAATGAAATCAGGTTTGTTAGTTTACTGAAAAGTCAGGTTGATGAATTAGGATTTCTTATTCAAGATTTAATTTTTTCACCTTCTATGAAAATTCAAGGGAAACAACTCCCTGCTTCTGTGTCCCAACTGCATGATCAGTTAGCAAGGCATTCATTTACCATCTGTTTTGTTTGCTGGCTAGGGTCTATACTGCAGGTTAGAGTCTGTCAGTTAATACTGAAGCTTGTTTTCTAAGTTGTAGAGAAAAGAGTTGCAGAGAAACCCATTTTAAACATATACTCTACTTCTCACATTGTAATTTAGGGCTGAGAAAATATTTCTCAAAAAGACTCATCATCTTGGTAATAGCATAACAACTGAAGCACTTAAGTTGGAAGCATATACCAGAGACATTTCATGTAGAAACTACTGTTATCACTTCATATAAAAATCCATTTGTTAATTTTGCTGGCTATGCTAGTTTGGTTTAATTCTTTTTTTTCTTCCCACTTTATCACAGTATAGAGGATGGCATATTTTCAGCATGTAATAGCTTTTCATGGCAAAGCAAAACAAATACCACATTCTGTCAACACTTCCCAGACTTTCCCCATTTCCATACCACTGCCTATTTGTTCCTTATCTTTTTTTCCCCTCCATCACAGCACAAGGACAGAAGCGGTTTCAGTTCCTTCAAGAGTGTATTTACTTGAAACCTTAATGAGTGAGGGAACAATTCTCCTCCACCACATTACTTTACACTCTTCTCTGTGTTGAGAGTTTCACTGCTCTTCCTGTGAGATGTTGTGCATAGAAAACCCCCACACATGGCACAGTGATAATAGTGCTGAACCTGTGTGTTAAAACCTGCTTTAAAAAAGAATACAGATTCACAGAGTAAAATAACAATCCAACATATGTAATTTTGCAGGGAATAAAAACACCCTAACAGAATGGTTGAGGAAGGAGACAATATTTCATCTGAACATTACAGTTCTTTTGCAGACTAATTAAAAGAAAACAAACACTAATTCTCCTATTCATTGGTTACTGGGTTTGTTATTAAGATAATTCTCTCTCCTGACATTTTGTTCAACCAAGATCCCCCAGAAATATAGTAGGAAAGGCTAATTTCAAACCACTATCTTACACTAAAGGGTGAAGTAGAATTTGCAGACTCCCACTGAAAGGTAAACTGAGCTGTGGGGGAGACCACCTGGCTTTAGGATGAGCACAGAAAGCCAAGCATATGCAATGGATGAATTAATCACTGTCTATACACACCTGTTGAGTAGAGAAAACCAATGTGTGAAAAGAAATTCACCAATAAACATACTTATGTGCACAAATCATATATGATGTGTCAGATTGTCCTATACAATTTGTCTGGGATAGAAACTATTGATGGCAAAAAAAGCATTAGAAATATCTCAACAAGTGTGGAAAAGGAAAAGTGTGGCACCATTCTGTTCTTGAGTAAAAAAGAAACCTCAGGTTTTCAAAGCCATCTTTGATAACAGAAGTACAACAAGAAAGGACTGTCTAATACAATTAAACCCTGAGCAAGTCATGAAACATCTTTTCAGGAGCTTGAGATAACTGCTAAGCCTATGTGCATGAAAAAATGCACAATGTGTAAGTTTACATTAGCATTTTAGTTTAAGCATTACATAATCTTAAGAAAAGTCTTTCTGCAAAACCTTCACATCATTAGTGATTTGTGTTTAGTCAAGAGCCTTTGTAGCAAGCAGAGAGAACCAAAAAAAATAAGAGAACATTTGTCACTCTATCAATACAATATAGAATTATTGTAAAAATGGAGATGGCTAGCAAATAACTGTGTTTCTATCTGTATATCAAGTACTGCATTTTAAAATAGGAAAGTGATGAGAATATTTCTTCCCTCTACTTTTCTTTTCACCCCAAATAATCAGTGACACTTTCCTTACTTCCCCTATTGGAGAAATGCTATTTTGACCAGTTTTCTGTGTCAAAAACTAAAGTATGGCTTATTAGAGAAAGTTGGTAAATATCCCAGTACAGATACATACTTTTACACTGTCTTGTTATCTAAAGATACCTAATTGTTATCTAAAGTTACCTAAATATTCCTAGCTTCACATACCTTTAAGATGTCATCACCACCTTGTTTCCTTTTGTACAAGAGCAAACCCAGAAAAAAACCCCACTGTTTTGTAACAAAACAGGATTAAAGAATAGAAGCAGAGCTGTAATATTCACAAAACATATGCCAAGAAAAGACATAAAAATTAAGAGGAGAATTTGAATTCAATTAATAGTATTGTTCATAGAAAAAGCTGCAAGTGTTGGCCCAATTATGCTTAAAGTGAAAAAAAGAAAACAAACAAATCTCTATTTTTGAGGTTCGGCTGCCAAAAGAGAAAAATAATGTAATAACTAACCGAAGTACTCCAGTTAAGAGCTGCATGAAAGAGAACCACATCAATTAGCTAAGAAACTGGAAATATGAGAGATGAGAGTAATCTGATATTCTCTGACTATTCAGTTGTCCTGGTTTCAGTTGGGATAGAGTTAATTGTCTTCCTAGTAGCTGGTATAGTGCTAGGTTTTTGAGCTAGGTATGAGAAGAATGGTGGTAACACACTGATGTTTTCAGTTGTTGCTAAGTAATTTTTAGTCTAAAGTCAAGGTTTTTTAGCTTCTGATGCCCAGTCAGCAAGAAGGCTGGAGGGGCACAAGCAATTGGGAGGGAACACAGTCAGGGCAGCTGACCCAAAGTAGCCAACAGAGTATTCCATACCATGTGATGTTTATGAACCGTGGGGGGATTGCCGCTCGGGGACTAAAGGGCGCGTCAGTCAGTGGGTGGTGAGCAATTGCATTGTGCATCACTTGTATATTCCAATCCTTTTATTATTACTCTTGTCATTTCATTTGTGTTATCATTATTAGTTTCTTCTTTTCTGTTCTATTAAACCGTTCTTATCTCAACCCACGAGTTTTAGTTCTTTTCCTGATATTCTCCCCCATCCCACTGGGTGTGGGGGGGAAGTAAGTGAGCAGCTGCGTGGTGCTTAGTTGCTGGCTGGGGTTAAACCACAACATCAGTCTATTACTTAAGCATTAATACTAGTGTTTGTTCACACTCCTAAAAAGAAGCATATATTAATGTGTTTGGGGTTTTTCTTTTTAATTCAGCATATAGATCAGCATATACATAGGAACGGGGAGGGGTGTTGAAAAATTCTAAAAGTTCATTTGAAAATTACTTTAACAAGACATACCAAACTATGCTTAGAACTGCTAGGATTGAAATCATCAGGGGTAAATACAACTAATACAAACCATAGTTGAGGAAATTTCTTCCTCATTACTCATGCTACTGCTGCATTTCAGCAAATACTTTTCCTCTCTATCCAACCCTAGCTTAATTACTGTTTTAGATTATGGTTTTGATGCTGACACTACTCTTGCAAATTCCAACCACTTCATCAGAAGCTGTGAAGCCTCAGAGCTGGATCCCTAAGCACAAAAATAAATAATTAACAAATTTCCAATTAACCCTGTTGAACTAAGAGAAAATGCAATCTACTGCAGTAAAAATCCTTTACCTGCTCTGATTTCACATTATATCCAATGCCCTACATCTACAACTACATGTCACCTTTTTGTACCATAAAAGTCAACATCCTTTATTTTTCCTTCTTAATAGTATCAACGGAGTTACAAAGCTGGCAAGACAGAAAAAGATGTATTAACTTTCTAAACCACATGATTTTAAAGAAGTTTATGTGAAGACCCAGAAAAGAATTTTAATTCACATTATTTAGGTTTCATTTAGATAAACTTTATCACATTTCATTAGATTTGTCCTTCTGTTTTGGTTTCTAGAAAAGTCTATGATTCTTCAGTCCTGTAACAGGAGCATGAATGGAATTAATGGCATTAACTCCAGTACTTTAGTAGTTTTTCAACCAATTTCATATATTTTTCCCTAATTTTTCAATTTTACCCAAAGCCATGCCTATTGGCAGACAAATCTTCTCTTTAATGAAAAAAGACTACTAATAGCAGTTAACATTTACAATAGCTGCGGTATTCAAATGAAAATCATGAGAATGACAGGGAAGCCAATGGAGGACAGAAAAAAATATTTTATTAAGCAGCAATCTTTAGAAAGTTCAGACAACTTTAAAATAACTTCACTGTTTTGTAAGTGACTCCTGGGTGAAACAAGACTGTTTTAAAAAAAGAGTAGGAAGATTTTGACTGAAGAAAGGCATCTCTTTCAAGCAGAGGCTTACCTCTCAAAAAGAAAGAAATTATCATTTTCCATTCAAAAATCCTGCACTGACCGTGCAAGCAGAAATAACTGGTTACAAGCTCAGTCTTGTCTGAGTTGCCATTCATCTAAATTGACTGTAATGGTTAATAAAGCATCATAAAGATGCACCAACTCATTTAAATGAGGATTTGGAAAATAATGTTTTAAGCAGAAAAAAATGGGAATCAAAACCTCACTGTCAAGAGAAATAATCAACAATATTTTGCCATCTACACCACTACAATTAGTGGCAAAATGTATATGGATTTTAAAGTATACAATGAAAGATCTGAATCATATCAGCATATTCAACATATAATTAACAATTACCAAACTACAAGAACAGATCCATGCAGAATGTACAGAACTGTAATCCTTGTATATATTATCATCATCACTGGTCTCAACCCTTAGTAAGCCTATGATTTGTGCTGAAAAGGACATTAAATAAAGGCATACTTACAAAACAATACCACCGGACAATCAATCTTGTTGAACATAAAGAAGCCTCATAGATTCCCCTGAGAGAGTCAGTAATGATGGTTCATTGACAACTGGTGATCTTAGGTGTCATGGAAAAGCAGTAAAATACTAATTGATGGTCTCCTGGAAAACTTGACTTCCCTGTAAAACCTTATTTGTTGTTATGAATCATGTAATCCAAGATCTTTATGTATGTGCTACTTAGTATTTAAGGAGCAAAAAATTCTTTTATTTAAAAATACTTGCTTTGTATTAGCTTGCTGGACTAACTTGGCATCCATTAGATACTACACCAAACAGCATACAGTGCAAAGTTTTACAGGCAGAAGACAACAAATAACAATCTGCAATTTAGAGCAACAATTCTCCTGGAAAGTGCAAGTTTGAAAGTATATTTATTCCTATATTGCTACATATCTGAAATGATTGTGATTAGAACTATATGGCACTCACTTTGTTAAGGAAATACCACTCTTGAACCGTTGCTTAAAAAACCCAGTGTATGACTGTCTTGCCAGTTACTAGTTTCCATCAGCTCAAATCTTATGTTATCTTCATAGGTTCCCCTCCCTTTAATTAAAGGTCATTTCTTCTAGCTCTATGTGATGGTTTCCCTACCTACCCTGTTGGCCATCTGTGACACCAACATGATAGTAGCTCAGTCTCTGCAAACACAGTGAGCAAGGCCACCTAACCCCAAAGTTGTTCTCCACCAAGAGCCTTCGAACACAGAGGCAATATCATGAACTGCAACTCACAATGACCATCTGTCTGTAACACCCAAGTGAATTCATTGCAAACATGAACCTTTCTTTCTTCTTCTGAATGGATATAAAGTACCCCAGAAAGCACAACAACAGAACAGCAATCAACTGGGTAATCTAATGGGCAAGTTAGTGATAGCAGTTTCTTAATCTTGGATGAAGAAGCATCAAGAAGATATTCCCTCCTTCTCTCATTCCACAGCAGGCTACAACTAAAGTTTTAATTAAAAAAAGGTATTTTCTTGTCTGTGTTCATCCACTTCAGTTACACAAGACAGTCATATTAGAACACATGCAAAGTGTAGTTACCTATTTGCCATGTATGTCAGAGAACAGGCAATAATTATGCAATTTCACTAATATAAGCTATCTAATACCATTCAGAAATAAGGCCTTAATATTTACATTTTAGAAAGTTTAAGAGTTTACATAAGTCACTGTAGATCATAGTAAGTAATGCTAAAAGTGACGCAGTGGATCCATCTGTGCAAGAGCAGAGAATTTGCATCTTCCACAGCTGCTTACGGGCATTCTTGCTAGTGAGGATGTTGGAGCTAAAGTATGAGCAGAAAATCATAAGTTTCTCTTTTCAGATGCAGTTCCATAGTGCCTGCAGGATTTTAGAAGAATAGGTGGCTCTTGCCGCATGTCTGCAACTGTTTAGATGCAGTATTCCTATCACTCCACTCTTACAGGAAAAAAGTTGGGATACAGTAATTTTTAAAAACATGCTGTTAGCAGAACTGATACAACAAAGCTTAGAGAAGTGATTCCTCAGGATTTATACCCTGTGTCACCTACAATCTTGCCTCTCTTCTTTGATACAAACCTATTTCTCCTATTCTCTGATATTTCTCAGATACAAATGAGTTCAGACGAAACACATAAGAGCTGTGTACAAAAAAAGAATGGAAATAGAGAAAGCCTTTTTATACATTATTTTTTAGAAATGTCTACATTACTTAAAATAGAAAGCCTTACTGGTTAAAAACTAAGGATGAAATAGAAGGAACTTCATGTGAGATCTACTTCTCGCCATTATGGCATTAATTTAAATAAAATTTCATTGTTTATAAAAAATTAAATTTCAAACTGTTTAACAGCAGAAACTTTTTTTTAAAAATCTGCTTCCTTTTACTCCTCTGATCTTTCTTTTTTCATTACTTACCCATAGTCGATGCTGTTGTTTTGCCTATGTGCTTGCTGCAACAGGTGAGAGTTAATACTTGGTTTAAAAACAAGTGGGGTAGTTAACATCACAATCTTCTACTGTCAGCACATTCTCTTTCTCCAGCAGCACACCTAATAGAAATTATTCTGACAGGATCACTTTCTAGATGTATTCAAAGCCCTGTAAGTTTTCTTTATCACTGACATATGTTAACTGAGCACTAAAACAGGAATAGCATGTGAAATGTAGCATAAGAGCAAACAACCAAAAGTTCACAGTTAAGTAAGAAAAATGAATCCATTTCCTCATAGGTCACTAATATACTTCAAGTCATCTGCCTCTTTTGTCAGTTTATTGGAGGACCTAGCAAGAACCTAGTGCTAGAGTCTTGCTCCAACTTAATTCTTTCTGCATTTGCATAAAAACTTGTTCCAAATTATCCAATTTAAGATTAGCGCATGCATGCTATGCAGCTTCTTTGCACTGTATCACAAGATAGCTACTCAATTAAGCAATCTTTATTGCCTTATCCAAACTTGGTTTTCTTATTATTTTTCTAAAATTGTTAACTTTTAATTATGTTTCACACAATTGACAAAAAATGCAACTTGTATTTAAGGAGCTCAAGTAATGCCACTTTTACTAGCTTAGGCATGTTTCAAGCCAGTAAAGCTAGACATTAGTAACAGGATGCATCATGCACATTAGCCCTTCTTCCAGTACTTTCACACATAAGCCAAGACCAGTTAAAGGCACAACTCTGCATTAACTGTCTTTTGGCTTCAGAGCCAGGTGAGAAATTCTTTCTTTCCAGTTAGCACTTTATTGCAACAAATTAACTCTTTTTGATTTAAATGTAGGTGGGTTTGGTTTGTGTGGTGGGGATTTTTAGTAGTGGGGGAGGCTCCTTTGGGAAGCTGCTAGATGCTTCTGTGGCTCTAAGTTGGACCTGCCTCTGGTCAAGGCCAAGCCCAAGCTCATCAGCGGCAGTGGCTCTGGGATAATGTATTTATGAATGGGAACCTGCAGTGAGTAGGGGGACTGGAATGTGAGAGGAACCCCTCTGCAGATACTGAGTTCAGTGAAGAAGCTGGGGGAGGAGGTGTGCTGGAGGAGGGGATGCCCCTGAAGACTGTCTGCCTGCAGCCCAGAGAGGTGAGTGGGGGAGCAGATGCCCACCTGCAGCCCATGGAGGACCCCTTGGCAGAGCAGGGGGATGTCCCTGAAGAGAACCGTGACTCCATGGGAAAGCCCATGCTGGAGCAGTCTGTGCCTGAAGGACTGCAGCCTGTGGGAAGGACCCATGCTGGAGCAGTTCATGAAGAACTGTACCCCATGGGAAGGACCCCATGGTGGAGCAAAGGAAGAGTGAGGAGTCCTGCCCCTGAGGAGAAAGGAGTGGCAGAAGCAATGTGTGATGAACTGACCCTAACCCCCATTCCCCATCCCCCTGTGCTGCTGGGAAGGAGGAGGTAGAGAAAATCAAGAGTGGAGTTGAGCTGGGAAGGAGGGAGGGCTGGGGAAAGGTGTTTTAAGATTTAGTTGTATTTCTCATTATCCTACTCTGATTCGATTGGTAACAAATTAAATTGATTTTGTTTTTTCCCCAAGTTGATTCTGTCTTTTGCCTGTGACCATAAGCAGTGAGTGATCCCTCTCTGTCCTTGTCTCAACCCACGAACGTTTCTTTATATTTCCTCCTCATCCCATCAGGGCCAGGGGAGGAGGAGTGAGTGAGCGGCTTCATGGTGCTTTATTACTAGCTGGGCTTAAACCATGACGGTAGGTATACCTGCAAATGGAACAAAGCTCTCAAAAAAATAGCTTCAAAGCAAACTAACCTGCTGAAGACCCTTTTAAAGCATATTTGGAATATCTGGACTGGTGCAGCTGAAGGCACAAAATGTTTCAGAGAAAACAAGTTACTCCTGTCCCCTCAGTTGGAACCATAAACTTCGCAGTTAAAATATGAAATTAACCAACTCTCGTCTCTAAGAAGACAGAAGTGAAGTGCAAAAGTTAAGGCTAGTACATATAACACCATAGAAACTGTATATAAATGATGAAGGCGGTTGCCTATTTGAAAGTATTTGCTTTAATGCCTACCTATTCATTTTGTCACAATTACTTTTTTAAATTGTCCTACGTGTTTCTTTCTAGACACAAGAAGTCAGTATGTCCTTATTTAAAAATACATGTACTGCCTCAGAGGTTTTCAGAAAACTATTGTTACTGGGTGCTTAACTGCTACAAATTCAAAGTTTAGAAGAAAAACATATTTTTTTAGAGAAAATATATAGTCCATACCATATTCTGTACTATCACTGTATTAACTGGGCTCTCCTACAACTTTTTTTAGGTGTAAGCTTTGACAAACAAGGGAATAAAAGCTCTCATAATTTCTCCTAATTTCACGATCTCTAGTCCAAGATGTTTGTTTCTTTACCTGGTTCTTAACAGTGGAATGAATCTGATCTTATGCTACAGAATACCATACCTGACTATTTCTGTTTGTTTGTTAATGACATTTAAAAATAATAATAGGCTTGATTTATTCCTAAAATTTGATACTTGTTGATATACCTGATTCTTATAGTATTTTCCTTAAAATTACAGTATTCAGTGCTACCCGAGTAGCAGCTATGTGAGCACCCCAAGAATTAGAGAAACCTAGTAACATTGAGTGCAACCATAAAAGTGAACACTGATCCTCAATCAGGGGCAGAAAGGAAGGAAAGAAGAGAAGGAAAGTACTTATTTGCAGTGGGTAAATTCACAAACAGTCAATATACAGAACAAATTATAAGACCTTCAAATGGATTTAACAAGGAATTTAAAATAATTGCACATGTTCAGATAAAGACTCTACAGGGTACACAGAGAAGAAAAATGCATATTTCAGCATCAAATGCTAACTAAAAGAAGTGTATACTTCGGTGTAATGAAAGCAAAACAAGAGTATCAAAAGAATACATTATCTCTTTTCATAATTCCAGCATGCTGTGGTGGTGCAGACCCCCTGGGCCATGTTACGATGTCAGGATCAGCCAACATTGTGTTCTTGTTTTGGCTACAAGTGCATTGAGTTGGGACAATCCGGTACTTTCTTGTCCTGGCTATGGTACAGTGAGTTAGGACAATTAGGCACTCCCTAACCATACCTGAAACTCCTGCTGCCTGGATCATGGCCCACCCTAGAAGGTGCTAGAATTACCTGACAAGAATTGTGGCCAGAATGGAAATATGCTGTCCAAAGTCAACCATCTTGCGATCCTATAAATAATGATCCTAAGTGAGTCCCTTTGAACTCTCCAGGATCACAGCAGGGTGTCACCCAGTATCTCCCCCTGAGTTGGGATGCCTCTCCAAAGGGTAGATTTTGTGAGGATTTCCAAGATCATCCGCTGATAGATG
>VYZV01025138.1:4450-18947 GCA_013401275.1 Pandion haliaetus | reverse complement strand
GTGCAGCTAGAACAGTCTTTTTCTAAATTTTGCTTTTGTCCCTTAACCGACATTTAGATTTTATCTTCAGCTACCAGTATAAGGGAAAAGAACACCATCAGCAGCAGTGTGATGCCTGCAGTGCTTTGTGGAATATGATCTCAAAAGCTCCCTATGTTGGTGTTTAATTTTTTTAATATTAAAACATATATAATTGTATGATGAAGTGTCTTCCAGCAGGTAAAAGTAAAGGATTAAAATGTTATAGATAAGTTGTGATACATCATATGCTTGGGGCTTCAGATAACTTTGTAATAATGTGACAATACTCTATGTATCAGGCCTGCTTCTATCAAAATCACTTTTTACTGTTTGATTGATAGTCTAATTGCAAAACACTACAAAGCAAGTTAATGCCTTCTCCCTAAAGGATCATGTTAATTTCTGGCTCTTGTAATTTAGGTTGTGTATTTTGTCAGTCAAGAATGATAGTGGTACTCTGAAGAAATTAATTATGTGTACAGTAGATCTGTAAAGGTGGTAATTAGTACATAATAGTCTGTAACTACTGGGATTGTTCAGTACCGAATTCATTATCCATCTAACTTACCTCAAGGGAAAACTTCTCGATCAGGGTTCTGTTGCTTCTTTATGGTTAGACTTTTAAAATACAATTCAACAGTCATTTTGATACGTTTTCAAAATTGAAATAAGGTTTTAATAGCCGAGCTGTATTTTTCACATTATGGGAGCTTGAGTGAGAAGGAACACGAGAAATAAAAAGTTGTATGTAAACTATAATTGAACAAAATCTGAACAAAATATTCAGGTTTTTATTTTTATATGTATAATGTAATAATATATGCATAATATATGAAGCAGCTTATTTTAATAAGGTCTTGTTTTAGTAATTACAGTATGAGAACTTAGGTGGCTGTCCAGTCCTACCTTTGATATCTCCTCTGTGAACAACTTTTAGGACTCATCTGTAGCTCAGTTTTAAAATATTAGTAAGTCATAAAAAATTAATAAAATGTTGATAGGATTAACTGAAATTTAGTTTTAACTTGTTCATGTTTTGGGTCAGTGCCAGGATTTTAGTATCTAAACTTGGTTGGTTGGTTGAAGAGGAAGAGGGTTGAAATGGGCAACTGAAAGTAGTATGAAAAGGATGTTGGAAAATTTAAGAAAGAGTGTAACAAACATACCAAAAAAGCTGAAGAACAGTCCAGGGAGACAAGATTGCTTCTGAGGAAGACACAACATATGGCATGATGACGTTAAGAAAAAGGTGGTGTTTAAATAACACCAACTACAGTGATGGTAGCAACATCATGTTTTGTCAACGTTATTAATAATGCTTATTTGAAGGTGATAAATAGTTTCTTTTTTAGGCTATAGAAGTTAGACTGTAAACAGTTGAGGGAAATGTACTTGTGCAGAATTGTAAGCAGGTGACGATGCTTATCCAAATAAGTTTATTGTAAACATTATAAGGTAAATGTTCTTTTTAAGTTTGTTGGAAATAGCGAGGGGACTGGCTCTAAAAGTAGATGAAGGTGGAATACTAGCAGTTACTGTACCTAGGTGGTATGATAGATGTATGCAGTTGTTGCACTCAATGCTTTCATGAAAAGTATGCAAATCTTATATGGAGACTTCAACACTTACTTGTACTTTAATAAAGTGTTAAGTCCAATCAAAATAAACCAAGCACCATTATTCCACTTACATTGATACTAACAAACATAAACTTATCATCCACCCCTTCTTTTTTCTGATGTTATGCTCACCCATCTTCTGTCCAGCTGACAAGTGGAGATTGAATGGTGTTGTAACAAGTCATCAGTATCTCAAGTTCTTCACGATCTTACAGTGGAGATTTTCCTCCCTTTAAGTCTCCTTGGAGTTGTTCTAGCTTGCTGGTAAAATACTATTCAAAAGATATTGATTTATTTATTTATTTTTTTTTTTTTGGCTAGTCTATCATTGACGAGCGCTTTCAGTTTGCAATTGTTGATTGGGGTAGCTTATCACGACTTCCTTCATGTCTGGTAAAATTTCTGTATGTTATTCTCTGCCTTAAAGTGCTTGGATGATGACCTTCTCATTATAGTGAATTATTAAAACTTGAGCTGCGGTGCTCTTTTGCCACCTACTTTTTGTGGATACATAGCATTTGAGGTCCAAATGTCAGCTTTGTTAGAGTAGTGACTGTCCCGATCCAATGTCAGGGAAAGTTTTGATATGATCCCAAGAGTGAGATTAAGACACAAATTAGGTCAAATGCCATATACCCAAAACAGCTTTTATTATCAAAAGTAGAAAATAGTAGCAATAGGATAGAATGGAAGAAAAAGGCAGAAATCAAGCAAGCAGTAGCGATAGAGTTGCAAGAATAGTCACCACCATGGATCCAGCTGCATCCCCTTGGTCCTCAGTCTTCAATTCATCAGTGATGGGTGCACACCACGGCTTGTCTCCCCCCCCTTTTTTTTTATACGGTATAGTCCAACACATGCACTATTCATGCACTGTCCACGTGCTGCAGGTTTCGTCTATCACGCGACCTTCGCATGGTCCACTCCAGAAACCAGTAGTTATCTCAAAGACTCCCGTTTCCATGACAATGGTAGTCTCCCCATTCCTGCATGCTTCCCTGGCTCCAGCCCGGTCTCCTCCCCTGGATGCCTCAGTGGCCTTATCAGCCAGAGGAGTATCCTGCTTAAACAAGCCATCCCAGAGACAAATGGCATGAGATAAACAGTTCATGGTTCAGTCTCTCACAGCAAATAATCTTTGAGACAAATGGCTCCAGATGCCAATTCGGTCTCTCACAGCGACTTAAAGGTCAGAATGTAAGTGGGCTGCTGTTCCCTCCCACTTCAACTGTGTTTTTCCCTTGCTCTCAGCATCCACAAGAGCACATTATTATACCTCCAATTTATTTTTTCCATTGTTAAGAAAACATGCCAAAAAGTTTGAACAACTTACCTACTTCAGTATTTGAAATTGTTCTTTTTCTCCCCAAAGTTTTGTAGTACAGCAATATGAAAGGCATAAGTATGTCTGTATTTAATTTCTTTGTGTGTTGAACAAATTAGATCATATAAACCAGGAAGATGCAATGCCCTTAGTGTATTTTAGTTAGGCTTTAATTAAAACAACCCTTCTGGTTTGAACATGTTTTGTTGGTACTGTTAACATGGTAATTCTGTAATATCCATGTGCAAGTAAAGTCTTACTCACTAGTATCATGCAGAGGATGTTCACATGTGGAATATCCATGTGCAGTGTTCAGTGAGGTTTTTTTGAGGCCCTTTTGGTGATACTCCTTGAGCCATTGAATGTTCACAATAGTTTCTGTAATTTGAACCTTACTGTGCCTTCTAATTTTTATAGTGCAGGGTACCTTTATGCAAGAAGGGAATGTACAACTAACTACCAAATCAGCTAGTCAGGAAGGGCACTTTAAAGCTATGTCTTTTGTCTCCTACGTCTTATAGAAGGCAGGCTGATTTTTGATCTCCTGAAGAAAATAGCATGTAATTTTTTTCCCCTGAAACCAATCATGCTTAAAGGTTAGTGTGTTATTTTGCAGAGTTTTTTTTTTTTTTTTTTAATTTGTACAGTAACTTACACTCATTGTATTCACACCTCTGCCAGATATTGAGGAGAGGGAGAAAGAAAGAATGACAGGCTAGTTTCAGTGTCAGTAGATCATGTTGATTAAGTTGATTTTTTTTTTTGTTCCTTCCCCTTGCCCCCCTGGTTAACACGTATATTTTTCTGATGTGAGTTCTATTATTTTTAACCCTCTCTGTGACCAGTTAGTGTGCTGAAGCAGATACTGTTCTTTCTTTCATCAAAATAAATGTTTTAGCTTCAAATATTCTCATTGAAATAATTAAGTTTGTATGCATGAAATGCATTTTTAAAGTTTATTCTGCCATCGAAGTGGTGTAATATTTCAAGATTGATTCTACCTCTGTGCAGTGTTCCTCTGTGAATGTTACAAAACTTATATTCACTGTTACTCTTGACTGTCAAATGACAATACAAAATATGCGTCATTCTTTGTCAGCCCTTCCTTTTTGCTTGATGTAATGAAATATTTTTAGTGGGGAGAAAAAAGTTTTGTTTATCTTGCTTTTAAGCTATTTTTTAGTAAAGAGATAAGTAGCAGCCAAAGAATGAGGTCAGTGCACCATTAAACTTGAAGGAAAGCTGTTTGCATTAATACACATTTGGTACTCATAAAGAAAAGGAAAAGGGATTAGTACTTTTAAAAAATGGATCTGAATTTGATATGCTAAGAAGCCCAGATGAAATTCACCAGAGAACTTAAACTTTTACAAGCTTTAAATGGACTCAGTTTTGGCCAAAGTTCCTGTAACACAGCTGTATTTGTAGGTGTGAGACAGCAAGCTTCAGTTTAATACGGGAATCTCTAGTATTAAGCACAGATGTGTTGTACTAGCTCAACTATATGCATTGCTTTGTCAAAATAGAAGAACCACAAACTCATAACGTATTTGTTTCTGGATTACAAACTGCAGGTGGCTCCCTTGGTCTTCTGGTTAATTCAGGATGTGTATGTTTCCTTATCCTCCTTGCCCTCTCCTTTTCAGAAGTGTATGAATCCAACCCAAAGGAAGATACTGTTTCGCAGTGCAGGGTCACCAGATGTTCCTATGTCTTACAGGAATTTCATTTAGTTAGATTGGATGCTTAGGTCTTTGTATCTCAGTTTCACAAAGGAATGAAGCAGGCTGGTTTGTTTTCATCTTTCAGTGTATTTGAAGTTGTTGTTCTTTCTCAATAACAGAATAAATTCAAGTACCATAAAGAAGAAAGAGTTATTAGTTAGCCGTTTTTCATCTTTTCCTTTCCTTCTCAACTGGATTTATCCAATAGGTAAATTGTGAAACTCAGGGATGGAAAAAGCTTTGCCTTGTTTAAATAAAGTGATGCACAGATTTATATATGTGTATCTCTATATTATATTTTTATGTACTTATTCTTAAATCATCTTATAATTATTTAAAAAATGATCACAGGAAATGCGTAAGAATACATTTCTTGAATAAGGAAAAAAAAATTGTATATAATTACCAATGAAATAAAAGCTTTTCTGCCCAAAAGTGTCAGGGGCAATTTGTGCCAGATAGGGATACACAGTCCTGCTGTTTTCAAAGTATCAAGAGGAAAAAGACCTGGGAAAAAAAAAAGGCACATGTGTTCTTTGTATTCAGTTTTGCATCAGGTACTGAGGCTTGACTGCAGAAGTTGACTCCTTAATAGTTATACTTTATAAACAAACTTTGAGTAGTTACACAGAGAAGCACGGTTTCCAAACTGACCTTAAAATGATGCATGTAGCTTTGCTGCAGCTGGGCTATTGTTCAGGAGAATCACAAATGAGGCCTCCTAAGTATTACTTGTATGTATGTTCCTGTGTCCATTTTTTTCCTATGAGGAGGCCACTGTGCAAATGGTAGCTGTTCGATAGCACCTGCTCCTGTTGAAGGGTGTGCGTGTCTTTTTCAAGAGCACTGGTACCCATTTCATTCATCATAGTACAAAAGGACTAAAATGAGAATGCTGTTCTGCTGTTCTGAAGGGGCCAAAACAAACAAAAGCTTCCAGTTAGGAAGCAATGTTTGTAAATTTTAGTTGTTCATATTTTATTTCAAATAGCATTTTAGCACACTTACCTTCCAATAAGTTAAATGATTAATTTTCTGTGTGGAAGGTAATTTGTAACATTGAGTCACAAAGTACATATTTTGAAAAACCATACTTTGTAAAATAGATGTACTGTTAGTATGACCTACTAGCAATTATACTAATTTGCTAGAAGTAGCTCAGAAGCTGAATAGTCACCCTCAAATTTGTATTTAAAAACCACTGGAACAAAAGTCTCTTACTTGCTTTACTTGGGAGTGCCTGACAGTTCTATGTTGATTGTATTTAACACTAATTCTGTATGATAAAACACAGTGTTGTATGATGAAAATGTACAGATGGGCATTGTAAACATTACTGAGAACAAATGAAGGCTTTCTTTTCATAAATGACTTTTGCTTATATTTTGACCACAAGTTTTGACTGTGGTGGACTAATATGAGGGAACACTGATATTTTGTTAAGACTTTCTTTGGAAACATAAAGGAAGTTTGAAATTTTTTTTTTTCTTCTCAGTTTGGGACTGTAGAGTTCTTTTCATCATGTGATAGTGAATGAAGAATATCAGATTAAAAAAAAAATCTATTTTGACTTTCGCAGAAGTTAGGATCAGTCTCAGTTGTGTTATTTTTGTTTTGTGTATTGTCTTGCTTTCCTGTAAAATCTTTTATAAATAATGCTTTCAGAATTATCATGTCATAGGTTTGAACAGATGCAGGAGTTTTACTGGATCTCGGACTGTAGTACAGTTATAATTATGTCTTTCTTATGACTCTGCTTTTAAAAGCTTTGTGGTATATTCATAAGGGAAAAAATTAATGAGGGACAGGTCAGATAGATGCAGTTTTCCTAGATCTCCTATTTGTTATTCCCGGGGCTTCCTTTGTTTACATGTGCAATAGTTCAAGTCAGTATTTTTTCAAAGCGTTGTTTTATCAGAAGGTTCGGATTGAGTAGTTTGGGTATTATCTTGGTTAGCATTACATAAAGAGATGTAGTAATTGCAGCTTCAGAAAAGCAAACACAGGTAGTTTGTATGTGAATTAAATTATATTCAGATTGAGGCAGATGGGAAATAGTTTGAGGTCTGGGATATTTGAAAGTTGCTAGCTTGATTCATTGATTGCTTAGAGTTATATCATAATGTATTCCACAATTTCTATAGAAATCAAGTTCATTTTCAAAATCAGCATTATATCTATTCTGAATCCAGGTAAAATGCTCTAATGTGGAGGTGATTCCGTCACAGTTTAATTAGCACTGCTTAACCCTTTTGAAATGTCCCTAGGACAAGTTAGTCTACCCGACTGGAGACTTGAGGAGCAATGATACAAAATAAGAAACCCTGCTAGTTACATCCTGACTGTATTACTTTTACAGATACGTGCTGATTATCTGCCTTTTTTAGTGACAACCATGAAACTGATAATATAGAGGATGTCATTTGTGTATGTACTTGCTGTAGGACCGTTCTGTGGAACTGGAAGTGTTTCTAAATAGTATTGTTAAAGAAACCCCTGCTGCTCAGCTTTACTGCAAGGCTAAATTAGTAATTTTATCAAAAAGCTTTAGCAGTAGAATTTAAGGAAGGCTATTTTCTTTTTTCTGAAGTATGGCAGTTTTACTATCATAAATTTTCTTTTTTCTGAAGTATGGCAGTTTTACTATCATAAATTTTCTGCTTAAGTCAAGCATGATAGTTTTGCTGCTTGAGTAATTGTAGGTATTTGTTGGTATTCCTTCAGTAAATTTGGGAACTGCTTGGTAATTCTAAAAATGTAATAAATTAATGAACCTCTTTTGTATTATTTCATTTATAAAAATCTGATTTTGGAAATGCTAAGAACTGATTTTCAAAAAGTATTGTTGATGTTGGGGTTGTGGTGAACTTGTAGAGTGGTGTTCTGTGTTTAAGGCTTGGAAGGAAAAATACTGGAGTGAGAACAGCTGTATATTGTCTTATAAGGTCTCTTGTGTGTGTTTTTAACAATGTTGTGACTGAGCTGTCTTAAAGTCTTAAATTTTAGGTGGTAACTTACAGAATTAATGTATTAATTTGTTAGACCAGAGTTGTTAGAATTGAAAAATGAAAATCTTGAGGAAAGGTGGAAGTCAATTCTGACTGTGAAGAAAAGTCAAGGGGAGGTAAACTCTCAAAGGATGCATTGGTTTTTTCCTACATTGGCTGTCTCAGAGGTCCCCATTAGAAAAGAGTAAGGATCACTCTTGCCATACGCAGACAAATATATGTTACCTGCTGTCGTGGTTTAAGTAACTAGGCACCACTCAGCCACTTGCTCACTCCCCCCACCCAGTGGGATGGGGAGGAGAATCGGGAAAAAAAGTAAAACCTGTGTGTTGGGATAAGAACAATTTAGTAACTAAAGTAAAATAAAATATAATACTAACAATAATAACAGTAATGAAAAGGAATGTAATAATTAAATAAAAACCAAGAAAAGAGAAGTGGTGCACAATGCAGCTGCTCGCCACCTACTGACCAATGCCTGAGCAGTGTTCTGTGCCTCCTGGCCAGCTCCCCTCAGTTCATATACTGAGCATGACATCCTATGGTACGGAATATCCCTTTGGCTAGTTCAGGTCAGCTGTCCTGGCTATGGTCCCTCCCGGCTTCTTGTACATCTGCTTGCTGGCAGAGCATGGGAAACTGAAAAATCCTTCACTTGTTGCTAAGTAGTGCTTATCCTAAGTAAAACATCAGTGTGTTACTAAAATTATTGTCATACTAAATCCAAAATGCACTGTAGCAGCTACTAAGAAGAAAATTAGCTCTCTCCCAGCTGAAACCAGGACACACACATACCTATATTCAACAGGTTTGGAATTCCGGCCTATCGTGTGATAACTCTGTTAGTAGTTAGTACATTCTGTACCTACTATATGCCTTGTTTTTCTAAAGGAAATAGAGCTTTTGTTTGTAGCAGCTTTATAAAATACAGCAGAGGAAGTAAGGCAGTTTTATATTCTGAAATGTCTATTTCAGTCTCAGTGATGGAGTGCTCATACAAGCTATAGCACATTTAACGAGCAGTTGAGGACAGATGTGTACTAGGCACACCACGGAAAGGGATTGTGTACAAAGACTAATTAGCATGAAATATGAATACATCCAGGAAGTAGTCCTGGTCTGTAATGCTCTTGCAGACACTATTTTTTCTATGAATTTGACAAAAAAAAAATAAAATTCGGAAGTTGAACTGAAAAAAGAAGTGGGTTTTGTTTGTTTACGTAAAATGATTAGACTGAAAAGAATGCTTTTTCTAATGTCAAAACAGAAAAAAATAACCCTCTAAGCATTTTTTTTTTTTACAACTTCATTTTTTTGCAAGGGAATTAAAATTGATACTAGAAAAATCTGTTTAATTTGAAGCTAGTTACTCAGAACATGATTAAATAGTCCGTTCCATGGATTTTACAGTAATTTTTTGTAAATGAATTGTTAAGATTATGTGTCATGGAAATTTTCTGAAAGCGTGGCTTATCTTTCATGTGTAAGAATTTCTGTATGTACATAAAATACACTGATAATGAGTTGGAGGTCAATCAGTTGTCACTTCTAGGTCTGTGTTCTATAATTCTATCCAGGACGGTTTTAAAACAATGTGTTTTGCCTTCTGATGTGTTGTTTGTAGATATAGCTATGTTTTCTGGAAACTTTCTCAATATTAAAGGAAGCTCCATATCTAGTTATTACTAGAAAGCTAAGTGTTGTAATGCAGGTTATTGGGCTACAGTAAAGTCACGCAGTTCACTGTGAATTTGTGACCCAAGTGAAGGTGGGAGGGGAAAAAAAAAAAGGCTGGAGGAAAGGATGGAAAACAGTTCAGCTACTTACCAGGAAAGTTTGTGCTGACTGTTTAATAGGCTCTGCAAGTATATCTTAATATCCTGAAAGCTTCCAGCAGAGTTCCGGGAATAACAGTGTGTTTTTTTTAAACAAATAAAACCCCACCATAAACAAAGATGTAGTTATAAGCAAAATTTATGGCCTTACTTGTAAAATAATTCTTTTAGGTCTTTATTAGAGATGTTCCCTCCATCTTTCAGCAGAACCATAGTATGTACTACATTACTTTCTAAATGTACTTTCTCTCAAATTTCTCTTATATGAAATACAGTGTGGGTTTTTTCTGTAAAAGTGTAAACTGACAAAACATGGTGTTATTCATGGCCTAGTTCAAGTTACATGTCGTGCTGACCTGTGATGATGTAATGTTTACAAAAAATGCTCCCCTCTCCATGCCTGTTAGTTCTATGTGNACAGTGCTGCAGTACTTGAGAACCCTCATGGTAAAAAAAAAAAAAAAAATTCCTAATCTGCTTTTGAGATTGCAACTTTTATCTGATGGATAGTTGTTTCAACTGTAATGCTACTAGGAGACGCCTTGAACAGCATATCTGCCACTGCAAGAATTTCTGCCGTACGTGCGTAGAGTAAGGATAGATCTGTTATCTAAATGAATAAAGGTTCTTTGGAGAAAGATATATTAAAAAGCTATCCTAAAGGATTAAAAGTTAACAATCATGCTATTAAGTTTCTGAACTCATGGAGAAATTGAAAATACTAGGTATGTAGGCATTAAAAGCTAAAAAGCTGATAATTTTGTTGTTATTGAATTACTTGCTAATGATCTCTAAAGAATGTGAAGCTGAAATTAGGATTTTATATATTGTGTAAGTGTTGTGTGTCTTGTGCAGTTGTGAGAAACTGAAACTTCTCTGAAACTTCATTCTTTTGTATACCTTTTTCTGTTCTGTAATTATTCTAGAATACTATTACAGAATAATTTCCCAATGTGAGGAGACAGGTGAATAAGAAATTTATGGCTTAAATGCTTTCTAAAAGCAAAACTTCTGTTAAAGTGGCTGATATATATAAGTCAATATGGAATTATCTGTAAGTTGGTGTATTCTTAACGGTAGTACGCATGGAATAAGTTTCAAGGTTTTCCTTTTGACATTTTTTGTTCTTGCATTTAAGACATTTGGATCATTAACACTGAGACGCTGCCTTCTTAATGAATAATTTTAGCCAAATTTTGCTTATGCTGGTAATATAAAGGTAAGCAGAGCATAGGTTAAATCCGCTAAATTTAGAAAATACTGTGGATTCTGTATGCTTAAAATGTGCTGAGGTGAATAGTGAAATCCGATTTTGTTGGTAAAGGTGAGACTGGTAGCTGTGTGTTTCCAGACTGTTTTTAGTCTGCTACAATGCAAATGGCTTCATTTAGTACTCTGGTAAGTCCCCTAAGACTAATCCTGCAACGTGCAAGTAATTTATCTTTTGCCTCTTGAAGGCAGATAATCGTTGTGCATGTATTCAGTGAGTGCCTGGGTGGTTTCAACACACTTTGAGATACTTGGACCCCAAGAAAGCTTTTTTTCAAGGCGAATCTGTTAGAAGGTAGTAGTAACATACACAGCCATATAGGGCTGTCTTCAGGCCAGTTTAGCCCGGTGTTCTGTCTTCAGCAGGTGACTGAGAGCTGATGTTTAGGAAAAGTAAAAATGAGTTAATTAATATTTATTAAATGTTTGTCTCTTTATGTACATAGACAGCATAAACTAAATAGTGATGCTTCCCAGCTTCCAACAGTTGACTTTTTTTTTAAGCCAGAGGTCACATCTTTATACATAGTAAAGTCTTCATTGTGTATTGTCTTCAGTGAACTCATGATCTTTTAGCATTCATAACCTGTGACATTGATCTTCTTTGTATTTCAAAAAGTGTGTAGTTTTCCAGTGTTTGAATCCTGCTGCTTGCTGTGTTTGTTGCCTACTTTTTCTGTCATTGCAAGTCTCATTAATAACTATTTTATATTTATTTTCTCTGTGTTTTCAAAGACCACAGAGGGGAAGACCAAAATTGTACATGATATACAAAAGACAAAGAGTAATACATCACTGAATGATGGCCGTTATCTAATAAGTATCAGTTCCTCTACCCCAGTTATTGGGGGGAGACTGACCTCACAGTTTTGGTTTTCTTAGTATGGAATCATCAAATGTCTCCGTGTTTGTTTTTCGGAGAGTTACATTAGTATGCCAGAAACATTTCACTGTCACAGTATATTGAAACCCTATTGGGTTGACCTTAGAATGATCATTAGTCAGAATGATTGTAATGTGAAAAGATGCAGTATGTCCTCCCTGTGATGATGTGTGGTGTGGCAGTTCCTGTTCCAAACAGGTCACTGCCCTTTAATGTGTCGGGTTAAAGCTGGGAGTAATTCTAATGTAAAGGTTGCAATAGCCTGTGTTCTTGTCTCTGACATGTAGCAAAAATATTTGTGCCCACATGTGATTAGGTTGAAAGGTATGCTTGTTATAGATTGCATGTAACTAATTAGATTTATCCATCCACCACAAGGCCACAGTTTCAAACATTTGTTTATGGAATACTAATTTATCAGCATTTTATAAATAAGGATAAAAGTTGCTATTTGTATTTATCAACTATCAAAGCTGTGATTACCAGTCAGCTTCACAGGGTGCTGCTTACTGGTTATAGAAATTAATGGAATCTATTAAGGGAGATAATTTCCCAATTACTTTTATTATGATCCTTTTCCCCTGTGAAGTTATGCTTTGGATCTGATGCCAATGAAGACATCCCTTTGAGTTCTGCTGGCTTAATAAAACAATAAATACCAGATAATTATCAAGTTTTTTTTTTTTTTTTAAACTTTCAATTAGTAGAGAATAGTATTCTTCTTACTAAATATTAAATCAAATTTCTTAAGTACTAAGTCAATGGAAATGTAACATTGTGTATTTCACTGTGTAGCTCCGAGTATATAACCACAATGTAACAGATTACACTTGAAACCCCTTTAGGTCATTTATGAGGTAGTCCTGGCTAACCAGAGAGGTCCCAGTTGACTGGAAGTTAGCAAATGTGATGCCCATCTACAAGAAAGGCCAGGAGGAGAATATGGGAACCCATGGGCCTGTCAGTCTGACCTCTGTACCAGGGAAGGTTATGGAGCCTCAAGCCTTCATCTTGAGTGCCATCATGTGGCACGTACAGGACAACCAGGTGTTCAGGCCCAGTCAGCATGGCTTTATGAAAGGCAGGTCCTGCTTTACTAACCTTATCTTATTCTATGACAGGGTGACCCACTTAATGGATGGGGAAAAGGCTGTGGATGTTGTCTACCTAGGCTTTAGTAAAGCCTTTGACACTGTTTCCGACAGCATTCTTTGGGAAAAAACTGGCTGCTCATGGCTTTGACGGGTATATTCTTTGCTGGATGAAAAAACTGGCTGGATGGGCAGGCCCTAAGAGTGGTGGTCAATGGAGCTAAATTCACTTGGCAGCAGGTCACCAGCGGTGTTCCTGAGGGCTCAGTGCTGGGGCCAGTTCTCCTTAATATCTTTATCAATGATCTGGACGAGAGGATTGAGTGCACCCTCAGTAAGTTTGTGGATGACACCAAGTTGGGGGGTGGNCCTGGGGATGCTGGTTGACAGTTGGCTGAGTATGAGCCAGCAGTGTGCCCAGGTGGCCAAGAAGGCCAACGGCATCCTGGCCTGTATCAGAAACAGTGTGGCCAGCAGGAGCAGGGAAGTGATTGTGCCCCTGTACTCGGCACTAGTGAGGCCGCACCTTGAGTACTGTGTTCAGTTTTGGTCCCCTCACTACAGGAAAGATATTGAGGCGCTGGAGCATGTCCAGAGAAGGGCAAGAAAGCTGGTGAGGGGCCTGGAGCACAAGTCTGATGAGGAGCGGCTGAGGGAACTGGGGTTGTTTAGCCTGGAGAAAAGGAGGCTGAGGGGAGACCTTATTGCTCTCTACAACTACCTGAAAGGAGGTTGTAGTGAGGTGGGTGTTGAGGTGGGTGCTGGTCTCTTCTGTCAGGTGGCTGATGCTAGGATGAGAGGAAATGGTCTCAAGTTGTGCCAGGGGAGGTTTACATTCTTCATTTTCCTTTACTGAAAGGGTTGTTGGGCATTGGAACAGGCTGCCCAGGGAAGTGGTGGAGTCACCATCCGTGGAGGTATTTAAAAGATGTGTGGATGTGGTGCTTGGGGACATAGTTTAGTGGTGGACTTGGCAGTCCTAGGTTGATGGTTGCACTTGGTGATCTTAAAGGTCTTTTCCAACCTAAATGACTCTGTGATGAAAAACTACAGTAGATCTTGAAGATGGTAAACAAATTGAGGGTTTTGGGTTTTAGATATGTACAAGTTGAATAATTTTTCATTCATGTTTGTTGAAAACCTTGATGGTAAAGCAATACTTCAAAAAGGGAGAGGATACTGGAAAGTTCCTTTGGAAAATGTGATTCCCATAAGTGTCTTCATTGGGAAACATGTGACTTTTAGAAGCCTAATCAAGAGGATCAGTAGTGGAACTATTAATTTAAAAGATTTTTGTTTACTACACTTGTTATAGTAATAACAGAAAATAAGTTTATTAAAATCTTAATAAAATATGATAGCAGGTTTTTGACATTTTGTTTTACTCTTTTTTTGTTTTGTCTGAGTCTTGGTACTTTTACTTTTGAAAGTTGTATGGATAAGAGGCATATCAGTTAGAATCTGGAAAGTAATTACAGCTGTCCTATCTCGCAGTTCTGTGGTGATGATGGCCTGATATGAGAGGAAAAAATATAACTGGGACATGCAACTGTCTAAATTAGAAATACTATAATAGGCAGCATTTTATTTTTATGGTTGTTATGGGTTTGTGTGGCGCGGTTTTCCTTGGTGGCAGGGGAGGGGGGCTGCAGAGGCGGCCCCTTTAAGAAGTTGCTGGAAGAATTTGCTGCCCCAAAATGTCGGACCCGCGCGCCAAAATGTC
>VYZV01025134.1:30664-42340 GCA_013401275.1 Pandion haliaetus | reverse complement strand
TATATATAAGTTCCAATGTGGACTAGGAAAGCTATCTCTGTGCCTGAAAATGGACATTTGGTGAGCATGCATACGTTTTCAGTACTTACTGTAAAAGGGTACAAAATCTATTGTTGCTCTCTCATTATTGAAAATGTTCACTAATGTTTTTTTCCATGACCTTTTACACCATATAGAAAGCAACTGTAGAAGATGTATAAATATTTTCAGACCAGAATGATGGTTGATACAGGGCTCTCCTCGCAGATAAATTACAACACAAAAAAATAAGGCTTTAGAAACTCAAACCTTGTTTGGTTTCACATGTACTTACAGTCTCCCTTTCCTTCCCCTTCCCCTTTCTCTTAGCCCACGGACCAAAAATAGCTAAAACTAAATCAAGGGGACTTATAGAAATGTTAATGTTTAACATTTCAGTAAAACACGTTACCTAGGCATGTGATGGTGCCTAAATTTTAATGTAGGTCCCTAACCAAATACGTACAGTTAAAAATTAAAAAAAAAAAGCTCTGCAATCCCTTAATGTTTTTTCCTCCCTTTTTTCTGGAATGATTTCTCAAAAGTTGGTTCCATTTCATTCTTTGCTGATATAAAAAACCTGTCATCATTTATCAATACATATTGGGTGCCACAATTAGCTGTGGTCCTGTATGGGAAACACGGTTAGCTACTGTGACTTGTAACTTGTCTGTCATCAATATATACAGAGTTTGAGTCAAGGCTTAAGGGTCTGTGTTACAGGAAATTATCCCCAAAACATAAGATGCAGAAATATCCTTTAGAAGGCTCAGGAAAAGTAAGCGTAATTAAAAGGACACGCATGTTTGTTAAAGTATATCTAAAGCAGTGGTTTTCAATCTTATTTAATTCATGGATGTTCTTCTGGACAAGATGAACAATCCTTCACAAAGGTATTCAGGCAGTTGGACTTAGATTATGGTTGTAGGTCCCCTCCAACTGCAGGGAGCGTGTAAGTAACAACTTAAAATCTGTTGCAATTGAAGTTTCATACCCTGAGAGAGAATGGAGAATGCTCCCTGTGTGAATTCTCAGTCCAACAGTTTCTGAATGAAAAACTGTTTTGATTACTCCCATTCCTGTGAAAAACAGGAATTGCTTTCCATCAGGTTAAGGGAATAAACCTTAAGTATGAGAAAATGAGAACATAGTTTGAAAAGACAAAACACCTTCAGTGGCACATGCTGAAAAAGCTTTCTTTTCTATACACCAAAAATGCCAGGGTAGGATTAATTTTTTTTTTTTCTTTCATAATCTGGCTATACTTACCTATTATTATCATCACCCCGAGAATATATGCTATCCAGATGGCTTCATTTATTTTGAATTGATATTTCTTTGGTCAACCTAGCCTGAAGGAATTTATGGTTTAATTCTTGCATTCCACCTTCTTTTGAAGGAGAAAATTTCCTCAAACAGACCACATTTACACTGTCTTCCCATGTCTCAATACATGTCTGGGATGCATCCCAATTCTTATTTCTCACTTTCTCTCTTCTCCTCTAAAAATAAACTTGAGAATGAAAACCTGAGTCTGAGACTTGGAAGAAGTTGTAATATATTCCAACAAGTTCTGCTGTCCAGATGCTCAAGGCATCTGGACTTCAGACTGCTTTGAGGAGTTTGGCTGTTATTTAGCCCAGAAGTGGTCCTGGAGAAATGAAAAGGAGTCAGAAATGTAAATTTCTGCCCTATTTTAGTCTAAAATACGTTCAGCATTCTTCAGTATCAGGTTCACACTTGATAAGGGAAAATGAAAACCGTGAAGTAACAGAGATAGGGTGGAATGGATTGATTTTGTTTTCAGAGTCGGCTTTATATTTATATATCACTTCAAGGCACATTCTTTTAAATACCTAATTTTCCTTCCAGAAAAATAAACTCACATTTTCAGGAACAAACAATAATCTATAACTTGGTTGAAGACATGCAGTGTATGCTTGTAATTTTTTCCACAGTGCATTCATGTGTGTTCATTCAGACACAACTTTTGCTCTTTTAAAGACTGGCTTAGTAAAACACTCATGCAAGGAATAATACCTTGCTTCTTATTCTGTTGATTCTGATAGAGGTTAAGTTTAACCATCAAAAGCATTTTAATTGTTTTGTTGTGTTTGTCATACAAATGGATTTATGTTTCATTGCCTGTTCTTAGAAATATTTTACAATCGGCATGAGATAATGATTAGTCTTCCCCATCTCTGGTAGTTTTGTCGTAAGGATGGGTTATTAATTTTTTTTGTGTGTGTGTAATCTATTTTTGTTCTCATTGCCTTCTCATTCCTCTGACAAAAACCATGATGGGTGCTGAAAATTGCACAAAATTAATCTATTACCCTGACAAAGACTGTAAAATCATTAATTTTAAAATGGTTATGGAATAACAGGTTAATTTACTATTTTGAGCTGGATTGCTTATAATGTGGAAAAGGTGATATTATCAGACTATTATTTTTATAAATTATCATAGGAATTAATAGATATTGATGATCTGAGGATACACAACACTAAGCCTGCACAGCCTGCTTACTTTAAGGAAACACCATCTGATTCTGGAAAAAGCAATACGTAGCACTAAAAATAAAATTAACACTGAACAGAATCAGAAAGTGTGAATCTCCATCAAATTAATTGAAAGTATAAACTGAGAGAAAAATAGGATAAGCTATCAATTAGTATTGCCGTACCCAAAAGCTAAGCACTGAGAGACAAAGTCTGGAGAAACGTGCTTTAGCAATTACAAAGCAGGTTTCTTTCTTCTCTCCCACATTTTACCACTGCTGCAGGAAAGTTGGCAGGCAGTAACATATACTCATTTTAGCTGCTGAGTGGTAAGGTGTTCAAGTTAGATATAAATGAGGTGGGAAGAAGTTGTAGCAGTTTAAGCTAAGTAGCTGTTCCAACATTCCCGTTTGCCAAACTTGTGGAAGAGTGCAATAGCCATCTTGAAGAATTATTGTGAATGGAAAGGGACAGCAAATTCTTAATCTGGGAGTGGGCCCACATTGCTGATCGAGAGTCCCAAAAGCTCAGTACAGTGAAGCGGGAGAATATTTGTGTCTAAACTGGAATTCGTGACAGCCAGCTCTCTGAATATGTGTAAGGTATTAAAAAAAATAACAAGAAAAGAGGTGTTTGAAATCCTCTTTACTGTGTGGGCTTTATTCCCTAGCTGACATCAAGCAGAATCACAGAATTGCAGCACTGTTTAGGTTGGAGAAGACCTCGTGAGACCATCTAATCCAACGCCTCTGTTCAACGAGGGTGAGCTAAAACAGACTGCACACAACAGTTTCTAGTCTTTCTATGAATATCTCCAGGGATGAAGACTTCCCAGCCTCTCTAGCCTGTTCTGGTGTCTGACTACCCCAACAATAAAAAAGTTGTTTTGTAATCAGGTGGAATTTAAAGGGTTTTAATTTGTTCCCACTGCGTCTTGTCCTGTCGGCGGACACTGTTGAGGAGAGTCTGGCTCCCTCATTGCTCCCATCAGTGTTACTCTTCACTCAACCCCTGCTCAGGTTTTGGCTTAACACACAGTTTATGTTAAGGCCTAATGTTTGCTGGGCGCACTGCCATAAAGTCAAACAAACCACAACATGTGCTCATCCTTGTAGATGATCCTGCCCAGGAGCAGGGCTTTGCAGTTCCCCTTGTTGAACTTAATGACGCTCTTCACAGGCTATTTCTCCAGCCTGTCTAGGTCCTTCTTAACAGCAGCACACTCATACGGTGCATCAGCCACTCCTCTCAGTTTTGTGTCATCAGCAAATTTGTCAAGCAGGTACTGTGTCCCATCATCCAGAACATTAATGAAGGTGTTGAACAGGATTGGATTTAGTATTGAGCTGTGGGGTACACCACCAGAGACTTGCCTCCAACTCAACTTTGTGAAACTGATCACCACCTTCTGGTGCCACGGGTCCTTCATCTTGCCGTTCTTGAAGATCGGAGTGGCATTTGCTCTTTTTGAGTCTTCAGGAACCTCTCCCGGTCTCTATGACCATTCAAAGGTAGTTGAGTGTGGCCTTGCAATGACATCATCAGCTCCCTTGGCATTAATGGGTGCAACCCATCAGGTCCCATAGATTTTTGTACGTCCAGTTTGCTTAAGTATTCTCTAATATGATTCTCTTCCACCAAGGGTACATCTTCCTTGCTCCAGAATTTCCCCTGGATATCTGGGTCTGGGATTCCTAATAGCCTATCTTGCTAGGAAAGACTGAGGTGAAGGCATGCAGTACCTCAGCCTTTTACATGTTCTGCGTCACCAGAGAAGCTGCCCCATTCAGCAGTGGATGCACAATTTCTCTAGTATTCCTTTTCTAAGTACCTGTGGAAGCCTTTCTTGCTGCTCTTCACATCTTTTGCCAGTTTCAGCTCCGGGTCAACCTTGGCATTCCTAACCCCATCCCTGCAAGATCAGACAGCAGCTCTATATTCCTCATGGGTCACCTACCCCCGCTTCTGCTCCTTCTACCCTCCCTTATTATGTCTGAGTTCAGCCTGGAGCTCCTTGCTCACCTGTGTAGGGCTCCTGCTGTATTGGCTTGATTTTCTGCTTTTCAGAATGGGCATTTCTTGAGCTTCAAGGAGGTGATTCGTCCATATCAGCCATCTTGCTTGGACCCCCCCTTCTCTCCAGGGCTGTATCCAGTGGGAGATGGAAGAAGCTTGCACATGAAACTCTCCCACAAAAGGACAACGTCCACTCAAGCTGTATGTGGAGTACTGTGATGCAGGTGAGCTACTGTATTGCCATAAAAGTGTTTAACAGGTCAGGGAACATCTTTCCTGCTTCTTATTTGCATCTCATCCTAGGCTCTAAGCTGGGGCTGGATAAACCCATTATAAATATTGTGTTGTAGATTAATGTGGGTATTTTGTATGTGGCTTTTATGTTAATCATAGGTATCTAGATTTTGGGACATTACAGAACTCAGCAAAGACAGAAAAACAATATTACTGTCCAAAATTATTAACTTAAACAAACCCAACTAGTTATTTGCTCAATTTGTTCATTCATCAAGCATGTATTTCATAAGAAGAGAGTAGCAGCTTGATGGACCAGCACTAGAAATGTATTCCAGCTATAGGAGACAAGAAGAAATACAAAAATATGTGCAAACCCTGTGATGGAAAATGGGGGAAAGGATATGGAATGAGGAAGTCAAATCTGACAGAAGAGTGGGAAATTAAAGACAACAGATGAAACCCTGTTAAATGAGTGGAGCAGAACCATCTGAAGCTGGAGGATTTGGAGCAAGAGAGGAATAGAAGTTAAAGGAGACACGCAAAGGGAATTGAAGCACCATGAACACCAAGAACCAGGCTATCTCATGTTCTCTATTTCTTCTGTCTCCTACTGTCCACACCTTGGGTAGTGACAGTTTCCCTTGGTCTTTGGAGGCTTTTGCACAAGCATAAACCATTAAATACTTAATATAAAGAAGAAATAACTGTAAGTATGGGAATGGGAAAGATTATATTCATTTAGGCCATCATGGATTGCGACAGGCTCCTTGTTTCTTTACGGTGTTCTTTCCAAAATAAATTGCTCCCCTTAAACACAAAGTTGTTATTCTTTGTTAATTCTGCAGTGGAAAATGATTTGCAAGCAATGTTTGTCCTTATTAAATGGATACACTTACAACCTTTTCAGTTGCTTCCTAATTTAATCAGCTTCTTTTCCATGTTCCGATTACAAATACAAATTTCCTTTTACCTAATACAAGTTCTACATGACTGCTTCTTTTGCAATAGCTCAACTCTTCAGAGATTCTTTTCAAGAAGTAAAATTAACAAAGCACTTGGAAAACCTGAAAGATGAAAATAATCACAAGAAGAAAATGATGTGCACTTTTTTGAATTTAAATGAGGAGTGCTGTGTGGCAAACTAGTAAAACATTTGAGTCACCTCATGGAATGGGTAAGTAATTCCATACATGTATGTTGTTTAAATGCCAAGGGCCATTGCCATGTCTTTTTCTTTTTTTTTTTTCTTTTTTTTTTCTGTAATAAGGCAATGATAGAAGTGGCTCTCAACCAGTATTGTGCAGGTTTAGACAATCATGAAATTAAAAGGCGCCTCTGAAAAAGCTCAGACCACACACAAGACCACTGATATGAAATGAAAACTAGGCTATGAAATGGTTGATAAATTTCATTATTAGGATTAATTTTATGTTGTATTTTATCAACATTTTGAAAGAAAATATTGCCTGCTGTTTAATTAACATGTTACAGTATTTTCAATAACATTCCAAAAGTAAGTAAAAATTGATTGTCTGCCTATAGTATTAGCACACTCAAACAGTCCAATTTTCAATACTGCTTTAGCAGCTTTTTTTTACTTCAATTACTTTTTTCCATTTTCACACTGACGTTTTCCATGATAGCTGTTAGCCCAAGAGAGCATTTTTTTCCCTGTTTGGATGAAATTGCTTGAATTAATTTTAAGTTATTAGACTGTAAAGAAAAAAATTATATATTTTCTAATTACAAAACTCTGCAGTGTTTGGGTTGAATCCTGCATGTTAAGTTGTGTGAGGAACATACAACTATGCAATAGTACTATTTTCTGGTTAGGGGCTTTGAAAAATGGTTTTACATGTGAACTTCATAAAAAACAAATCTTGTATCACTGAAATTTAAAGAAAACATTCTGGTTAAGAAAAACATAGGAACAAAATTAGCTTTTTTATAGTCATTACAACTTGAAAAGAAACTAAGATCTGCTACATGTGTATTTTTAACTTACTTTCAATTCCTACCCCAGTAGTTTTCATTTTATGTCCGATTTTCACATCTGCTCCATGAAAATGTTCTCTTCATCTTCTACCCTTTCAAATATAGTATCGGTATTTTTCAAAGCAAATTTTCAATGTTTGTTTTGGGATAAAGAATGCTTGTTTCTAGAATATTCAGGAACAACAAACAAGCTGGACAGGCATGAATTCAGACACCAAAATTCCTAAATATTTTTAAAAATAATTCTACACCTGAATATTTTTTACAAAATATTGCTATAAGCCCAAAGCTGGTTTAAGCCATCACTGAGCAACTATAATAGTAACTGATGATGTGTAAGAAAAAAGAATTTGTATTGTGTTTTGAGGTCAAGGAGATTCTTTCCCTACCCTGCTTTTCTTTCTGACTTGCTCCTCTTTATCTGAGCTCCCCAATCGTCTAAAATGTATTCTTCAGCTCCTTGCATTCTGCCTCTGCTGCAGAGTACACCGGTTTGCGTCCCAGCTCCATTATAGGGTACAATAGCCTCTCCCAGGCGCAATCAGAAAGTACTGGTAACATCTAGATCTAAAGCAAGGGTGTTGCACAGACTACCCCATCGCCTCCTTTTTTTGGCAGGACTGAACCCGTAAGTGTAGCTTATTGTATGGTGTAGAGGTGCTCAAACACTTCCAGTCCAGAAACAGTAGGCTGACAAAACAAAATGGCTTCTCCAGGTCAGACAAAAGGTGTGTTAGCCCTTCATCCTGTCTTTAACAAAACAGGAGATAGTCGGGGAAAAACGAAAGAGCAGGACAGGTATGTAAGGTTATTTTCTCAGGCTGCCTTCCTTGGGACTAGCAAGTCTTAGTCAAGAGACTCCTGAGCAAGATTAGATAGCAACGGATTGTATCGTGTGAGACCAGTAAATCAGATTATCCATAACTCTGCATTTTCCATACTGCTTTTTATTGCAAACAAGGAAGTTTAAAGCCTGATGAAATTGTTTCATGGGCTGGTTTCATAATGCTTGAGTGAGGCAAATTTTGCATACGAAACATACATCTTCAAGGCTCGTGTTTAAAAGTAACCTGCCACCCACTACCACCCCACATCCTTCACCCCCACAATGTTTTGACTTGAGCCAGGTGGAGATTTTTATGCTGAGATTCTGAGAGAGGAGGCCAAATTCAGTCCGTCACAGTCACTTAGGTTGTTTCTTTAAAAAGCACAAGCTCCAATTCAAACTTCTCGTTAAGGGACATTAAAACACGCTACATGTTGAGTCATTACTATTCCTGCCAAATTAAACATTTTAGTATTTTTATGCTATTTAGTGGCTTCTAAGGTATGGGCAGAGAGGAAAAGGCATAGGCAAACTTTCCTTTTGTCAGACATAAAGCAAACCCAAAAGCCAGCTAACCCCTATGCCAATTCTTTGGGCCGAGAAACTCTGGCCTAATTCTTTAAGTATATTTGTAAAACAAGAAAATTGGATTGCCTATAGTATATTTTCAGTGACTGCTATTACGTTCTGGTACATGTACTTTTGGGGTCTTTATATTAGACAGCAGGCAATTTTCCTTTGATCATGTGATATAGACTCCTGATAATAAATTCCTCGTTCTGTGCTTCAACAAAGGTAATTAAATTCATGGTCATTCTGAGCCCTGGAGCTCAAAAATATTTCCTTTGTGAAACTATAGCTTTTTTTCTACTACACAATTTCACATTTTTCTTCTACATGATAGCTATCTCTGAATTTAAATAAACTATTAACACTGTTTACTATTCTTCCCCAGAGGTAACATGAGCTTGCAGAGCAAAATGCTGGCGTCAGTGTCTATATTTCTACGTCCAGTTTTAATAAAATGACTACTCAACTTCAATAAATATTTTCTTAATGTGTGTCTAGCATTCCCGAAAAGCAACAAGAGTCAGGCAAAAATTAATAGCGCTCTATAAAAAGCATGAAATGGGATTAAGATGTTTGGTACAGGAACTGTTACTAACAAAATGTGATTTGCCTAATCTGCACATTTGATTTATTGACAGATAAATCACATGTAAGAGAAATGTAGTGCACTGAAATGATGAGTAAACACTCCAGTTGCTATATGTGTCCAACTCCATGGCCTGTATTTATTTAGGAGCCTAGTCCAGAGAACTTAAAGTTGTTTTTCAACCTTAAAGTGTGTGGCTATAATATAAATGTTTGATGGATTGCAGATTTGTTTGATTTGCACGGGAGGCAACTCTCTGCATTCGAGTGGGAGGATGACAGTGCACGTTGCTGAGCCAACAAGGAAAGGGCCAGCACCCCTGTGCCTCCAACTCTTTTTTTCCTCCGAGAGCAGCTGAACTGACTCCTGTATGTCAGCGTACAGGAACCCCCACACTATCTGTCGGTAACGGACACAATGCTTCAGGTCTCCTTTGTGGCGGTGGAGAGAAAAGTTTTCGGCCCACTTTTAAGCATCGCTTCCCATTATTGTTAAGAGATATTGTGTGCACATCCTCTCCCACCTCTCCTTTTTTCCCTCGCCCCCTCAACCCTGGAAAAATCAAACCCCAAACTCTAACAAACATGCATGTACCATCTGCCATTTTTGGATGATGAATCTATGTGAACATTTTTAGAAAAGCAGTAAAGTAAAAAAAAAAAAAAGTTAATTTTCCTAATACAGTGTCTCTCTGACTGAGATTATAATGTGTATTAAAGATACTTCTGTATACATATATACATGTATTCACATATATAGATATAAACATGTTAACTCAGAATTTACTAAGAAGTAGATAATCTGGGGATTGAACATAATGTATTTCCTACACATGCATCAGATCAACAGTTTTCTCTTCCAGAATCAAAACAGTCGTGTTCCCTGACAAGCCTCAAAGTCAAAGTCTGTTAAGGTAGTTCCAATGAACTCAAAAAAATATTTTTCTGCATAGTTGTGTAGTAGATTCTTTAATCCAATGCCCATTTCACAGTTGAGTTACAAACTCCTGAGCAGGTTACAAGGGAATACTGAGGGACTTTCATTTATACTGCCACCAGACATAACTTTAATGCTGTTCTTGCATTTAACAGCTTTCATCAGTTTACTGGAGCATGAGTCCTATAGTGTACCTCATTGAACTTACCAGTACCTAGGATAGAAATACATTTACAGAACAGCTCCCAAGAGATTAAAATGGAAAATCAGTTCTTCTATCGCAGATGTACTAATTTATAGTGCACTATTAGTATAAGCTTTTCCATTAACTCACTGAACACACTAACACTGGAAAAGGATGTGAATTGGGTTGCTTCCCCCCCTCCCCAGTTTTCTCTGGATATCTATTTCTGTAGCATAATTGGCTCTCAAAGCAAATGTTTTGCACTAGCAGTAAATGATAAAATTAATTTAGAAACACATATTTGAAAGGTATGTTTCAAAGTCAAAGGGATTCTTTTCACTGTGATTTAGGAAAGCTAACCTTTGATTGGAAAGATGTCATGTAGCTTTCCCTTCCAGCCAGTTCTTGGTGACATGAAATATTTGCATACATTTAATCTTACATTGTTCTAAGTCATTTTTTTTTCTGGTAAAAGTGATTTGAGATGAATTCTCAACAGAAATGAAAGACACGGGAATTTCCCCGGGGATCGGTTTTTTTGTTTTGTTTTGGGGTTGGGTTTTGGGGGGGATGGGGAGTGGGTTTTTTTATATGAGAGATTAAATGACAGAGTAAATGAGAGAGCGAATATCTGGGGAGTTAGTATTGCAAATCACTGGAAGGTAATAAGGAAAACAATTAGTAGTTTGTAGTTGCAGTATGATATTCAAACAGTCCACTGGACAGTTCAGAGGAACTCTCTGAATTTTTCTTTTAGAGGTTATTTTTTCTGGAAATGTGATTTAACCAAAGTTAAAAAAAAAAAAAAAAAAGAAGGAAACAGCAATTTGTTGAGTTTACTTTTGTTCAAACTCTTTCATATAAAATAAGTCTTCTATTTAATTTTTACTTTAGTTTTCACTTTTTAAACAAGGAGTGAGGTTCATAAATATCACTCTCAATCCTGTTTTATTTTGTATTCACACACTTCCTTTTTGGTCAGGAAAATGAACAACTAAGCAGGATAATCTGAATGCTTCTACTTTCTTCTTGTTCCTACTTCTCTTACTCCTAACTACTTGGAAGAGTTGGAACCAAAAAGTATCTTTTTTTTTTTTTTTTACTTTTGTACAAACATCTTCCTATTTTCCATTTCAGAAAATAAAATGTTTGCATTCTTCATTATTTAAAAAATCATTCTCTAGGACAGCTTTGATTTCTCTAAACTTCTGTGGTAAGAATACCAGATAAATGTACCAGGAAGAATTGTTCAAAATTATACTGTTTATTAGCTGAAAAGGCAGGAATAGAATTATGTAACCCAAGCAGAAAATGGATTTAGAAAGTTAAATATACATTCATGGATTTTATCCTTATTCCCAAAATAAACTTCACTTACAGCTAAAAGCTAGTTATTTTTGGTATGAAAATAAGGAATAAAAGTTCAATGGATATTTAAATTTAGCAAAAAGACAAACATAATAATAGTGTGTAATAATGTGGTAATATCATGCTACTTTGTTATTTTCTTTGAAATTGTGACAAGGTAGATCACACAGGCCAATTTTTTTCAGCATTTTCTTTGTCTCTGAAGAAAATGAGATGATTTTTCTTTCTGTTTTAAGGTCATAATTTTAAGTCTGAAAGTCACACTGAAAATGTTTGATATTTACACATTTTCCCATTCTCCTCGTGGAACAAGACTGCTAAAAGCTCGACCATGACATTTAAGGAAAAAAAAAGTAAACATGTTATAGCTGCCTCTCACAGCATTAGCCCACTAAAGAACTATTTCTTTTGCGGACCAGCTGAGAACTTGCTGGTCTT
>VYZV01025134.1:0-30646 GCA_013401275.1 Pandion haliaetus | reverse complement strand
TTATTTTTTTTTTTTTTTTTTTTTTTTTAAATAAAATAAATAAAATCTCCCCCCAATATAGTAACTTGGCAGACAAGGCACCAAATGCAGATAGCAACACTTACAAGCAACCTTTAAAGAGAGATTTCTCCTGCTTCTGTCCTTTCCTTTACATGATCTTCACTGAATTTTGACTTTTGCATATAAAAGATAAAACTACAATTATATTCTTGTTACACAGCAGAACATAGTAGACTGGCAAACTTGTTACATTCTCCATAACACCAGAGAAATATGTTGAAACATGTATCGATTAACCCTCCATGTTAGTCTTCTACCTTTGAAACAAAGTAGAAAATGTTTTGATAAAATATCAAGTAAAAAAGTTTGAAGAAAATTGTATTTATTCTTTGTTTTTCTTTTTGTTTTTTTTTTAAGTCTTTATAAAAAAATATTGTGAGTAAAGCCCAGTTGCAGACAGATTTAGCCCAAATAGTGTAAACAAAAATTTCTAAGGTTTTGGTTCGGAACCTTTATTGACTGAAACACCATATCCTGCATGAAAGCAGTTTGACTGAACTGAACAACAAACTGCCCATATTGCCGAGAGGATACAAACAAACCAAAATGAGCTGCCATCAGCACCATCCAGCACCATCAATCCCTTAATTCCTTTAAAAAAAATGGTAATGTCTCATAACTGAGTAGGAAAGAAACATCAGGAGATCAATAAAAACGCATCAAGGGAACAAGCACAGCTTCTATACAGAATTTAGTGAAGAAAAATAAGCCACAGTAACACAGATAAAGTTTCTCTATTGAAATATTTGCACAAAGCCAGGCTTCCTTTGATACTTGTCACTATGCCAACAGTGAGGTGATATGAGAGGCTGTAATTTATTATTTTATTAGCTTTCAGAGCGCTACATTGGTAAGAGTAATCCATAGCTTATGCAAAAGAAATTATATTTTTTATGTATCTCATTCTGCTTCGTGTCTGAGAATCAATTTCACTGCGAGACAATAAATACTAGGACATGATCCAAAATATTTAAAAGGAATTTTTGAAATTATGGAAAGGCAAATAGACAAAATTTCTTTTCAATAGAGACTTCTTTTTTTCCCCAGTGGAGACATTTCTCCTGAATGGATAAAGTTTTTCCTGCCTCATTTTGAACATTTTTCAGATCTTTTACGTATTTGGTGATTTCACCAAATGGATATTTATGTGGAATACAATTATAATTCAGCAAAATATCACTACTAGCAATTACCAGTTTTACTTAAAACTTCTATAGCCACCTTCACATTTGCTGTCAAGAATAATAACCTTATTCATGTGACATTTCAGATACTGTTTTTATCATATCTTGACAAATCTACTTTCTATGCAAAACTACATTCATGTGTCAATAACTTTTATTTTCACACAATAAAGGAAAGTTAGAAGGATTAGTAAACCAAGTAATTAAATTGAACTTGAGAACTAACACGGACTTGTATTCTTTACTTGTGGATTATTAATTTTACATGCTTAACCAAAAAGCTCTGTTTTCTTCTTCTCTTTTGTCTTTGCCAGGGCAGCAAGCAAGTCATGAAAGGTGCTACTGTGTTATCAAGAATAAAACTGGAATACCCTGTCCTTGAAAGAAACATATTTTATCACACTCTATTCGATATTGTTTTCCCTTCATTTTATATTATGTCAAGTAAATGTCTGTTCAACTCTCCATGTGCATATATAGCACACAGTGCTTCCAGAACAACAAGCCATGAATCTAGATTGAGTCCATTTATTCCGATGGCTGTCCTGGCAATCTTTTCCAGAGTATGGTGAATATATTTTATGAAATAGTCATTACATATTTGCATAGAGTATTAATAACCTTAATATTTAAATCTGAATAAAATGTTAACATGTACACATAGCATTCTGCAGATACACCTGGGATGGCTTCCTTAAAGTCGGAAAGAAAACCCTTTACAACTTGTCATTCTTTTTTAAGCATTTCCCCACGTCTGGTATGGCATAAAGGACACACAACATGTTTAGACTGATTTTTTTAGCACTATTGATCACTAAACTGATGTATTAATGCATTAGAAGCTGCCATGAAGTCCTTGACTGACAAATGATGCAACATTGATTTAAGAGAATAATTTCAACCCTCTCCATTAGTATCCTGGCCTGGCTAGACTCCTGGAAGCGGTTATCCTTTGATGGAGAAAATTGCTGGCTAACACGGGTATACCATGAGAGGTAACATTGGGCTTATGTTAATCACCCCGCATGCTCTTTTTTTCAATAGAAATATGAGAAGGGCAGTTAAAATGTTTTGGAGAAGTACAGCCCGGTGGGCAAGGTGACCAGCTTCATTTTTGTTACTTATGTTCCCTGCTAAAATAAAAAGGGCCAGAAATGAAAGCGTGTGATACACTGGCTTTTGGGCTAATCTGCAGTACAGCTAATACAGCTTAGATAGAGTCAGATGATGCCCAGAAGTATAAAATGATATTAACTGAATCATTTTATATATATATATAACAGAAAAGTTATCAACTCGTAAACTTATATAGCACAGAAGAAATCTTAACCATTGGAATAAGACAATGAAAACTGTTTATATAAAATCACAGCATTTAAATATAGTGATGTTAAGGCACTCTCTTGTAAAAAGCACAGAAAGAAGTTACACTAAATTTCTGTTGTATTAGATATTCCTGCCTCGATACAGCTTTGATTATTATTTAAGGTTAAAAATAATGCTATAATTTCTAAATTTAAAAACCTCCCATGAGGCATATATGCAAAAGTCTTAACATGCCATTTCATTGAATTTCAGATTCAGAGGTTTGGGATTAGAAACCAATTAATGTGATTATTAATTCAGTAACAGTGTATTTTTTGTTATGTCTTAGACAGGTGTATTATGAGGGTAGGATTAATTTAGCTTAACATTAAATGCATGAAATGTAAGCATCCACAGCATTGCCTAGATTATTATTGTATCTCCAAGTTTTAACTTTACAATGTAATACTTTGGGTTTAACTTTGCTAACTTTATATAGAAAGCTTTACAGAGGAAATTGAATGTTATCTTGGATTAGGAGCATACTGAGAAACAAGGTAGATTCAAGTTTACAATAGCAGTTCAATTTTCAATTAGTAATTTACGCTAATTAGATATGTTACTTAATTTATTTCTGTAGGTTGTGTGCTTTCACCTGTGCTGCTCTTTCTTCATTTTTTAACCTTATCTGCAGCACAGCAGAGAAATCATCCCACTTTAAGGCTTCTACTTAACTTTTCTTTGTTAGAAGATAGAATGTAAATTAACTGTAACTAATGTCTCTACATTTCTATTATGTCAAACTGAAATTAGTCTTAAAAGATAAGAATAAAATCCCTATCCAAGGAAACATTTTTCAACGATTAACCAGATCCTGTCTGCTTTTTGAATTTGATTCCTGTTTTTAACAACTCTGATATTTGTGTACATTATATGTAAAGTGACTTTTTGGAGAATTATCTCTTGAGTTATATATACAGGAGAAATTCATAGATTTCCCAGTGCCTCGGAAGTCTTTTAATTACAAAAACATTTCTCTCGGTTACAAAACTGGGATGTATTATTTTTCCTATAGAATAATAGATGTCAAGTGTCCTATTTCCCACCATTTATTTAGATTTCCCACTGTTTAATGCTATTGGTCAGTTACTACCCAACTCTTTCTGTGTATTGAAACTGTAGCCATCCACAGGACCTGGAACACATTGAAGGATTAAGCACTAGCCTGGTCATATACAAAAAAGCTTATAAAACAGCCTTTATTTGTTCACCATTTATTTCTGAAGTACACTTCTGGATTTATGATCTCCACTGGTGGTTACTGCTGTCTGGCATCCATTGCTGGGATCTCCCAACCATCCCATTGACCTTGCTGTTGTCCCAACTCCTTAACTCATTCCTGGCCTTGTCATGTGGACTGATGACACTTCCCTTGGCTTATGATCGGGCTCTCATTTTGCTTTCTGTGCCATTTGCTCTTCCAGTGTCTCCAGTTTAGCATGGTTCTTCAGTAGGGTATGTGCCGAGAGCATCAACCTCTCCAGCTAGCAAATTAAACAACTCCATGGCTGTGGCCTCAGTGTCAACCAGCCCCTATTAATACTATTCTTCCCTCTTAGTCACAAAACCAGGATAGTCAGATGCAAACCACCTACTGCATGATGAGAGGCTCCTCACCTATGCAGACTCTCAATCTGTGCCTTGAAGTGATGCCAAGGACTATTTGGTTTAGCAGTAAAGAGAATTGAGTTAGAGTGCCCAGGTAACTAAGGTCACCAGGTTGTGCCTAGCATGGATGTAGCCTCTGGTCTGTAACCTCATCTTATCTCCAGTTTTACATCTGGTATCAGTCTCCAAATGTTTTAATCTGGTCTTCATTGCCTGGTTCAAGTGCCTGAGTCCCCCTGTGACTTTCCCAGTGGCAGCCATAGTTACAGACCTGCCTCTACACCTAAATGCGACAGTGATATATTTTGATTTTTGTTTATTTGGGACTGGCAGAGCTGTTCTTATTTGTTCATCTACCAACAGGGCAGTTGTAACATGTAGAACACTATAATGTCCTCTCATTTTCGTAATTGAAATTTTAGTCAATCACTTAAGCACTCCAGCTCTGACAGCATACAGTTTACATACATTCAAAAACACTGCTATTTTTTAAGCCAATATCAAAACTTTTACAAACTTTTTTATCAAGGTCATTATTTTACACTCTCCATGCTTTTTAAAGTAAAAATAATTCATAAGACTTCTTTTGTATATATTCAGATTTTTTCTCCACTCTGAATCTTCTGAGATACTACTATGAAGTATATGATTACAAGTAGTATGTATACAGTTACTAGAACTACGTATTAGTTTGTAAATTACTATATTTGTAAATTACCAGCACTAAAAGATATGGCTGTTAAAATGGCAAAAGAATCTGGGAATTATCTGTGAAAATGAATGTGGGGGGCGGGGGGAGAAATCAGATCACTATGTTGTAAAACTATAATTTGGAAAAAAAAACACAAATATCTGTCACATGTCCAGTGGAACTGCTATGTAAACAACAGGGAATCTGGAAGACCAGCAGGGTCACATGACTTAAAACAGGCTATAAATTTCATTTATTATACATGTACTTTACTAACTGAAGCCATTTAATCTAGCAATGTGTGTACATATTTTAAAAGTTCAGCTGTTTGTTTTCAAGAGGTTGTACACAAGAGTGAAAATAAACCCTAGAATTTTTTCAATAAACTACACTAGAATAGCCTAGAATAGACTATTTCAGTTGGAAGTGACCTACATCAATCACCTAGCCCAACCGCCTGACCAATTCAGGGCTGACCAAGTTAAAGCCTGTTGTTAAGGGCATTGCCCAAATACCTCTTAAACACTGACAGGCTTGAGGCATCAACCACCTCTCTAGGAAGCCTGTCCCAGTGTTTGACCAACCTCTCGGTACATAAATGCTTCGGAGAGCAATGAGGTTGCCCCTCAGCCTCCTTTTCTCCAAAGTAGACAAGTCCAAAGTCCTTAACCACTTTTCATGGGACATTCTTTCCAGCCCTTTCACCAGCTTTATTGCCCTCCTCTGGATGCATTCAAGGACTTTCACAACCTTCTTAAATTATGGGGCCCAGAACTGCACACAGTACTCAAGGTGAGGCCACACCAACGCTGGATACAGGGGGATAATCCCCTCTTTTGCCCAGCTGGTTCTGCTGTGTTTGATGCCCCCCAGGATGGGGTTTTCCCTCTTGGTTGCCTCACTGCTGCCTCACACTGAGCCTGCTGCCCACCAGCACCCCCAGATCCCTTTCTGCAGCGCTGCTCTCCAGCCAGTCCTCTCCAGTTTATACTTGTGCCTGCGTTAATCTGCCCTACGTGCAGGATCTGGCATTTGGACTTGTTAAACATCATCCCATTAATCATAGCCCAATGCTCCAGCCTATCAGATCCTTCTGCAAGACATCTTGTCCCTCAAGAGAGTCACAGCACCTCCCAGTTTGGTATCGCCAGCAAACTCGCTAATGGTGCATTCAACTCCTGCATCCGGCTAGTTGATAATTGTTCAATAATCGTTCAATAAATATATTGAATGGCACTGGCCGTAGGACTGAGCCCTGAGGAGCACCGCTGGTGACTGGTCACCAGCCAGATGTAGCCCCATTCCCTACAAGCCTTTGAGCTCTGCCCTTTCAGCCAGTTCTTCACCCAGCACACCACGAACCCACTCACACCAGAGTTGCACAACTTGTCCAGAAGGATGCTGTGAGGGACAGTATCAAAAGCCTTACTAAAATCCTAAGAAAATAGATATATTTTAATGAAGAAAATCATGTAAGTTAAAGGCAATTGAAAAAGAATTCCAAAATTTTACAAATTTTATTTTGACTCCTATGTATTATAACTACTGTTTTTATTTATTTTTTCCAATGGTAGTTATTCATCTGCATGAAAATATTTTCTTCCATTTTTGGAATCCAAAGTTCACTGGTGTGTACCTCAAAAAAAAAAAAAAACAACCAAAATTTTAGTCAATATTGGACTTCGCTCTTGTTTCACCCTTACTCCATATGAATGGTCGTCCACAGGTAGCTAGTACTGTTAAGTGGGTGGAGTACACAAAAGATCGTAAGACTAAATGGGCAAGGATTGACAGCTCTTGCAACTCATTGAGCCATTTAAGATGAGCAATGAGTCAGAGCTGGAGTCCTACTGAGAAAGATCAATAGTGAATGCATTATCATAGTTATTTCCAATGATAGGAATAATAATGCAGTATTTATTTCTGGCAGAAGGTTGTTTCAAGTATCATTTTTTCCCCTCTCATGATTTGGGATGTACTTCATTCTAGTGCAAAATAGGGATATCTCACTGTGTTTAATACTATGATTCCACTCAATCTAGCTACTCAATACATTTTTTTTTTTTTTGCATTATGGTGGTTAATTAAACTTTCTGTGAAGATTGTGGTAATTGAATGTAAGGCTCCCATTAATGGCAGTAAGACTACAAGGCAGTAATGTAGCCTTCCACAGTTTTAGCACCCCTCTCCGTGAAATAAAGGGGAATAAACAAACAACTACCCTGTGGCTTTACATCAGTTGAAATACAGAAAAAACAGGTAAGATGAAAGAAATAAAAAATACTTCTCCTAACCTAGGAAAGAGACTACATGGAGAGCACAAGGAGAGTAAAGCTAGGAATAATTCAAATGTTCTTGAAGGGATGAATTTTTGCTCACTTTAGCCTCTGGTCTTTAATTTGTTGATTTTCACTAAACTCTTTAGATCCTAAATCTCTTTGACACATTGCCACTTTTTTTCTTTTCCCCACTAAGCCATCATGAAGATCCCATGCCAAAATATAAATTGGCAGCTGTTTCCTTGTTTTCTGTGTGGTAAAACTACTTCAAGAAAATTGTCTAACAGCGTGTAAGGAATGAAGTCAAAATCATAACTAGAATTAAAACCGAAGGCTTTCTAGCTTCTGGTTCTGTGATCTTGTACATATTTATGATCATCTAAAAAAGCATCCCTAATATAAATATCTGGAACTGCTGCACTTCACCATTTAAAGTTAACACTTCAAGTTTCGAAAAAGTACTCAACACCCCCTAATTTTTAAAACCCTAATGGATTCTTTATAAACATTTTTCAGTAAATTTTGAAACGCAACTTTGCTTTGACATGTTTATTGTCAATTTTCCTAATGTGGTTATCATTAAGTGTCAACCCCTTGTCACTTGGGTGAAATTTCTTTTATAACTTATCTGTTGATTCCTTAGGAAGTGTTTTGACTTCCCATAAACTAGGGGTTACTTTCAAAGAGATATATATATATATATATAAAATGGCATCTAGAATATTACTTAGGAAGAAGCTATGTTTATACCAGTTCTTCATCCATCTGGTTTAACGTTGTGATCAGAGAGGAATTTCAAAACTACCAAGTAAGATAAAGAACATTTTTTTAATTGCTTCTCAGTTTGTTTTCTCAACCCACTTGACTCGAAACTTTTCTGCTTTTTTCCTGATTCTTTTGGGTGGAATCTTCTTGTTTCAACAAAACTATACAATAAACCAGCTGTGAGACTGCTCTTCCTTACATTTAAATTTGGGCGGTCTTAGCACTGCTTTTATTAAAACCACCAGAACATGTTGGCCATCACAATTTTTTACGCTTCAGTCAGATTAGAAGCTGTGCCTCTGCCATTGTTACTTACAAATTGGGTGGATGAGGGAAGGAACTGAAAAGGTGTTTACTCATTCCCAATTTATTCTATTAATTCTGAGTTATGTTCAGCCAGATGGGCAGAGATCAATATTCAGGATAGTGGAGAAGAGCAGTTAAGACTTCCTCTTGGAAATCACAAGGACTTAGATCTTTCTGAGATCCAGCAGGTAATTGGGGAAAAGAAATTATGAGCATATGTTTCCACAGAAAGTATAAAGTGGATTTCCAGGTACTAGTAAGCCAGTCCTGTTCCCCAGTCATCATGCAGTGCATGAAGAAAACTTATTCCAAAAGTTTTCTTGAAAATGTGCTAAGTGTTTTACAAGGATACTGAGAAAAAGAAGCTAAATTTATTATTTTCTAATGAATTAACTCTTATGATTTTATAATTTTTCAAGGAAAATACTTGCCTTCTGAAGGCATAGTAGTTATAAACAGAAAATCTTCCTTTAACTTTAGTGAGCTGAAGTGGTGGTATCACCAAACAATCTTATATTTTTCAATGAGTCACATTCTAATTTTACATAATTCAAATTTGGATATTCCAAGTATGGCATACATCTACTGCAGCATAGACAATAGGTAGGCCTTCCATGCCCCATTCATATTATGTGTATTTTATTACCCTTTAATATTACAGTCTTTTGGATTGTGTCAGTATTTTTAGGTTCCCTAGCAGTTTTGGTCTGTTCCATTCATTTGTCCAATGATTTGTCCATTGTATGATAGATGGCTGTATTTCAGCATTTTCTCAATGAAGAAAAGGAAATCACATTAAACCCCTACATAAATGCTACAGAAAAAAATAATTAAAAACATATCTTTTACTACATATATTGTAACATACCGAAGACCAGACCACCACCTTCTTCAAAATAATAATGCCGGCTTGTGGCCATAGGGAGACAGAATGAATTATTTTAATCTTTTTTTTTTTTTTATTTCAAATCATGTAAAAGAAGTTAATGAAATTAAAGTAAGACCTTGTCATGGTTTAACCCCAGCCAGCACCTAAGAACCACACAGCCACTCACTCACTTCCCCCCTACCACCATGATGGGGGAGAGAATCGGGGGAAAAAAAAAGGTAAAACTTGTGGGCTCAGATAAGAACAGTTTAATAGAACAGAAAGGAAGAAACGAATAATGATAATAATAACAGTAATAATATGGCAATAATAATAAAAGACTTGAAATATACAAAACAAGCGAGGCGCAATGCAACTGCTCAATGCTCGCCGACCGATGCCCAGTTAGTTCCTGAGCCCCCCTGCAGGCCAACTCCCCCCAGTTTATATACTGGGTGTGACATCACACGGTATGGAATACCCCTTTGGCCACTTTGGGTCGGCTGCCCTGGCTGTGTCCCCTCCCAACTTCTTGTGCCCTTCCAGCCTTCTTGCTGGAAACCAGAAAATCAGAAAGCTGAAAAACCCTTGACTTAGTATAAACACGACTTGGCAACACCTGAAAACAGCAGTGTGTTATCAACATTCTTCTCATACCCAACTCAAAAACATAGCACTGTGCCAGCTACTGGAAAGAAAATTAACTCTATAATCTCAGCTGAAACCAGGACAGACCTAAAATTCTAACGTAAGACAATAAAGATATCTTTTTTTTATTATTTTTTTTTCCTCCTAGTACTAGAGCCTTTGAAATAAATCAACATCCATGGCATGTTGTACTGCTGCAGCTTTATCGGTTACTAAAAAACAAAGAATCACTAGCAAAGAATCACAAAGGAAAGGGAAGGTACTTTTTTTATTTAGAAAACACATCTCATACATAATAAACTTTGACTGATCAGCTGAAACTCTAACACCAATTCATTTCCAAGTATTTTTCAGGTGACAAAAAAAGATGGCATCCTTTGCCCTCACATGCACACTACCTGAGACCATTTAAAGAAGAACCACATTTAATTTGTTCTTAATTCCTTGGACAGGCTTCTCAAAAAATACAGCTTACTTCTGAAGGAATTCTGCAAAGTGACCAAGTGCCCCCAGTTTTAATGGACTGTATCAGCCTCGCAGTGATTGTTACTGGAACATTAACTTGTCCTTTTTAAAGCCAGAAACTGAAAAGGCACAGTATTTGCTGACGTTCTGAACAAGGAAAAATCTAAAGAATGTTTTCCCATACCACAAAACCCAGCATTCAATTCCCACAAGAAAATTGTAGAGACAGCCTCAGCCTTTTCTGGATCCTAAAACTGAAGGTGAACACCTTTTCCTTCACAATCTTTGTTTGCTTAAGGTGTTGAATGCATATTTATAGCCATTAATAGTTCTTCATCAGCAGCTCAGAAGAATGAAACTCGATGGCTTGGGGTTGTTCATTTTCAGCTACCAAGAAAAACCGTAAGGATCTCATTCAGTTTAGCTTGTGGAGTACCAAGTGCTTTTTGCCAGATATCAAATACTCTCAAACTCCATAGAGCACACAGAAATATCTGAATAAAGATTCATATGGCATAACTCAAAAGACCATTTAAAGAGTAACTGGTAACTTAATAATCACAAAGAAATTTCGATTTAACATAGAATCCTTTAAAAGAAATAGCATGAGCACCCCGAAAGAGTGTTCTGAAAACAGAACAAAGAAAAATATTTTACAGAAAAATGTAAACCAATCCTTTTATAACCTCTCACTCTTTTTTTTTGATTGACTAATTATTTAACTTCAGTGAACTTCCCACACACTATTTCAAATGTCTCATGTGGTAGTTACTACACTGTAAACGAAAACAACATGACAGTATTTAACCCACACCCACAATGAGGTGTTTGGCAGGGAACTTTCTGCCACACCTGAAAAAAGTAGATCAGGGAAACAAAATGGTAAAAGGAAAATATTGGAGAGACCGTATTGATGGGAAGAATAGTTCTGGCAGCTAAAAATTACAGAAAGTATGATATTTGCTATAGACATTAAGCAAAATCAAAGTCAGTAAATGAAGTTAATTTCTCTCATTTCCTACAAGATAAACTTATGAATTATGATAGAGTCATTATGTAGACTACAATTTCCACATGAATAATCCGAAAGGTTTTTAGCCAACATATCACTCCTCAATAATGCTATAGAATCTGGTATATATGTGTACAGTATCTCACTATCTAATTAAAAAATCGAGATAATCTAAGCAAGGGGCAATCTCAAGCATTTCATAATCATGCATACTTATGAGGTTTTAGAACAATTTAGCTTTATGTAAATCAAAATGAGGAAAACTGCTGTTCTATGCTTATACTATGCTGAAGTTATAAAAAGACTTCATATTAAATGACCACAAGAAATTAAAGTCAATCAGAAGCTGATAACATGCAGCTGTGTCATCTGTGGATGTTTGTTTCAGCATCAGTTAAGATGAGGATGCTAGATAAAGGGGTTAGAAAAGAAATAAAAAGACTTTTTTTGCAGACTGAGGTTGCTACTGCCAATGGCAGACAAAACACATTGCTATACTGCTCCAGACTGAGGCAATGTTTAGTGAAAACATAGGATGAAGAGATACTTCGAGTAAAGGGTAGTCAGGAGTAAATTGGGAGACTGAAAAAAAAGGGAAGAGAAAAGCAGGGCATTCTGCTCATGCACAAATCCATTGTGGAGGAAAGTATATTTCTGATACAGCCAGTGATCAGCCAAAAAATTAGGAGGAGTATAGAGAAAACGAGTTCATGGAGAGACCTATGATAAGAGTGAGTAATCCTGACAAATATTCAGAAGGAACGGCTTTTCACACACTGCATATGGAAGATATTTAGAATGTTTTTTAAAGGAAAAGAAACAAATGAGTTGCTCAGAAATGCAAAGGAGAGTCTTACATGGATGAAAACACTCGGGAAAAGGGTTTGAACGGGTCCCATATTCAGGTCAGTAAATCAGATACAAGGTGATCGGGCAGTTGGTAAGAGACTGTTGTACGGCCTGAGGTTTGATGTCAGGACTCTACCAATACAGATCTGCCAGCATCCATCATCCCGCTACCCTCCGAACAGCGCTCTGAGGAACTGTGACGCAGGCTGCGCTGGAGTTCCAGCTCCTCAGTAGCATCTGAGAGGAGAGTTCATATGGGGAATTCCTTTCTCCTTTCCTAATTAAATTGTTACTTACTTTTCCATTTTGCTTTTGTCATCAACATTCATTTTTAGCTTGTTAGTTGCCAGCCCAACACCTTCAGTTGCTCTTTAATAAATTGATTCATAAGTATGCTAACTGGAAACAATTGCTCAAATCAACCCTGAACGCAATGATTTATGCCTGTATCATACATCATGAGGGAAAACTTCTTAAATGACTGCTACTAAGCCAAGCAATTTGGTAAAAAAAATCATTTTTTTATATCAGAGGCTAATTGCCTCTGATTGCAATATGTGGTGTGTTACCCTTTTAATACGTGTCAGATTTTAATATCATTTTAATTTTCATGATGATTCTCAGGTTAAATAAAAACCTTCACACTAATTGTATTAAAAGTATTCAGACAAGCTCTACTTTTCATACAGGTAATTTTTAAAAAAAATCAGTGGCCAAGAGCATGACATCCTACTCTTTGTGAGCACAATATATAAATAATTCAATAAAAAAATGAATTTGTTTTAATTTTCAGCAGTGCAAAGCCTCTGTCCTGTATCAGGAATTCCAGAGAGTCAAGGTGGGAGAGAGAAATAATTAAGCAACACATTTGTAAATGTACGTTTTCCTGTTTGTCTCTCACTTTAAAATCTTTAAATGGATAAAATTGTTGCTTTGTTCTGAGCAAAAGAAAAAAAAATCACAGAGCAAAACAAGACTGTGATAAAATTGAAAGTATCAATTTTAAGCAAATACATACTTAACTATTTAAAGTAAAACATAAGCTGTCTTTCTGAAACCATACAAAAGATAAATATTTGAATTAGGATATTTCATCCCTCACATTTTGAGCAACTGCTCAAATTGAGTATTGTCTCATGAACCTTTTTCCTTTATTAGTTCTCTTTTATTACATCCATAGAACTTGGACACAAAAATGTAGTCTGAGGACAGCATTAAAAAGACAAGTTTAAAACCAGCCCTTCTTTAAGTCTGTTATTTCACTACCCCCTTTCGGTTCTTCAGTTTAGCATACAGAAATGCCGTTTATTTTACCTTCTGTATACAGCTTGCCATTTATAAGTCTCAAATCTTTCTCGCTTGGCTTCAATCTCTACTCCTGTTACTCTCGGGTTGCTTTTTACAGCCAAGGTGTAACGTTGGTTGGTGTTCCACATTGCCTCTCCTCTTCTACTTTAATCATGGGTGGTTTCTCCCAAAGCAGCACCCAACAAAGTTGTAAAAGGAATGTCCAGAGGGAGGGTTTGTTTACCCATCGAATGAAGTTCAGATCTAGTAACTAACAGTAAAGTGTTTTACTTAGCACACAACCATCCTCTGTCCATACCATTTCGGGTCTTTTAGAGCCTTGAATAGAAGGAACCAATCCCGTCAGACAGCGTATGTGCCAAAATCACAAGGGAAAAAATGAGGTCAAGATCAGAGGGATTCCCCTCACAAACTGGGGATATAACTGAACTTCAAGTAGTTAACTTATTCTAAAATACTTAGTTTCTGCTAAATAGTTTGAAAGTTAAAAATAAAAAAGAAATCATTTAACTAATAAAAAATTGAAATTCTAATGGCTTTTAAATTTTAAGTCAAGTCAGAAAATCAAAAGAAACCATTATATTCACACCAGTTTGTTTCTAAAATATTCATACATTAATAAAGCCAACTTTCTGAAGAAAATTCCTGCAATCTGATGTTGACAATACACCTTTTATGAAGAGTCAACATAATTTATCAGCAAAGAGCAAACGGAGACCAAGCAAACTTGGTATTTGCACAGAAAAAGGAATTGGTTCTTTCATTGGATATTATATTGGATACATAAAAAATATTTAAATAATTATTCCCTTTTGTAGTTTTCATAGACTTATTTTTATTACTTGTTATCACACAAAATTCTGTGACTGCCCTCTGGCCCTACTTATTCTGCTAATATAGAAAAGTATGGTTTTCCATTAGCAAGCTTAAAGTCAGGAAAAAGGACTTCTGAGTATTTTTTATGAATATTAATGTGAAATGGTTTGACTCATTTTTAAAGTGAATGCATGCTGTGCCTATATATTTTGCAAATTCAGATGTACTCCCTGCTAAAGCAGCCATAGTGCCTGATCAAAATCACTGCATAAAAAATATAATTAGATGACAATTCAATTCTATGCAAAAATGAGCTGTGAATATTTTAAGTTTGTTTCTTTTTTCCTATTTCCACGCAAGAGTACAAGTTAAGTAGTATACTTTGTCACTGTTGATTAAACCACAGATTGTTGCGGTTAAGTACAGTGGTATAAAGCTTTATATAAAAAGCCATGTATACAAATAAGAAGAATCTGGCACCAAAATTATTGCATGGATTGAACACTAGACACAGTCCTGTGTGTTTAATCTTCTCTAAGACTTGTGAAAACTGTCTAAATAAATTTGTCTAAAATTTGCAATAGCTCTGATATAGTCTGTTACTGTCTTGATCACTCAGAGTAGGACACATGCTTTGATAATATACTCCATATAGATAAATTTATGCTTCAATATCACAAAATCAAAACTCTTGTTCCCTGATAGTAAGGACTACTAGTCTCTGGGCTTTCCCAGTTTTGGAAATTAATTACATTAGCTCACAGGTAAAACACATTTTTAAGTCAACCCATTTTCCTCTTTTTAATCACTTTTGGTGTTGGGCTCCAAAAAAATTAAAACCAGAAAAAGAACTACGCCCCTTCTCCCTGCCCCTGAACCAGACATGTTTTCTACCTTGTAGGTCATTCTCTTTAATCACAGCACTTGCAGAGAAACACTTGTTGAAAGCAGTTGTATACTAGGAAAAACTTCTTCATTAGGAGGGATGTTAGCTTTTGAATGTTTTTGTGCAGAGAATCTGTGGAATCTCTATCCTTGATGATACTCAAAACTCAGCAGGTTGAGTCTCCAAGCAAATTGCTCTAACTGGACCTGCTTTAGGAAGAGGTTGAGGTACAGGATCTCCAGTCTCCTCCAATCAAATTATTTTATTGTTCCATGCTTAGACTTTGGTTTTATTTATTTGGGAGCATTTTTGCTATCTTTGTTATACCATCTCACAAGTCCCCTGAAGTTTGTATAAACTATTTGAACTCATTATTTTCTAATAACAGATTTACTCAGATATTAAGGACTTCATTCTCCAGTAACAGTTCTTAGTGATGTCAACAGCATCATAAAAGAAAATTATGGGCAACATTTAATAAAAGTTAGAGTTTCAGTAACAGCTCAGATCAAACATTTGGAAAGGCACTACCTCAAGATCTCTTTGTGATGGAAATAGAAACACACATTTAACTTCTATACCTTCTGTGGATGAAACTAATTTGACATCTGACTTTTTTTGCTGAAAACTCTTCTAGACATGGAAATGAAAATGAAACTTCAGGTGCTTCCTGGAAGAGAATAATGGCATTGAAATCAGAAAAGCACATTATAAATAGTCTTCAGAAATCTGTATGCAAGAGATATTCATGGAATATATAGTAAGGACAGAGAAAGACCAGACACAAGGAACTCAAATAATACAATATAGACAAAATACAACGAGTTCGATATAAATTTCAGCTATTCCAACAGATATAATGAAAACATCTAATTTGAAAGAGATCAACAGGATCAACCATACTTTCAATTTCAATTTGATACTTCCACAAGAAAACTGAGGTTATTTAAAGTATACATAATACTTTATGTTAATTTCTAATATAGTACCTTTTAAAGAATTTCTATATTATCAAATTCATTGATCAACATTGTTTCTCTGAGAAAAGAAATACAAAACAAAGCAAATTACCCAAATAAGAAACATCAAATAATTTTTATATGTTATTGACAATATTTATTTAGTCTTTCTCTCTCCTTACTATTACTTTTAAAATGATGAGAAACTATGTCAAAATCATGATAATTCAATAGATGGCATGTTGACATTTTTTTTTTTTCATTTTTTTAGGCAGCCATGAATTTTTTTTTTTTTATACCTTTCAGCTTTCTGAACTACGCACAAGAGCATTTTACGATGTGGAAATTAAATCTGGCAAGAAAGTCAGCAGAAACATCATGTTGCCTCTGCTTTTTTTTTTAAAATAAAAAATCCATATCACTGACTCTCTCTTGCTTGTTTTTGACCTATGCTGTTGTTCTACCTTAAAAAAAAACTTTTTTAAAATGTTTAGAATCTTTCATTGTAGTTCCTAAGCAGAAAAGAACAGAAAATTATAATCTTCAGTAAAAACATTTTATGTCTTTGTTATATTGATATAAATCACTCTAGTTCAGTATGGCAGTGACCGAACATTAGTTCTGTTTGAATTTGCCAAACTTTTCTGAGATACCAAGTCACTGAATTGCTTTAGTAAGCCAAGGCTGAGGAAAACCCAGGTAACACTGCGGCCTGGGGCAGACACATATGTGAGGTTTACAGCTAGAATATTCAGTTTATGATGAGTAAAAAGCAGTGACTTGACCTATAAATAGGCTTTCCATGTGCTTTGAAGCAAAACATCAGTGATTTTTACAAGAACCAGAATTTCTGCTTATACTAAGGATTTTTTGGCTAGCTTTGGTGAATAGCCCATTATTTTGAAGACCCTTCTAAGACTGTAAACCTGGAAAAATTAGACTAGTTCCTTCCTTCCCAAGTTTCGATGGCTTACTGCAAAGATGAAATGGCTGACCTGTCGTTTGATGTTTTTGAAAGAGAAGTTCATTTTTTCTGAGACACAAAATAACATGATTTTTTTCAGTCTTCCAGAGTACAAAAAGAGACTGAGATATATGTACTGAGATTTAACTGCAAAAATAACTGATGCTTTATTTTAGTACTCACATCAAAACACACACATATTTTTTTTCCTCTCAAGTCTTTTGGTGAGAAAAAAAATGGGTACCTTCTTGGTATTTATATTTTAAAGAAAACTCTGTCCACAAGAGAAACAAACACAGGACACCCCTCTTCTAGATCTCAGCTGGACAGAAACACTTTTTTACAGGCCTGTGCCAGGAGCTAGGGAGCATAGGATAGGGCTGCCTACATATAGTCACCTAGCGCCATTTGAAGTGGTGTAGTTTCCCAAGATGGGATTACCACCTGCCACAGGGGAGCTGATGGTTATGACACAGGATGCGTTGAAGAGCTGCACTTCTTTGGAGGGGCGGTAGGAGGTTCAGTAGGATTTCCTACAACACCTAAAATGACACTGGACACCTGTGGTTAGGTAAGTGATTTCTGGCCTTAACCAAGAGAGCTCAAAACTTGACTAAGTCAAGAAAGCTCGGTGAGACATACAAGAAAGTTAATCAGAAACAAATAAGAACTCTCCTGATTTTTTGCTAACTCAGAGATATGATGTTCTATGCCTGCCAAGGAGTTATCACATAACCCTACATGCAGGACACAAGGAAGGTGAAACACAGTGTGAAATCCAGAGGAGTTTCGAATACATACCTGCTGCTTCTGCTTATAAAAAATATTCAAAACTATCACAGTTTTAGCAGACTTCCTATGAAGGATTCAAAACTGTTGTCTCAGATAACGCAGTGTAAATTTTCTACTCACAGGAGTGCTTTACTGTATTCATTCTTAAAAAGACTAAGATGTTGAATCTCTGAGTGTTAAAGACTTATCATGGAGATCATAAGTCCCATTGCAAGGGACTACAAAAACCAGTTGACCTTACCCTGATAAGTGAGTGGAATGGAAAAGCATTTTTAGAAATAATTTGCCTCTTGCTTTTATTGGCCCTCATGGTCAGGCTTTTGACAGCTCATTTTAATCTACATGCATTACGTTGGCATGCTTATTACTCTATTCTACATATATATGTTTATTTTCATGGTACCTATCTCAAATTTCCCTTTCCTAGCGCCACTGTAAAAAACTGACAAATAAGATTTAAAAATTTACCTGTGCTAGTCCTTAAAAGATCTAATATCTCCTTCACTGATTTCTTTCCATTTATGCTACTCATACATTTCTATTCAAGGTACAGTGAAATTTTCTTTACAGTTATGCCTGCTTGACAAGACACATTTAAATCATAGACTTACGGATGTTTCAGTGTTTATTCTGTTCAAAAATTCCTGTGACCAGAGAGAGTGAAATAAAAACTTTCTGAAATCTTTCCTGGAGAAGCATACCCTGCAACTCTCTGCTCACAGGGCTTGGCTGCTGAATGTTCGAAGACAATTAAGCACAAGATACTTCCGAGGCCAGAGGTACCTCTGATGAGTTACTGGAGTTAAGCAGCTGTTGGCTAATGAGTTGTGACTCCTTCATAATGTTGTAGTTTTTATTTGATAGAAAAATAATTGGGGATTTATTTAACCTACACCTGTAATTAACAGTGTTTTCTTACTCGTTTTTTTTTTTTTTGTCAAGCAAAGACTTTTGTCTGACCTACTTACCTGAAATAAAATTTCTCACAAGGGATAGTATTTGGATTAATAAAGGAACAAATACAGTTTACTAAAAGATTTAGGTTTTCTCCAATAAAATGTCACTATATTAATTATTATATAAAAATGATTTAGCGTAAACTTTACTTGACAACAAAAAAATAAAAGCAAAAAAACCCTGAAACTTTCAATGAAATTAAAACATTTAATTACCTCTACTTAAACCACGAGTTCAAAATAGAAATGATCAACTTGCATATAAGTGTTTCAAATCAAAGCATTTCCTTTCCCCATGGAAAATTCTAATTTCATTAGGTGAAATTTGGTGATAAAAAGTGTTGGATTTTTTTAAACTATCTTGCCTAAGAATACTTCTCCAAGCCATTTAGAGAAAAAGAAATCCATATCTTCCAGGGTAGATGGACCTGAAATACAATCTTATTTGTTACATGAATCTATCAAAATATATTTTCAAGCACTGCTAAACAAAACTCTGAAAGAAAAAAAAAGAAACAGTTGACCATTTTCAACAAATAAGCTACATAACCCATAAGTTAATATGTGAAATTAAACTGAAATGTGAAATTTTCTAACCTGTTCTATATCAAAAGAGTTATTTCAGTATATTAAAAAGATAACAGTGACAGAGAAGAGATTATAGATATACATGATTGAACTGCACGTATTTCCTGGTGTTCAGATAAGGATATGTAACTAAGGGTAAAACATTTTATTTATTGCAGGAAAGTAGGGTATTTAGGACCATTGAGCTGAAAGAGAAAGGTTGTCTTAGACACACACGAGATACAAGTAGATGAACAGATGCAGGCAGCAACTGAGACAGAAAAGGTGGGAAACAAGTGACTGGACATTAAATGTATCTATGTGGTCTAGCATGCAGGTGAAAAAATGTATTTTTCATGCATCTTTGAAAGCCTATTCTGCCTTGAAACCAAGTAAAATCAAGTTGCCAGCAGTTTCATAAAATCATCTTTAAAATTAATGGAGGAATAAACAGGTAAAAAAGCTAAGAAACACATTAGCCCTGAGAACGCTTTCTTAGCCATGAGACAGCATTTATGCAGAGATTTGTGCTGGCCGTAGCTCCAGGAAGAGTCAATGTTAATGTAAACTTGGAGGCCATGGTTTAAAAAAATTCACATGTGAAAGGTCTGGAAAGTCTTACTAGCTTGAAGACAGCACTTCTGTTTCAGCAGTTCTCTAGATGGTAAGAAACCTTTCATGTGTATCTTCTTCTTCCCTTCTCCCCTGCACATCCAATATTCACCATTCTAAGAGAAGTTATAGGATAAGAAGGATCTTAGAATCCTAGAATCATTTAGGTTGGAAAAGACCTTTAAGATCATCGAGTCCAACCGTCAACCATGCCCACTAAACCATGTCCTGAAGTGCCCTGTCTACGTGGTTTTTTAATACCTCCAGGGATGGTGACTCCACCACTTCCCTGGGCAGCCTGTTCCAATGGCTGACAACCCTTTCAGTAAAGAAACTTTTCTGAATATCCAATCTAAACCTCCCGTGCCGCAACTTGAGGCCATTTCCTCTCATCCTAATGGTTTATGGCTTAGGAATCTGTGTATCTGTCCTGGTTTCAGCTGGGAGAGAGTTAATTTTCTTTCTAGTAGCTGGTACAGTGTTATGTTTTGGGTTCAGGATGAGAAGAACGTTGATAACACACTGATGTTCTCAGTTGTTGCCAAGTAGCGTTTACACTAAGTCAAGGATTTTTCAGTTTCTCCTGCCCAGCCAGCAAGAAGGCTGGAGGGGCACAAGAATTTTGGGGGGGACACAGCCAGGGCAGCTGACCCAAACTGGCCAAAGGGCTATTCTATACCATGTGACGTCACGCCCAGTATATAAACTGGGGGGAGTTGGCCAGGAGGGGTGGATTGCTGCTCGGGGACTGGCTGGCCATCTATCAGTGAGTGGTGAGCAATTACATGGTGCATCACTTGTCTTTCTTGGGTTATATTTCACCCTCTTTATTATTATTATTATTACTACTACTACTATTACTATTATCATCATCATCATCTTCATTACCATTGTTATTTTAGGTTTAATTTCAACTATTAAACTGTTCTTATCTCAAGCCATGGGTTTTATTTGTTTTAAATTCTTCTCTCCATCCCACTGTGGGGTGGGGGGAGGAGTGAGTGAAAAGCTGCCTGGTGCTTAGCTGGTGGCTGGGCTTAAACCATGACAGCATCTCAAAATATAGAAGAACTTGAATCCTCCAGCCAAAAAGATGTTTCTAAGAAGTGGACATTCTAAAAGCTTTTTAACTGGTTTCCATAGTTCAAATCTCCCTGGATTACTCTTTAGCTATCTTGTTCTTACCTAGCTTCAGTTGTAAAACTACATTTGTCTTCCTTATACATTTCCAAATTTTCATTACCCTGTGAAGAATAATTAAACCACAAAGTAAGCAAAACCAGTTCAGTGGTGAATGAAAAGCCAATGTTACAAAACAGTATTAAAAATTGAAACTGAACAGTTTAGCTTTACCACCTAATTTACTCGGGTATCACCCTAAGGCATCAACACCATTTATCACTATTGCTGGAGTCTGGCATGTCTGCACCATCAATAGGAACAGAAGTGTTAATGGAAAACAAATTAGGAACTTCAGGGAAATACAAGGTAAATATTGAAATGAATCAGCAAATACTCAGAATATCTGCAATTGTGCATCTAGTCCTTGTTTAGAATTCAACCAGTGCAGATATGACATTCTAGGTAAGGAGCCATGCTCACTGATGAAATTACATAAAATGTGGTGATACCAGGAATTTTTAAACTAAAACAAAGTACAGTCACATTTCTAAAGGGATTTGAAAGGAGAAGTCCAGTATATGCATGCAGCTACTATTTTAAGAGGGCTAATGAAGACTTTGTAACAGCAATAAAAGAAAGTAGAGACATTTCCATTAGAAGACAGAGATTTCACAAGAAGTTTACAGTTTTTACAAGAGCATCTTTTAAATATTTGAAGTAGTTTTTCCTTGTTTTCTTCCAGGAACAAGCACATTTCTATATGAGAGAAGTTTGTAGCCTCCATTAGTTTTTCATCGCCTTAACAGATGGTTGAAGTCAGGGTATAGATTTCGTATGCTCTAAGTAGTCACCATAAGAAAGCATATGAACCTGCTGTTAATGGCTCTGAAATTACTGCAGTTAGTTGTAAACAATATTTTATATGAAGTTAGAAAAAGAAGATTCAAAGTTTACCTCCAAAATCTTCCATGAAATTCATACTATTCTTCCCTCTTACCCCTTTATGATACTCAGAAGATGGATCCAGAGCTTTGGAGAGATAATTCTAATAATGTGTCTTACTTCACTATTCTGTGATTATAGAACTTCATTAAAAGAGATACTGACTTTTCACTATCATGTTTTAGATTAGGAATGCCAAGAAAATTCAACCACCATATTCCCAGAAAGAGCTGGGTTGGTCTTTAGATGCAAACTTACAGATAAATCTGTTGGCAACATGAGCTTCTAGATATTGCAGGTATGTAGATTGCAAGAGGAATTGCTCAAGGTCAGACAAAACCGGTGAGAGCAGAACTCTGGTTGCCAGTTTAACACACTAGCCACCTTTCTTATTGTATAGACAGACGCAAAGAAAGGAAGAGTACAAAGACAGACAGGATGCAACATATAGCTGTCAGTGAGCACTTCAAAATAACTATGAATATTCATTTTTTTGTACTAGCAACACAAAACAAATATTTCTATACTTCTTGTTGTGATTTGAATGGGCAAACTTCAGGTTTGAACATGCCAGCAAGACTGTAAACTTAAAAGTTAGGAATGTGGAACAACTGGCTAAAACTGTTTAGCAGTTCTATTACTGTTACAGCTTAATGAATGTGGAAAAGCATAAGGGACCCATCACGTAATCAGAGCAAAGATTTTATTTGGTTGTTCTCTCCCTACAATAATTTACAATAAAACTAAACATATTTAGTTGAATATTTTTATTCCTTGCATTTTATTTTGTTATAAAAAATATATATGAAAGCAAGAAAAAACCCGTATTATGGATTTAAAGAAAAGAAATCAATACCATCTATTAATTTTAAATTTACTTGCTTAGGTTGGCTTAAGATAACCCCATAGTTTTCTTCAGCAGTCTTTTTTCAACCTAATATCACTGCTTGTTATGATTTAAACTGTATATATCTGAACTATAGCTCTTTCTCTCTAGCATTTCAAAACCTTTCTCTTCGTTAAAGGTATTTGCACCCTACTGAAATGTAAATGGTGCTAAACACTGAAGGATTATGGTAATTATATTACTGAAAGGATGTACACATTTTTAACTATTTTTTAAGGTTTTGTACTTCTGGAAATAGATGTCTGCTAGTTTCAGGAAAAAGAAATCATACATTTCTTATTTTGTGCAAAAGGTCATGTATTACCAAGGAAATCCAGCTATTCTCCATCAAGATTACTGGAGAAACTGTAGAGACTCTATCTTACTGAAATCATTAATTCTTCTCTGTCATTTAAGATAAATTTCTAACTATTGTCATCAAGTTATAATTTTCCCTACCTTCAACAATGAAGAAGACGTCAGGCTATATTAATGATGCGGCAAACTACTGTTGCTTGCCTGTTAGATTATCTTGTCCAGCAAGTTCAGTCAGTTGTTTGAATTTTTTCTGTATTTTTGAAACCATATCCAGACAAGATACACCTCAGCACAAGGCAAACAAACCCCATCATTTTATGGAACTATCCATTGATAGTTTCAAAATTGTTTATCTTTTCCCTGGAAGTCCTGTGATATCTCAAGATTTATCCGTGCCCTTATTTACATAATTACGAGAATTTCATTTTGCACTTCATTAGCAACTACAGCCAATCCTAATATTCTAAATGAGCAAAAGCTCTTCACATTTCCTTTAATCACAAGCACTCATTATAATTTTTCTGCGTGATGGGGTATATCTGAAAATCAACATAGTTCCAATATGCCTAATTTACATCCAACAGAGTTCTAAATTCTCCCTAACCATGTTTCTGCAAATGTATAAGCAGCATAAGAAATTAATGTAAGAACTTGAAATGCATTTCAAAACAAACTTTCCCACTGAAAATTACCATCACTGAAATCGTCTCTCTTTTTTTTTCACAATGTGTAAGCACAGAGACATGTTTTTTTGAAGATGCACATCTTTTTCCTGTGCAGCAAGATCTCAGAATAGCATGTCAAAACATCTTTTTCCAATAAATACACTTTTACCACCTTTCATTATTCAAATTCTCTCTGTTTGAAGTTCCGGTTTTTTCTCCACTTCTGTTTGGTGGGGTTTTTTCTGCCCTCATTTCTTGGAACAGAACACATTGACAAGCCCAATTATAGCTCCGTATGCAATTAATGTTCTAATTTCAACACTTTATGTCAACGGAAAAACCTCTGGACTCCTCTGGCCTGAAGAATTCTCAAAGGAGAAAGGGAGAAAATATCTCCACTGCTGAATGGCCATGCACATCAATTGGGCAGACCACGTGGAGAACATGGGTCTGGCTTCTATCATTTAGACAAGATGAACTTGCAAATTCAGGAATATTTGTCTTTAAACAAATCATAACTGTGGAACATTCATTGTGATCTATGTTGGACACTGCAAGACAAACAAGCCTGTTGCTGCAATGTGAAGAAGAAAAATGGAAAACAATTTAAATAATAGTCATCGTGTAAGATGGAAAGACTAGCAACTGAAAAAAGCCTTAAAGACAAAAATATTTAGCACCATCTAGCAAAGCACACAAGAAAGCCAATATGATTTCTTTGATGCTTAGCTCCAGTAAAATGAACTCACCTTAAGGTACTTCCTGAAAAAATTACTTTCCAAGAGCAGAAGGTGAATGTTTATTAACAGATTAAAGACATAAAGAAAATAAAAAAACCTGAGGTTTATGTTTAGTTATAAATAATATGTTATTGTGGCGATGCATCAGTTGATCTCTGTAAAGGATGAATTGAGTCATTTAATCACTATTTTTTTAGATTTCTTGCGGGAAAGAATTATTTGTAAAACAGAAATTGACCATCCAAACCAGTATGTCACATCCTGGTGGCATAAATATAGTCTTTTCTTTGGGAGTACAGACCAATGTACTTAAGACAGAAAACAGCAAACAGACAAAGTTAATGAAACTAAATGTAATACCTTCATATTACCAGATAGCAGGCTCAGAGTTCAAGAAACCACATACGTATTAATCCATCAAACAGTGGCTACAGTTTCTGTAATTTTCTTGGAAGTTTCATGAAATTATTTGCAATTTAACTCTTTGTTTTGTCACAGGAATGGGGCTTAATTGGCATTTCAACTATATGCTTTCTACATAGAATTACACCATAGCAGTTGTGTAAAATTTCACTTCACATTAAACAATCAGTTTCACATTTCATACACAGAGAGTTCATTTCTCTCATACACTTGTGTTTCCAACCAGTTTGCTGATGTAAATTACTAGTTCACAAAAATCTTGGTGTTTTATATATCTATGCTCGTGTTTCTCTAACTTAAAGGCTACTTACTTTTCACAAAAAGTTGACCATATTTTATCTGAAGTTGCCATTGGGTATTTGAAAAAAGCATTTTAAAAATCTGAGATACCATGTTTCTAAAAAGCACCTACCATACATACACAGATGTGAAAATTCTGAGAATTTTCTGGGTTTTTTTCTGCATAGTATTTACTGCACTATATGCTGGGTGTACAAACCCTCCATACATAAAAATGCCATTGTTTAGCATTTTATTTTCACCTCACATTTTATTAGTACAAAGAAGGCTACTATTTCATATTGCTTCGTGTGAAAGATTGTTTACTTTCTTTAAAGCCTTTGTTGTCCTTTGTATAATATACAGCTCAGCTAAGCAATTTCGGACCTTAACACAGATCTTGCCTTGACTTGCCTCTTTATTAACAAGCTGAATGATCAGGCTCTGCACTTTTAACATGAAATAATCAAGTATCCTGAGTGAGCAGTTGCTTAACTGTTACGTTAAGTCTTAGTAATTTCAGAAAATTAGGACAATGTAAAGATCAGAGGGTTGCAAATATTTTGGGGCTATGTAAAATATTTTTTGGAGGAACTGTGAACCAAAAAAGGTGACTCTGGAAGTATTGTAATGTTATGAAGTGAACAACACATTGTATAATCACCAAATCTACTTATACAAAACTTTCCCCCTTGAGTTCCACATTTGTTTTTAAACTGCTTTCCAACTTTGAAGGGCTGCAAAACTTCACAACTTCACTGTTGTAAAATCGATTGAGGCATTTTTACAAGTTCTGGGCTTAATTAAATACGTATTCGAAAATTCTGCTGAAGCCATCAGAACAATTTCTAAAACATCTATAGTCATCTACAACGCTAGGAGCCAGAACTGTGCACTGGTAGTTCACAAACACAAACAGAGCAAAATATTTTGCAACAGGAAATCTCTCCTGATAATCCTGAAGCCAGACCAAATGATGTGGAAGACTGAGGATCAGGAACGTGGAGCCAAGCACTTCCAGCTTCACATGAATAACAACATATCTTGCTTTTGGCTGCGATCCTGCAGATGTTACCGGCAGATGTGTTGCAGCACACACTGCTCCCAGCCAGCCATGGGCAGACTGCAGCCTGCAAACCCCTATAACGTCAATCCATGTATTTCATTTCATTTCACGCTGTTTAATTACTCCTAGATATTTCTCAAAGTCCTGCCACATGACAAAACTTTAAGTGAAATATGTGACATTTACTCTCGATTTTTCTGTGTTTATTTTCCCTTTGTTTTCCTTTATTTTTAAAATCGGTTTACACCAATCCTCTATATACGTGTGTACACTTTCCCTTATGTTCCTAGCATGTTCTGACAGTTTTCTTCAAACTCTGGATTTGACCTGGGAACACCAAACATCACCTTCAGTTCTGTTTATTGCTTGCTCTGATTGCCAAGCCCACACAGATGAATGGCAGTTGTCCCAGAATGACATGCTGCAATTCATCAAATGGATTTGCCCATTAGGGACATCCAGGCAACCCAGTGGCAAAACTGTATAAACTCATCTTCCTGTCCCCTGCTATACTAAGTGTAACAATTACTGCACAGAAATGGTGCATATCACCATTTAATATGGAAAACATGAAGTATTTTCTATCCTTGCCATTTTTCCACAAGTCTTGATCTGCTTTCATTTTAAAGGATTGCATTCTGCCACCACCACCCCCATCCCTGCCCCTTGAATTCAACCCTGAGGTCCCTCTCCTCATAAATACCTTCCTGTGTGAGATCAATACACATATCTTCAGCACTGGGCTGGTAATGTGCTTACATCTATAAAACTTGATGGGAAACAAGAGGAATGCAATTGTTCAATAGTTAAATATCTGTAAATTTTAAGACCCCCCCAAAATATAAACAAAAGAAAAAAGAAAAATCCAAATAACAATCCCTTTGGCTAGACCTCTTATGGTAATTAAGACCTAGCTCAATATTCCGTTAGACCTGTACTGCAAAGTCACGTATGTTCTTAAAAGGCACATTGTGCAGAAAGACACATAAACCACTGAATTGGTTGATATAAACATTCAACAAACTGAAAATTAAGGACATCTTCCCTGCTGTTTTATTGTGTGAAATTCCACTGTGCTGGGTTGACCCTGGCTCGAGGCCAGGTACCCACCAAAGCTGCTCTATCACTGCCCTCCTCAGCTGGGCATGGGAAGGAGATTAAAACCTTGCAGTACAAACCCAATGCATTCACACAGTATTTTTCAAATTTCCTTTTTTTTTTTTTTTCTTTTTGTGCAGGTTGTATCTTCCTAGCCTAAACTTGCATCACTGACATTAATATTTCATGATTTAAATAAAAAAATGTTTTACAGGAACACAGTACTTTTCATAAAACTTTCCTCTGCTGCATAGTGATCACAATGAGAATGATAGCTCTGTAGTATTCACCTACTGTATAGGAAATGGAACCATGTTCTCATTTTGCACATTTTTTTTAAAGGCTTTAGTGATTTTATCTACTTGCTTCTAGAGGTGAACTAGCTTGGTTAGTTGCTATTTCAAGAAATATGTTGGAGGCTACTTTTTTGTTTTCATGAAAATAATTATAAGATCCCTTAAGGGGTATTTTTAGTTGAAATTTATATGTATAAGTACAGATCAGCTCCAGATTTGTTTACTATAGCAGAAATGCAAGAATGCAAGGAGGAGCAGTTGATATTTTCCAGCAAGTATTTTGGGTAATGTGTAAGGCTACTCGCTTAGTAAGATTGTCACATAGTGCCATTTTCCTGCCATGATCTAGTTTCTGTGTTAAATACTTAAATGCAAAATTTTGTTTATATATTCCTTATTCCCACATTTCTTTTTGTCCTTTCAGCAACCTATCATAACGTATTTGCTCCCATTTAATAACATTCAAATACATTTTCCAAGGGTCTCATGGTAAATACAGGTATGGGTTCATTCACTGGCTTGTTCCCTCAGCCAGGCTGTGTGAAATGGATGAAAACCCCCATCTATTTCATTTAAGTTAAAAGAGTATAAATGTCATTTACCAGCATTTCATATCAACTATACCTTTAACAGCATAAGTGACTAAATATCAAATGTAAGAATCTGTTATGGCATGCCCACAAGAAACTTCAAACACACCTTTCTCAGCCTGTATTTCATTGATTAAAGCACATCTATTTCGGCTCACACTTCAAGTCACATGAAAACTTGTCTCCTCTTCAAACCTAAAGTTATTCTGAAAGAAGAACAGATTCAAAACCTTCTGTTGAAACTCTTACATTTTCCACCAAGGTATTAGATCTTGCTTTGCCTTTACCAACAGAAAGCAAATACAAGCATCGTCCTGCAGCTTTGTGATTAAATATTGATGTGAAAGGGGAAAATCTTAGCCCAAGCTCCCGGTTGAAAGGACTGTTGAAGTATTTTATCACTATCTTCCACCTCAAGAATGCCTTTAAAGGGAAGAATGACATCTTTCAAAAATAAGAAGTGACTGCTGTCCGTCATGTAAAGGGAAAACCTTAAGAACCTGTGAGGGTCTTGGGTTATGAATCCTGAACAAAAGTTAGTGAGCCATTTTGAGGCTAGAAGCAAGCACTTGAATTCCGAAGAAAGAATCAATTTCATCAATACTGTTTGTTTTTCATACTACCTATGATTTCTGCATTTTCCTGTGAATTTGCTGTGACAGAGAAATCCTGGTTATTCTGAACTTAGGAGATTTTTTAATCCTTCAATAAAGGCAGAATTTCCTTTCAGACATTTAGCCCCTGGTTATAACATCAAAACTAAATTAAAAAAAATAAAATCTAATACCTGCTAAGTGTAAGCTATGTCTCCTCTGGAAGATCTTAGACCCATCTACAGACAGAGTTAGAGAAAATGGCAATTCAAGGTTCTATATTGCGTTTCTTACCAGCATCTTTCACCTATTGGTTATCCACCTAATGAGAAAAAAATATCTACTGATATGCATCCTTCGGACTTTGTGAAATCATTAGTCTTGGTTTTATTGCAGGACTAACAGTGTCATTTGTGACATGGATTCTTCCCTGTAAGACAGGGCTGAATGCTGAATTGAGCTCCAGGTGAATGTACGCTTTGATGCTGGTTTCATGAAGAAGCAGAGGAGAATCCAAGTCATGTACGTAATCTTACACGTGTGCATTTGAGATCAAGGCAATACAAAACCACAGCACAGCGACTCTAATAAACCCAGACAGGAAACAGTGTATTACTTTGGGTGTGTGAACTCGCACGTATTGCTTTCCAGTCAGAGCTTACATGCAAGTCGAGGGGGAATAAAGGACACTAGTGTTGACAACGTGTTGAAAAACTATTTTCCCAATGGCTCCAGTCGCCTCTGGTTTGGGATCTTCGGACATCTAAGGCTGGGCATTAGATAAAAAAATAACCTTCACTTCACTAGGGAGTATGGCGGTACTGGAAGAGATTATGAGAGAGCTTGCAAGATTTCCATCCTTAAAGATTTTCAAGACTTAGCAAGAAAAATCCTCACCAGACCTGATCAAGTGCTAACAGTATACTTACTGCGAGTAGTGTGTTGGTCTAGGTGACCTCCATAGGCTCCTTCCAAGCATCATTTTTATGATTCTGTTATCTTTGTACTGTGCTTCACAGTATCATGTGTTCATAGCAGTGATCCTTTTTGCTTTACCAAGGCTCACTACACAGTGTGCAATAAATTCAGTATTCTTCAACTTTCTGAAAAATATTTAATTCTCTTTGTTTAACCATAGGATGCCTTTTAAACAATAGTCACATTCACCTATGAGCAATTATGCCTTTTGATCATGCTTTGTTAAAGTGAGTGACATCATCTATGAAAAAACTGCTAGCACCACCACATCTCTAATTACATGATGTGGGAAAAAAAATAAGGGAACTATAAAAAATGTGTTTATAGAACCCAAAAGTTTTAAAGTCTAAAACTACTGGTAAACAAACAAACAAAAAAAATCAAATCAGAAGCATAGACAATATTTGTTAAAATGAAAATTTATAAACTTTTATTCAGAAAGTCAGGCAAAATAACAAAAAAATTTCATTTAGTTTGAAGATCAACCCAACTCAAAAGAGTAGAAAACTAAATAATCTTCTTCCAGAAATACATATTGGAAACTATCACCAACAAAATTTTAATATGTATTAACCATAACAATCAGGTAGTGCAGATGTACCATTTCTATAACTTAAGAAGTGAACAGAACAGATTCAGCAACAGTCATGCTGTGATGAAAATATAAGAACAGTTTGCTACATTTTAATT
>VYZV01025133.1:79695-105836 GCA_013401275.1 Pandion haliaetus | reverse complement strand
CCTCCCAGTCCTTGTCTCGACCCACGAGCCTGCCTTTGGATTTTCTCCTCATCCCAACGTGGCCAGGCAAGGGGGTGGGGGGTGAGTGAGCGGCTTCATGGTGCTTTGTTACCCGCTGGGCTGAAACCGAAACCACGACAAGGCTACTTGGAAGGACAAGGATTTTCTGCTTGGGAACAGCCCACCTAAGATTTCCTCCATAAGACATTAAGGATATCCAAATTGTGGTGATAAGAGCATGTTAGTCTCTATGAACTGTTTCATTGTGGTGGGTTGACCCTGGCTGGACGCCAGGTGCCCACCAAAGCTGCTTTATCATTCCCTCTACTAAGCTGGACCGGGGAGAGAAAATATAGCAGAAGGCTCATGAGTCAAGGTAAGGACAGGGAGAGATCACTCACTAATTACTGTCACAGGCAAAACACACTCGACTTGGGGAAAAATTGACTTAATTTATTACAAATCGACCAGAGCAGGATAATGAGAAATAAAACCAAATCTCAAAACAACTTCCCCCCACCCTTCCCTTCTTCCCGGGCACAGCTTCACTCCTGGTTTTCTTTACCTCCTCCCCCCAGCAGCACAGGCGGATGGGGAATGGGACTTGTGGTCAGTTCATTACATGTTGTCTCTGCTGCTCCTTCTTCCTCAGGGGCAGGACTCCTCACACTCTTCCCCTGCTCCAGTGTGGGGTCCCTCCCATGGGAGACAGTCCTCCATGAACTTCTCCAGCGTGGGTCCTTCCCACGGGCTGCAGTTCTTCATGAACTGCTCCAGCATGGGTCCCTTCCACAGGCTGCAGTCCTTCAGGCACAGACTGCTCCAGCGTGGGTCCCCTGTGGGGTCACAAATCCTGCCAGAAAACCTGCTCCAGCATGGGGTCCTCTCTCCATGGAGCCACAGGTCCTGCCAGGAGCCTGCTCCAGCACGGGCTACCCATGGATTCACAGCCTCCTTCGAGCATCCACCTGCTCCGGCGTGGGGTCCTCCACGGGCTGCAGGTGCATATCTGCTCCACTGTGGACCTCCATGGACTGCAGGGGAACAGCCTGCCTCACCATGGTCTTCACCACGGGCTGTGGGGGTATCTCTGCTCTGGCTCCTGGATCACCTCCTCCCCTCCCTTCTTCACTGACCTTGGTGTCTGCAGGGTTGTTTCTCTCACCTCTCACTCCTCTCTCAGCTGCAATTGCTGTTATGCAGCAACTATTTCCACTGCTTAAATCTGTTATCCCAGAGGCACTACCACCATCACTGATGGGCTCAGCCTTGGCCAGCAGCAGGTCCATCTTGGAGCCGGCTGGCATTGGCTCTGTGGAACATAGGGGAAGCTTCTAGTAGCTTCACACAGAAGCCAACCCCGTAGGCCCCCTCCACGACCAAATCCTTGCCATGCAATACCCAGTACCATGTATCTATCTAAAACTGAAAGTTTTTTTTAAACATACAGTCTAAATAGCTAAGTAACTTTCTCAGGGTTAAATAATAAATTAATGATTTAATCTATAATGAAGACTAGTTTTCTGAACTCACTAAGTGCTAAAACTTGTCTTTGGAAATAATTTTCACAAAAAAAAAAAAAACTCCTACTTTCTTTATAGGTTATAGGAGACCCTCAAACATAAAGATGTACTGGTACAAACAGAATTAAAATAACAAAAAAATTGCTGTCTTCCAATACATGGATCAGAATCTGTGTCTGGAGAGTAACTGAGAAATGTGCCCTTAAGTAAAAAAAATTAAACAACCCATACTTCTGTTGTCTTGTGTTTAATTTCCTTAATTTTAATCAACAATGTCAAAGGTGTTTTTTTATTTTCTTTAATCCTGTTTATTTCTTTGTTTGCACAGTAATTCTCTTCCACGAGTTATCTGATAGCAAGGCTTTGAGGCAATGGACCTTTTACCTCTTTGTCTCTCATTAGTTTAGGTCACCTTTGGCCAGCTCATTTCCATACAGTGACTTCAAAGCCCTTTCAAATGTCTTCTAGGGCAACTGCCAGTAGATCTGGCCTTTCCTGCTTTAGGTATCAGCTTATGAGCAGTGTCAAATGCTTATTTCTCCAGAAATTATAGTTCAATTCCTATGCTAGGCTTGGGAGTAGTGGAAAAGCTGAAGAAATTTCTAATGAAGGGGGTCTTAGACTATAAATTGAAAAATTTCAGCCTTGGAAGCCAATCAGACTTCTGTGGACTAGCTAATTTCAGACTAACTGACAAGCATCAAGCCAGGGGTTTAGATAATTCACAGGGAAATTCCCTTTGGTTTATTCTATGAAGAGTCTGATTTTTATTAAATCTTGTCTAAATGAAGAAGGTGAAATGAACAAGGGAATACACTTCATTTAAAATGATATTGTCTAAATGATATTTTTCCTTATAGGTGAATTATATTGCATTAATGCTTTCATGGTTGAAATAAATTATTTAAATTCCTGTGCATGACAATCAAATTCTATATATAATAAATATCTACTATGCAGTTCAAATGATAAAATATGTAATTTTGAATTTCTTGTAGGTTGTCCTTTGTTTAGTGTTGTTTATTTTCTAAACACCAGATGGATTCCTTCATTTTGGCATTTGATTTCCTTTGTTGCTCATATTTAATAAAAATATGAAGCAATTCCTTTCAACTGAAGGATAAATTATGTTACTATTCCAAATAATTGTCAAAACATTTGAAATACACATAGAATTTCCATGATGATGAGTCTATATTATGATATTTTCATCACTTGTAATCATCTTAGAAATCAATTTTAGACGAGTAGGTTTCTGTTGCATTATGGGAAAAAACATGGAATTGTTTATATGAATAAAAAACACCTCCCATATGGCTATTAAAGTAAAACATTGTGTTTTATTCAAAGGAGTATCTCTTTTATATCTCAAAGGTATGCTACGAATTTAAGCCTTTAAAAATATTTCTATTTATTCTTCTCCATAGGTGGAATATAGTGTTGTTTCATTGCTATCCCTCTTCAAAAGCTGCAAAAGTATTGGGATTACTGAAGAAAAAGTCATCACCTGAGCATGACTAAATCCAGGGTTTCCTGGAAACAAAATAGTTTTTCCAAATATAACTATTTCTTTGTAAGAAATATTATATATATATACATATTTGTAAGAAGAATTAGGGAGAAAAGAAAGATTAAGGATTATTGCCAACTTAGAACAAGGCAGAAAAGGTTGACTCATGAAAAATGGCTCTCTGGGAATTCTTCAGTTCTACTGCAGAAACTCCTGCATCAGATTTTATTGCCATCCACCTACCCCAAAGATATTTCGTAAAGATGCGATACCTTTTCTAATACTGCCTAAAGGTAATCATAATGAAAACAGCCTCCTAGGAAGACAGATTGTACTTCTGAAAGGCAGTAACTTCAATCTGTGTAATAGAAATACTTCCACTAGACATGTTGAAATCAATTTCACAACTGTTAATAATGCAGTCATGAAAGCCTGGATTTGGGTAGATGACTAAATTGAGAAACAACTTAAATCTCTCTAACAGAGTCTTTCCCAAAAGCCTTACATGTCTGGCTTGTTTCATTCTGAGCATCAGTAGCACTGTTTTCGCTGTTCAAAATCTGCATATGGTTCTTTGATTGCCTTAGCAACTGAGGAAATAGAATGGATATGATGATGACAAGTATTCTTAGGACAATATCTTTACAGACATAGAACTAACAAGTAATTTAGACTGGAATAAAAAACACACCTGACGATTAAAAATAACCTCCTTTTTCCAAAGAAAGAACTGGCCAAAAAAAAAATCTAATCTACAAATATTGGTGAAATATTGCAGTTTTCTCATGCAAGAAAAGGGTTTTATTTCCATTTAAATTTGTATGTTGAAGGTACAAAAAATTAATTCTCCCAAAAATTATCAAGAAATGATCACATTTCCCATTCAAATCTGTCAACAAATCTATCCATTTGTTTTCCTCCTTCTAAATATATCTGGATTGATATATTTTATTCCCAAATGTTAGACTGCAAATACACTTTAATACCAAAGTGATGGAGTTTCTGGTTCTTCGCATTTCCTACTGGGTACAAGCAATGGACTCAAAGCAAAGGGAGAATAAACAAGCTTCATTAGCAGCACTCTGTCTGAAAGCAGCCACATAATATGAGTATATAGAAAAAAATAGCAACCAGGTTACATATTAGGATGTTGTTAAAACCAGGTAAACAATACTATGAAATCATGAATAAAACGGCTTGCTCGCTGGATTCCCTAGGTAGTTGTAAAAGGAAAAAAAAGTTGCCAGGTGTACCATCAGTACACATCAGAAATTGCATCTTGAGCTGGTAGAAGTCTACCCCAGGAGCTGTGGGACCTACAATAGCTGAGGAGATAAGGCTGCATGCATGAGAGGTTATAAAATGTCTGAGGGTTTCTGCCTGTGTAAATAGATGGGGATGTATAATTTAGCTTTTTACTAAGACAGTCTAAGATATGTAGGGCAAAAGGTACTCTGAAGGTGTAATAACTGACTGAGAAGATGTAGGTTCTGTTCACACAGTATACTCAGATGAGAACTGAGGGATATGGGAGATGTTTGCTGTCCACGTCAACTCATGAATGGGTTAAATAAAACAGCAAAGCAAAGCATTGACCTCTGCAGTCCCTTAAACTGTTTTTTCTCTGGATAGATTACTGGTTTCTAGACTCCAACTTGCTTCAGGAAGGAAGATCCTGACTCAGCTGAGAAGGGGCAAGGGGAAGCCACAAACCTCTTTAAAAATCTGAGAAAATATTGGCAAACAATATGTGCTCATTAAACGCTCTTGAACATTTGCCCATGTGCACGGAATTCTAAAAACAGAGTGTATGAAGGATCAGGGCTAGGAAAGTGTATACTCCAGGTGTTCAAATATGATACTTTAATGGATGCTTTTGCTGCAGTACTAAAAGATAAGTTTGCTGCGTATCAGTTCTTACAAGTAAGCATCAGTGTTTGCCTTCTCAAGAACCTGACCTTGTTCTTTCTTTAAAAAAAAATTATTTTGCTTAACATTATAACTAATGAGAATATAGGGAAAAAGTAATATAATTCAAAACTAAAATAAACTGACATTCACACTGCAAGCTTCAGAAATTTAATAGTTCTGTCACAAGTATAAAGCAACTAGGACATATACATCCACCTCCCACTACCATCTTCAAGTAAAAAAATTGAAGTTTTATTTGGTGTGACGATTTCTTCATTCAAAGACCTAAAGTTCTGTATCTGATACATTGCACTTTTTATTTGTTTTGGAACCCTTTTTTTTCTCCTACACTCATTAACCTCATAGAAGCAGTCAAATCCATGAGGAGGAAGCATATTGGAGGGAAAGAACAAATAGAAGTTACTTATGAGAAGAAACAGTAATGCTCTTAAGAGGGTCCCTGTGAAAGCCTGAACTGTGAGCTATTTATCTTGAGCCATTTGTCTCTGGGATGGCTTGTTTAAGCAGGACGCCCCTCTGGCCAATAAAGACGATTACCAGGCCACTGAGGCATCCGAGGGAGGACAGGGGCTGGAGCTCTGGAAGCAAGTAGGAACGCGGAGACTACCATTTTCACGGAAACTGTAGCCCTTGAGATAACGTACTGGTTTGTGGTGTTGATCACACAAAGGTCGTGTGACAGACGAAAACTGCAGCGCATGGACACTGCGTGAACAGTAAGTATGTGCATGCATCGGACTATGCCCTATAAAAAAAAATGTGGAGACAAGCCATCGTGTGCACCCATGACGGAAGAATTGAAGACTGAGGACCAACGGGATGCCGCTGGATCCATGATGGTGACTATTCTTGCAACTCTATCCTGACTGCTTGTTTGATTTCTGCCTTTTTCTTCCATTCTACACTATTGCTACTATTTTCTACTTTTGATACTTTTGATAATAAAAGCTGGTTTGGGTATACGGCATTTGACCTCGTTTGTTTCTTAATCTTGCTCTTGGGATCATATTGAAACCTTCTCCAAAATTGGATCAGGACAGTCCCAAAAGTCCAGGTTTCTATGCCTGTCCAAAGAAGCACAGGATCTTCCTTCCTATCTATCTGAGCTAGACAGAGAGCTTTTTTTATTTATTAAATTCAAGGAAAATTCTGAGCAAGAAAAAGCCCAGATATGATATACTAAAGGAAAAATGACAGCCTGGTAACCCTGTAATTTAGAATCAAATAAAATGTCAGAACTATATTTACAAACATGAGAAATTGGTAAGCATTTGATTAATGGTTCTAAAGAAGTGAAATAATTAGCAATTAGAAAAGTGCTATAAAAAAATTTAAGAAGCTGCAAATATGCCTGTGACAACAGTCACCGCATCATCATGAGGCTTTTTTCATAGAAATGGAGCGGCAGTGGTACTATGATTATGTGAGGCAACTAGATAAACTTTGCTTGCAAAGACCTTGGAATGTTCTGTTACTTTAAACACTTTAAATGTGAGAAATGTAACTTATTAAAATAAAAACATAACATCTTCTTTATTAGTTAATTCAACTACTTTGAAGCCATTATACTCCTAGCAAACTCTCAATAACTGCAATAGACGTTAGAACAGGTCCTGTGAGTCACAGATATTGTGAAATTGTCAATGAGTTACAGAAAATCCTAAGGTTCCTCTACAGAAAAGAAAGATCTTCCTGCTTCTCACAGAAAGTCCTTGATTTCTAAAACACCTGCTGTGACAGAGACCTTCCACCAGAAAAGTGTGAAGAAAATAGATCTTTACATACAGTATACTTTTCAGATTAGAGTATTTTAGACTAAAATGAGAACTAAATTACTGTGATTTAAGTCCTTGCTTTGCCATAGACTTCTTATATAACTTTGGGCACTTTTTGCCCATTTATTTGCAAATATCAATAACATTAGCCACTTTCCAGCAGCATTATGTGTTCTGTGCTAAAGACATTTAAGTGAAATAGAAAAGGGAGTGTTTATATCTCTTTGAAAGCCCTGATACTGCAAATCTATTTTTTCATAATTTGGTACAGGAAATGTAGATACAAAACACTAACCATTATTAGTATTGTGTTGTCTTTCTAATTCCCTTTCTAACCATGGGACGTACATCAGTATCCAGCTGAACAGTCAGTATCTTTATTTAAGCCAATGCTTAAGAGGTTATTTGTTTCTTGCAGCCTACTTTGGTGTATTTAGACAGGCCAGGAAGGGTTGTATAAGGTGACAGACAAAGACCTGCTCTGCTTTCTTGTTCTGCTGAGCACTTCCAGAGGAGAAATTTAGGTCATGTAGAAGAGACAATTGCTGTGCTGTGTGTCAACAGCCTTTCCTTGTACCCATTACAGTGGTTAGTACACAGTGTCAGCCATTTGCCACTGGGTAATTACAGCCCTCAAGGAAGAAGAGATAACCCAGCAGAGACTTATTCTGTAATATTTAGGGGTTATGTAGATGCTTGAGAGTGCATATGATGACTCGAGTGACCATGATGACCACATGATCTGGGGAAATGTACCAATTTTGCCTCTTTCCAGTTTATTTTATTCACAGTTTTGTTTTATTCACATTCTTACTTAGTTTGATCTCAAAGTACTTTGCAGTTTGTTTGCTTGTTTCTTCCTGTGTTTTCTGTGCAAATTATGTTAAAGGCTAAAGATCTGAATTAGAGTCACCAAGATTCAGCCTTTGATAGCTCAGTGTTTAGAAAGCAAGATGCATTTTTTCATCAAGAAGTGTACACATCTAGTAACAGAGAGACAATCACATGCAATTTTTAAATGGGTATGCATTCTGTGAAAACATTTCTCAGACACACAGCTTTGACGTCCACCATGTTATCTGTCTACGAAAGCCCCAACCCTGAACAGTTTGCTTCTAAATTATGATGCTTCTTACACTGCAGTAATGTTTTTGGATGATCTGGTAATACAGTGGCTGTTGCAAAGTGGGTATTAAGGCCTCCAGAGAGTGGTGGGTAACTTTTTTCACCTTATCTCACCAGAGAAAGACAACCTTAATTTCCCAGCATAGCTTATTATAGATTTCAGTTTGGAAAGAATACTAAGCATGCTTTACAAGTCTAAACTGGAAGAAGAGATCAAATATACTGTACCTATGTAACTAAAAACCCTGTAAGCAAAAGCAAAAATATTTTCTCTCATTCATGTTCCCATATGCGCTATTGGAGAACAGATGCTCTTCTAAGTTTAGCATTCAGTAAACTGAATTCTTATTTACTGGGCTGACCTTTCTTTGAATTTACTTTTGAAGACAATTTTCTTGGTTTGGCATAAATTTTAATTTACTCTAGAGAGAGCAGTAGATGATGACATTTCTGTTTGTAGTAAAGCCTAAACTTTTCATTGAAATCTATGGGGTTTTTGACTAATTGCTAAGTTATTCAGGTGATATTAAAATAAACTTCATGTTTGTTCCTGAGTTGGTATATATTTTTTTTACAACTATATGTATATAAAGATTGATAGTCTCCTTAGAGTAAGGATTAACATTCTTCCCATTTTACTGAATAATGAAGAAAACAGCCATTTGGAAATAGCTGCAAATATTTTTTTCAGGCATATTTTAAAATAATTGTCACATCCTCATGGATTATAGCTACAGTTAAAGATGAAAACGATTTTCATAATGGTGCACTCTGTTATGAACAATGTCAATATTTTTACTCAGAGGCAAAACTCTGCATTTGTAGGAAAAGCATACCTTTTACTACAGTCCTTTGGATGCTAAGCATACTTCTTGGTGCACATTAACACAGATTTTGCCTTTACATTTGGGGAAATAATTGGTGCTCATTCCGTCTTCTCTGTGTACTGTGAAGTGCATAAATAATACCATCTATTCCAGTGCAGACCTTGCTAATAGCATGTGGCACAAGAAAAATATGGGGCGGGAGGGGAGTCCTTGTGTTGTCTCTTACTTTGTTGTAAGACCTTTTACAAACCTTCAGAATGAAGCCAGTAAGAAATAGCGTAGCCCAATACTTCATTGCAGGATAGCAGGCATTGATCAGCTAGGTATATGTGAACAGTTTTTTTCATTGCTGCAGTGAGTTGTTGTGTGCATTCTTTTTTATAAATCTCTCAAAGGCTAGACACTTTTCACTTATAAATGTTTACAGTCTTCAATCATTTTGTAGAAATGAAAGTCTCTGAGAGAACGTGCTCTACTCCAGCTAAAATTACAAGAATGAAACATAGGTTGTTCAGCAGGGGACAAAAAAAGCCAACTAACCGTCAATAGAAAAATATCACTTACTATATTTACTATCAATAACATAGCAGGAAATAAGAAACAAAGAAGCAAGAGAAAACCAAAATGAAAAGCAGCAAAAATTGCAGCATAAACCAAAATTCTGAGTGGCTGAGATATGGTTAGGAATAATATTTATCTGATTGACCTAGGCAAAACCATGTAACTTTAAAAGTTGTTGCAGGTGAATATCCAGTTCTTAATAACTTCCGCTGCTTTCTGGTCTTTGAGAAGGTTTCAGACACTAAGCCATATTTGATGAAAAGGTATACATGAAGCTCAGTGAGATGGAGCCAGAGAAAAAGCCATGTGAACCAGGAGACTATCTGTTAAAGCAGAATCATTATTAAAGAGAAATATCCAGAGTAGGAACAATGGCTGGCATCGGACGTGCTCTCCTCCCATGAAGGTCTTCTGACAAACTACCTTTGACAGTGTAGCCTCTGTAAAAACATGTGATACCTGAGTTTCTGATTCCTGGGCCAAAACAGTAGGGGTGCTCTCAGGAATAGTGTTTTGCGTTATTTCTTTCGCAGTTGTACATTTTCAGATATTATATCACAGGTAACAAGAAAAATGTCCTGAACATTTCCTTTGCAGTTTACTTTGCCAATACTTGAGTAACTCCTTTCAAACAGGGCATGAGAACTGTTCATAACTTGAGAGAGAGAGTTGCAAGGAGATGACAGAGTGACACCCATGATCTGGATCATTACCTCACATCCCATTGGTTTTCTAGCAGATTTTGGATGTTCTCCATACAGCAGTATGTAACCATAACATGATCTCTTGAGAAGATAGATAAAGCCTCTTATGATTCATCACCTTTTGCCTCCAATTTAGATAACAGTTTGGTAGCTGACCATAAACTAGACTCCTCACCTTCTCTTATCTGGAACTGTGTATAAAATTTCTGAGTTTATTTTAAGATTTCTGCTGCTCAGACAGCCTGAACTTATTAGCACTAGCTGGAATACAAAAAGATGGCATGGGCAATTCTTTTTGTGACTATACCTTCAGATATTTTAAGTAATCTATAATCCAAATGAGCCTTATGTTGCTTTTCTTTTTGGAAGAGGGGAGGGAAGTGATGTGGAAGGATGGTGTTTTGGAAAGGTGTTTTTTTTATCTTCCCTGAGTTCTAGTGTTTGTCTGAATACTGATGTACACCATTCAGAAATGGCTCACTTTAACCCCAGAATAATGGTCCCCACATGTTTTCTCCCTAGCCAGTAGAACAAGGATGAGCCTTGCAGTGAATCACATGAATTACAGAAGTGATCTCCTCCTTAGCTCCAGGGCAAGTGTAGCTTGCTGTGCCCAAAAATCAGCCTTTGTGAATACCTCAGAGCAGATGCTTTAAGCATTGACCTAAGGGGCCATTAGGAGTAATGCTATCTATAGTTAACTAATTTCTCCTTTCATAATACTTTCTATGGATGATGTTTACTCTTCTGTTCGGTCTAATGAAGTAATGAATCCAAAGCACACTGAGTAACAAACACATAAAATACTAGTTACTGTTGTGATTTGTACTGAACAAACCTCTGACATGTCATAAACACAGAACATTTGAGATGAATTCCTCTATTTTGGTTTATATGCACTCTAATTTAATAAAGATGGAAGGGAAAAAGAGAGGATATTAAAAATGTATTTTGCTCTCCCAAGATGACTTGCAGGTTCAAATTAAGATTTATTTCTTTAAAAAACAACAGTATAATGCCAATGCAAAATAGATGTCTCAGTCCCTGATCTAAAAAATAAAATTTCTCATAAAGCTGTTTTAAAGAAATATGGACTCTCCAGTAAATCAGTAGGAAAAAAAAAAAAATCAGGTACTTCAGAAATATTTTAGAAGGTTCTCCTTTATTTTGCCCCAAAAAATAAGATTTAGCCTGTTTGCAAAGTAATATTGAAAGTTACAGAAATGTTACAAGAAAAGAAGTTGTGGTGTCCTACTTAATAAATAAGTTACTGGCAGTCAACAAAAGAAACTTTAATACCAATTCAGAGAATTTGGAGCAAAACTGGATGGACTACTTTCAGTTAGATAACAAATATGCGTTCTTACTACAGACTTATTCTGGGGTTAAATTGCACTAATAGGATATTTGATATTTGGGACTTACTAACAGGTCTACCTCAACATCCTCTGAATACATCTGTCGTGGTTTAACCCCAGCCAGCAACTAAGCACCATGCAGCCGCTCACTCACTTCCTGCTCCCGCGCCCAGTGGGATGGGGGAGAGAATTGGAACAAAAAAGGTAAAACTTGTGGGTTGAGATAAGAACAGAGAAGAAGAAACTAATAATGATAATATTAACAATACTGAAATGACAATACTAATAAAAAAGAATTGGAATATACGAAACTAGTGTTGCACAATGCAATTGCTCACCACCTGCTGACCAACGCCCAGATAGTCCTCAAGCAGCGATCTCCCCAGGCCAACTCCCCCCATTTTATATACTAGGCATGACATCACATGGTATGGAATACCCCATTGGCCACTTTGGGTCAGCTGCCCTGGCTGTGTCCCCTCCCAACTCCTTGTGCCCCTCCAGCCTTCTTGCTGGCTGGGCATGAGAAGCTGAAAAATCCTTGACTTTAGACTAAACATTACTTAGCAACAACTGAAAACATCAGTGTGTTATCAACATTCTTCTCATACCTAGCTCAAAAACATAGCACTATACCAGCAACTAAGAAGACAATTAACTCTATCCCAGCCAAAACCAGGACAACATCTAACATAACCTTTTATCAACATGAAAGCTGAGTTGAAGCTCAAGTACAAGACCAGTGGTCTGCCTGCTTTCTCTACAAGCCCCATGTTTCCTTTGAAAACTCGTTCAGCCCTGGGGTTTTTTCCTGTAAAGATCTTCCTACTTGTGCATGTGCATGATGCATGCAGAACCAATTTCTGGGTTTTTTCCCAGAGGATTTGTTGTTGTTGTTGTTGCTTTTTTTAAAAAAATCTTTATTTTTTCAGGAGAAATATCTGATTTCCCTTCTTCAGCGTTCATATGACACTGGAAATTTTTTTGACTCATAATAAATTTAAGATTTTGTGGAGCACATTATTTATCAAAATATTCTTGGGAATTTTATGACCCAATGCTCCATACGGGACAGCAATTACTTCTCTGGTGCACTATAAAGAAAAATAGACTACATGAAACAGCAGCAATAGTCCAACAGCCAAAAATTGTTGCAGTGAGGAAAATGAAAGCAGATAGCAACAGCGTACTTCAGAAACAGTCCTGTTTATGTATTGGGTGTTAACTAGTTGTTTAACAGGTATCGACACTTAGCAATGTTAAGACTTTTCAGTTTGCTGCATTTTGTTTTATTGTGAAAAATAGAAAATTTTCCTTGGAAGGCTTCAAATTAATTTTGAACTTCTTTGAAACAAAAGAAATAGACTAGATTAGATTTCTTGTAAAAGTTTGGTCTAAAATTATTCTTGTACTCTTTCTGAACCCTTACTATTCTAGGCTGATTTTATGGTACTATACAGTCTCCACCTTCTTTTCTTTTCCCCTCCACTGCCTCTTAATTTCAGTTTATTCCACAGAGAGACTTAAATTAGCAGTGTTTCTCTTTCCCTTGGAAATTATTAAGCTTATCACTTCCTGCTAACATTCCCTCTCTTTCACAGCTTGCAACATTTGCCGTCATTTACTGCGAAAAATAGTTAAACTCTGAACAACTTTTTTCAACATTCAACTTTAAAATTTGCTACTTCTGTTTTGGAGAAGGCCCTGTACTACAGAAACCTTGCTGATGTTTTCCATCTCTGTTATTTTTTGCATCTTCTGCACAGGAAAAAACCTCACACGTCAACATCATTCTTCATTTAAAACATTATTACTCACCTATTTAAAGTTTAAACATCCACTGAATGTTTTACTAAATCAGGAATTTACTATATCGTGTTTATTCAATAAAACGTGCAATCCTTCTTGACACTTAACCAAATAAAACTCTCTGATTTTATTTTGCAGAGTAGTTTTGCCTCTGGTTGTACCAAAATAACAGCGAGAATTTTACAAGATGATTCTCAGTATATTATCTTGACAATTCTAATGTAATTTTGATCAAAAATAGTCTATACCTTAAATTCACTATGTAAACCTGAAAGTTCTCAAGTAGTTTTGAAGAAAAGCTGCTACAAAACATGGAATATGAACTCTTATTCCACACTGTAAGTTATGTGAATAAAAGCAATTCTTTAATAAAAATAATTAATTTCTTACTGGACTTGCTGTTTTGGTTTTTTTCCCCAGTGTAAAACCTCTTAGTACAAAATCATACTTTAAATGAAAGACAAGATTTCTTCTTTACTAGCATTAAACAGGGAAAAAAAAAAAAGGCAATAATGTCAAACCCAGAATAACGTTCACAAACACAATAATACACAGTAGAGCCAAAGAAAAAAAAGGGGTTTTGTAAGGAGCTCTTTTTCTGGACTTATATAGAGCTACACACATACAAACATAGATTTTTTTTTTTTTCAGGATTATTGTATTATTTCTGTGCACTTTGATACAAAGAAATGTAAAGTGTAAAAGTCTAATAATACTGAAATCTTATCTTTATTACATTGATAAAAAAAGACCCAGCTGATGGACTGAAAGTCAAAAGCAGCATCCACATAGTATCTTGGAAGAATCATGCCTCCCTTAGACTAACTGAAACATTAAGGTAGTGAAGAAAATTTTATTCCCACTGGGATATACTTAAATTTGTAGGATGTTTTTTCTCTTTCTGTACAAAGCATTGCATTTAGAATGTATCACATGAATTTGACTAGGTTTTTTGGATGGTTAAGAATGAACTCAAACTTCTGTTCCATAGTCAACTTGTTCCACTTATTCTGCATGAAAACATGTTTCGTAAACAATAACCACACCTCAGTTCATAACTCTTGAACTGAGAATATCTAGTAACTTTACATAGGCTTAAAAGAAAAGTTTTTGCTTATTTTAATGTAACAAAAAAAAAATTCCATGAGAGGTGTTCTGGTAACGAAAACTGTAATATTAACATTTGTAACAACATTGTAAAGTGTAGTCACTTATTTCTATTTTAGGAAACACTGTTAAACTGAGATGCCTATAAAAAATGTCAATAATTTTATGATCTATAATTGCATAGGAAAATGTACCAGAGTCTGCTAACATAAAGGATCATTTAAACACTATACATGACATAAGGATATTTGCAACATAAAATGTTGTAAGATATTATAAGAGAATATAAAACCTCCCAAATGTTATGTCAAAAACCGTAGCTTTGTAAGCCATATCACAAGGGTAACTGCATTAACCTTTAGAAACACAAGTATTGTGCAGTGTTTTAACCACATGATTTGTATGATTCATGAAGCTAAAAGCTTGCTCAACAATTTTGCAAGTATATCCACAAACATATTTTTCAAATGGGGAAAGTGTCCTCAACAAAAGCAAGGCAGGAAGTAAAGGAATAAGATTAGCATGAGTGTTGCATCTGCCTCCATTGCATATTTTATTTCTCATTTGTGGGTGAAGATATTAAAACCCTGCTTTTTAATTTATTTAAATATGAACTATATGCAGACAGGGTTAATTGAGGCATATGATTGCTACACTGACTACATTTTATGACTTAGATCTACTTATAAGGTACCAATCAGCCTAAATCCTGAACTAAATCCCTGATGACAGAACATCTAAGGGAAGAGGGGGTGATAGTACAGACAGTTTTAACTCTACTTTCACAATGAAGCTTGTGCAGAGATAGAGAATCTTGAAAAGCAAGGCGATGTGGTCAGATCCCAGTCTGTGAAGACTCAGCACTTGCCCTTAACAGTTCATGCAGGTTGGGTTTCAGAGCAGTGTAGCTAGGGAAGTTAGCAACATCCATGTGTGGGTGAACCCTAGTGCAGCGCTGACTGCAATCTGGTAACTAAAAGGTGTGATTTATATCTATGCCAACTCCAGGTATTTTTGACCTACTGCCTCAAGCGAAACTCCTGGATTTGCCTCAAGTTTCCATGATTGCATCCCAAGCTGTATTTCTCCTATCTTACAACACCTTCCTCATAAAATTTCCATTTTTACTGTTCCCTCCAAGTCAGCTCATGTGCACGCTACCTTCGTGATTAAGCACAAGAAAGTTAATCAAATTCTGAACTTTGACACTCTTCATCTTATTTACTGTACAGTTCTTGGCATATTACCTAGGATTAGTCTTAGACTGCCAACTACACAGGATAGCAACACGAAAAGATATTTGCACTATTGATAAAGACCACTTCTAACACTCAGAATGACCACTGTGCCTTTACTGTTCTTCATGTTTAGTCTCTTTGCTGTATCAGCTTCTATACTTTTATCATTTTTTCCTGTAGTCTCAATATCAGCTGTTGCCAGGTTAAAAAAGCAAAAATTTTGCCATACTTCATACATTCTGAGTACTAATGAATGCTCTATTCCACTCTATTTATTTAAGTTCAGGATCTTGATCACTGCTATTGGTGTTTGGTAATTTCAATGCTTATATTCTTACAAATATTCATTTAGAATGTAAGTATGCTTGACTTCAACCTTTTATGTCTACTATATTAGTAGCATATCAAGACTTTTTAATATACACATTCCATATTCACTTACATTACTATAGGAAATAATAAATTCCCATAAAATCCTCAAGTAACAACTGGAATGGTTCTTCACTTTTGTAGCAACAGCTATTTCTTTCGTTCTGAAATTTTAATTAAATTTTGTTGGAAAAACTTTTTAAACATTATTGACTGGTTCCAGTAGAATGAAGGAGAATATTCCATGTTGCACACACTTTTTCAAAAGTTAACTCCTTACCATCATGAAAGAAGAGGAAAAATGATATCACACTGTATTGGGTATTGCATGGCAAGGGATTGGTAGTGGAGGGGGGCTGCAGATGTGGCTTCTGTGAGAAGCTGCACGAAGCTTCCCCCATGTCCAATAAAGCCAATGCCAGCCGGCTTCAAGACCGTGGCTGCTGGCCAAGGCCGAGCCCATCAGTGATGGTGGTAGCGCCTCTGGGATAACAGATTTAAGAAGGGGAAATAATTGCTGTGGCACAGAAACTGCACCAGGATAGAGGAGTGAGAACATGTGAGAAAAACAACCCTGCAGACACCAAGGTCAGTGAAGAAGGAGGGGGAGGACGTGCTCCAGGCATCGGAGCAGAGATTCCCCCGCAGCCCTTGGTGAAGACCATGGTGAGGCAGGCTGTCCCCCTGCAGTCCACGGTGGAGCAGAGTGAAGGACTGAAAGAGTTAATGTCTCAGACATTGTAGTGGGGCAAGTTCTGCTTAACAATGAACTCTGCATAACAAAGAACCCTGCATAGCAAGGAAACACAGGTGAAAAGAAGCAAATCAGCATAGACATCAGCAACAAGATGGGGAGGGTGCGCTGGAGGGTGCACAGCTCCATGTTCAGATACCCTGTTCTGACATGCTGAGCAGGGCAGCTTGCCATGCATGGTGAAAGATCATGTCTGCAGGGAAGGGGAAGTTACTCCCCAAGCTCACTGACCCATTTCCCAAAGGCTCACAAACAGCTCATGACACCTAATTAGCCTAATGAGGTCGAGTGCCTGCCCAAAAGAGGGGCAAGGATGATAAAAGGACACAAACTGAAGCCCCACGGGTGCACGCCCAGTGGAACTGAACCCCTCTGCTGACTGGACCAACGCTGGACCCAGGACATCTTTCTCTTTTCTTTTGCTTTTTCTCTGTCTTGTTCTCCCTTTCTCTTTCCTTTTTCATAATCCCTACACCTCATCCCTTTAAGACATAAACCGTTGATGAAGTCTGGGACTAGGAGTGGATCCAGCCGCCCCTAGGCCCTTCTCTGAGAAGGAGTCTAGAAAGCAAGGAGCTCTGCTCTGAACCTCAAGACTCAACGGGCGGGATCTCCTTCTTCCCTGAATTGATGTATATAGTTAGCATGGGTTACACAGTTTACTGAAGTAGTTCCATGCTAATTCCTGTTGAGAGAAACCCCGCCACCTATTGTTAATGCCTTCCAAGTTCAGTTTGCTTCTGCCATGAATAAAATGTTTAACTGATCGTTTGGTGTCACCTTAATTTAGCCTGAGGGAATTCCGAATTCACCACGAACCCTCCCTGGTCTGTCCAGCCTGGGTTGTGACAAGCAGATATCCACCTGCAGCCCGTGGAGGACCCCACACCGGAGCAGGTGGATGCTCGAAGGAGGCTGTGACTCCATGGGTAGCCCGTGCTGGAGCAGGCTCCTGACAGGACCTGTGGCCCCATGGAGAGAGAAGCCCACGCTGGAGCAGGTTTTCTGGCAGGACTTGTGACCCCACAGGGGACCCATGCTGGAGCAGTCTGTGCCTGAAGGACTGCAGCCTGTAGAAGGGACCCATGCTGGAGCAGTTCATGAAGAACTGCAGCCCGTGGGAAGGACCCACGCTGGAGCAGTTCATGAAGAACTGCAGCCCGTGGGAAGGACCCACGCTGGAGAAGTTCATGGAGGACTGTCTCCCATGGGAGGGACCCCACACTGGAGCAGGGGAAGAGTGTGAGGAGTCCTGCCCCTGAGGAGGAAGGAGCAGCAGAGACAACATGTAATGAACTGACCACAAGTCCCATTCCCCGTCCGCCTGTGCTGCTGGGGGGAGGAGGTAAAGAAAACCAGGAGTGAAGCTGTGCCCGGGAAGAAGGGAAGGGTGGGGGGCAGTTGTTTTGAGATTTGGTTTTATTTCTCATTATCCTGCTCTGGTCGATTTGTAATAAATTAAGTCAATTTTTCCCCAAGTCGAGTGTGTTTTGCCTGTGACAGTAATTAGTGAGTGATCTCTCCCTGTCCTTACCTTGACTCATGAGCCTTCTGCTATATTTTCTCTCCCCGGTCCAGCTTAGTAGAGGGAATGATAAAGCAGCTTTGGTGGGCACCTGGCGTCCAGCCAGGGTCAACCCACCACACACACAAATTGTCATGGGATGGAAAGCTACCTCCAGCCATTATCAAACACTTTTCCCATACTTTTAAGACCAAGTGCCTTAACTTTCTGTCCGTAATTGTTTTCCTGTACTGTAAGTAAAGCATAATGAAAACAATAAGCTTATCTCAAAAGCATGTGATTAACTCATTTGCTCAAATATGGTTTTCTAATGTTACCGTTTGCCTTATCCTTCTTATTCACTATTCATGAACGATATCAGTTCAGTTCTAATGCATCCTTTCCTTGCTTATTCATTTTATGATACCATTCCTTGACTCCATCTGTGTTACTGAAATCTTGTATCTCAGCATCTAGTTGACACTGTTTCTTCATTTATCCTCCTATTATAGTTCTCTCTCTTTCTTTTTTCCCCTTATAGATTTTTCTGAGCCATCTGTTTTCTCTTATTTTGGGCCTCCAGTGTACTAGTCCTACAGAATGCAGATGGCTAATTTCATCTGCTGTCACTATTTTTAAGAGTAAAATACCACCTGCCTCAGTGTGGGGAACCTTGATCTGGTGAGATTCGAAAAGGAGGTGGCAGAGGGGCTGTGAGGAGGAATTGAGAGGACACAGCAGAAGTCCTGAGCCTTGTGCAGGCTTTCTTGTATCTTGCCTCCCATCTAGCTAGAGAGAGGGATTTTGTTGGCTCTGTACTCTCCTTCCCTCACAAGTTGTCTGTGGTTTCTGCAACCCCCATGCCTGTAGTATTATTACAGGAGCAATGTTTATCCTAGAGGCCAAGAAGGAATTCTTTTCTTTCGGAGAAACAAAGGCTGCATAGATCTTTTCTTACCTTACCATCTCATTTAGTTACAAGTAAATTACTAAATTTAGGGCTTCAACTACTAAATAGTACATTTCCTTGAAAGTTTTAATTCACAACTTAATTTTTTTTAGAGAGGAATGTAAAATCACATGTAAAATGACACGGGATGCCATGAGGAACTTAGGCTGCAATAATCCTTCTTGCAGGATGTGGTTTGTGCTAAGTCAAAGGAGAGCCACTTAGACATGTAGATTGCAGGTACTGTCTATAACTTAATTAAATTACAGTCAACTTGGGTACAAAACTATCCAGAAAAGGGTTTATTGAGACACAGTACAGTGGCCATAGGAGGGAATACTTCTTGGCTCCCTGTGAGAAGGGGATCAGCTGTCTAAACTTAATACTGGGATTCATACTCAAACATGAATATTTAGTACTGTAATTCAGCAAATCTATTCTTGTAAATCATTAGTGTTAAACATTTATGCAGTTAAACCCTTTGGAGTTTACATTTCACTGCTGAACTGAAAGCCAACATGATTTGAATTGATGGTGTAGTCCATTGTCTTTCAAATTCAAACTCATTTTTGTTATACATTTCACTTTTTCAGTTGATGACAAAGGACATTAAGTAAAGAAAAGTCTCATCTAGATTTGCTGAGAAGCAGACTGGTGTTTAAACTTTTATTTTGCTCACTCTTAGAATGGGAATTAAAAGAATAAAGTTATATTAACCTGTTCTTCAATGATACTGAGTAACTGTATTTCAAGTTGTAAACACACTGAAAAACGATATATTGCAGTTTTTAAAGTCTGTTTAATTACCCAAATTCAAATAGAAGGAAACCGTTCTTCAATTCTATACGTACTAACATGATTTTTTAGAGAATCCCTTTCAAATTACTTCTGTTTTCTGCATTTATAGAAGAAAAACTATATAATGAATAGTTTACTTGAAACATACAGGTTGTAATCTAAAAATAATGTGCTGGAAGTTGAGACGAAGCAATTTCAAGTTTTAAACATAAGCTAACTAACAATTCACAGAAAAAAAAAATCCCAGACTGCCTATTTTTTTGAAGAAGGATGTAACACCACCTATTTCATGAGAATAATCTGTGAAGGAACCTATAAGTTCTAAGGATTTTAGATAGGAAACAGAAGATCATTTTCAGAATCTGACAGTTATTACTGGACTTGTTAGCAATGTAATTTGCCTGCAGGTTAAGCTGCTGGCAGACATTCCTCAGTAACTAGGCTATAAAACAGTAGGAAGCTGATGCTTGATTCAAAAAAAAATGTAAATAGGAGTTTTCAATCACTGACCTTGGGAAGACATTCATTATTTAGATGTTATTAGTTACATCTTGACACACTGCGGTACCTCTATTAGAGAGGTTAATATGACGTTTTCACCAAGTTTACTGTTGGCAGATGAGCATTTCTTTTAGATGCCATAAGCATACCTAGAAATGAGAGAGATAATGCAGGCTAGTTAGAATAAGAAGCAGATTTTATACAATTTTTTACAAGCAGCCTTACCAAAGCTCAACTTGTGTATGCACAAAAGTCTTCAAATATTCCTGGTTTTGTAGGTCACTACTTCTTTTGGGGACAGAAGGATAAGCCTTTATGTGCATAAATATTAGAATTTACATTAAAAAAACCTCATTCATTTTAAAGTTTCAAATAGTTCTCATGTTTGCATCCCCAAACTTAAGCAGACTTTAGCCTATACATGTGTCATGGTGAGTTTAATGTATCTTTTTGTCACATACGTTTGTTTGTCACGTACCATGTTCTAATGCACAGATTTTTTGATGCTAACATATATTATGTCTTCATCTAACAAGTTCCTTTGGAAAAAAATTATGCAGCCAGGTTTCTGCATTTCCACATAAATTGCCCTTTTGTTTAAGTGGAGTACCAAAGTAGCCAAAAAGTATTCTCATCCACTGACCATAACAAAATTGACAACTTATAATGAAGCGGGATGACAGAGGTGAAGCATCAGGAAAAAAAAAAAAAATTGTCAGTGGATTTGTATACATGTAGACATGTACGTCAGGTCCTTATCCATTTTGTGACAGTTTCTCACATAAATATGTGGCATTGATCCCATCAGAAGCATGATTCTGATTTGCAGATGCAGACACAGCTTGCTAAACTCTGCTAGGATTTGCCCAAGGGACAGACAGAAGAATCCAGATGCTACCTGAGCAGTCCTCCAGAAGGTAAAATTAAATCCTAGACTGAACTTTACTTTATCATTACTTTATGAGTAAAGGCAAACTGCAGACAGGCTTCCCCAACCCTAGTATGTGGAGCTCATTGTGAAACTTGCCATAGCTTCTGTCTCCCAGCAGTTTGTGTTCCAAGTCCTTTTAGTTGGCTAAAATAAATTTTGGTGATCAGTGTACAGTATACCTGCTGAGAGACTCACTCTATCTTACTGTTTTATTGTCTCAGGTAAGACATGTTAGAAGAGCTTGAATTACGTGTGGACTACAGTCACTGTAAGCAACACATTCATATTTATAACTATTATTTGTGGCAGTAGCTTCACCATGGCAAAAGCATTTTTGCTCGAGAATAAATGTACTAGATGATACAGATGAGGCCAGAACTTGAGTACTGCATGAACCTGAATTATTGTTTTCCTTGTGAATGAAGAGAGCACCACAGCATGCAGCAGTGGGTTTGACATTGTGGCCTTAGGAGCTTTTCTGATTCCTACTCTAAAATAATTGTCTAATCCCTTTGTTTTTCAAGTTTTCTTCAGCACAAAGTTTTAGAAATATATAATTCCTATGTTATATATGTAGGATGTGCTATATAAAACTTCCCTTTTTAAATACTGTCAGGAATAGCAAGTACAGCCTCCCTGTGGCAGAGGAAAATGCATATATAGTTATTTGTGAGGCTTGAAGAGTTGTTCAATAAAGCTGCTGGATCAAAAGGCAGTTCAAGATATGAACTGGTTGCAGCAAATCTGGAACTGATAATTTCGAATGTCAAGCTAGAGAAATTTTCTCTATGAAAGGTGGTTTAAAATGAATCAACAAGGAAATTTCATTACCACTAGTGAAGGAGAATGGCACTGTTGGCAAACTTCTGGGCCTCACTATTACAAGTATGGAAGCAGAAGTCAGGGTGTTCTTTTAGGAATTAGCTATTAAACCCATCATCTGTAGATTACAACACATTGTCAAATGAGTAATAGTGAATTGGCTAAAAAACTGGAGGAAATCCAAGGCACAAATGGCTTGCTGTCAAGATGTCAAGATATTTAAATTGGAATTTTGCAGAGGTCTCCCTGGGGTCTGGTTCTGTTCAATATTTTCATCAATAGCTTGAATGGATGGAATAAAGAAAATGCATGCAGAAGAAACAAAGCTATTAATTTTTTAGTGAACAGAATCTGAATAAGATATGATAAATTAAATGAACTTTGATCCACAAAATCACTTTTGATAAAAACAAGTATAAAGTGCTACATGTCGTATGGAAAATCAAATGCACAGATACTAAATTCAAACTTGGGTAGACAGCAGCATTGAGATAAAAAGGTTTGCAGGGCTGAGTGGATCAAAGTCCTTGAGTATGAGTCAACAATGTGGTGCTGCTGTAAAAAAGCTAACCTCAGTTTCATATAAAAAATCCTTGTATGAGAAAAAAGAGGGAGCTGAATGGTTCCATTCAGCTTGTGCCTACTGAAGCATGGGACACTGCATTTGCTTTCCAGTGAATAAAGGGGCAGAGAAACCTGAGACAATCTATGGGAAGGCAGTAAGACAGGAGAAAATTAAAAAACATGAGGAGTTTGCAATGCCACAAAAAAAAGGAGACTGAGAAAACATCTTACAGTTTTTCCAATTCAGAAAAGTCTTATGAAAAGGAAATTTTTCTCTCGATGCATTGGGTTTTAGATACTGGTTTAGAAAAAAAGGAAGCTGTTCTATGGCATGTAACCAAAAAGCACTTGCACATGGCACCTCAGCATGAAAGACATGGACCTGTTGGTGCAGGTCCAGAGGAGGGCCACGAAGATGATCAGAGAGACGGCACACCTCTCCTAGGAGGACAGGCTGAGAGAGTTGCGGTTGTTTAGCCTGGAGAAGAGAAGGCTCTGCAAAGATCTTATTGCAGCCTTTCAATACTTAAAGGGGGTTTATAAGAAAGATGGGGACAGACTTTTTACTAGGGCCTGTGGTGATTGGACAAGGGCTAATGGTTTAACACTAGAAGAGGGTAGATTCAGACTAGATATAAGGAAGAAATTTTTTACAAGGAGGGTGGTGAAACACTGGAGCAGGTTGCCCAGAGATGTGGTAGATCCCCATCCCTGGAAACATTCAAGGTCATGTTGGACAGGGCTTTGAGCAACTTGATCTAGCTTAAGATTTCCCTGCTCGCTGTGGGGGGGGTGTGGACTAGATGACCTTTAAAGGTCCCTTCCAACCCAAACCACTCTGTGATTGTATGATTCTGTATATCTGCTGCCCTCCCTCAGTATTCCAGAGTACCTCCATTCTCTAAGTATTCCCTAAGGGCCTCCAGTTTTCAGCCATCTCACTGTAATCCAAATGCAGTTCCAATATAACATGAATAAATAAACAAATATGTAAATGGTGTCCAAGGATAAAGTAAGCTACAATATTGATTTGAAAATTAGATAGCTGCTCCCTGGATTGGGTAAAGAAAAGTTCTCCCAGTCTCGTTCTCTTCTGTACTAAATACAATGAATCTCTTCTGTCCCTGTTACTTGGGCTTTCTGCCTCAGAACAGACTCTTTGTGTTCTGGAGACCCATACGCAGTCATATCACTTTACAGGTATCTGATTCTTCTATGGCTGTTTATGGGATTCTGCTAGTAACCAGTGCAATTAATTATGGACTAAGCTAAACAAACTTAGTGAGATTGATACAGTAGATTTTCATGCACTCACTGTCACCTTGCTATTCCATCTCTGTACAGAACACTTCCCTCTTAAGGGAAGAACAGGGAAAAGAGTAACAGCCTTTCAAGATGTCTTGTTTCCAGTGAAAATTCAGTAGGAATTTGGGTTTCGGACTACTTCTGACAATGATTTTATGTCAGAAGGCAAAGCATTGCTAGTGCATATGTAGTAGGTAATTGTCACAGTTAAACTGAAGCCATTTCGAAATATTTTTGACAGTGCTAAATATGTGGATCAATGTATTATATTTGTTGCATCTAGTCATGTGAAGTGGCAAGAACAAAAAGAAAAAGAAAAAATCTCTGAGGTGATTGAGACAGAATGGACAAGGTATTTCATGTTTTATATAATCATCTGAATACAGAGTAGTGTTGACTTTTCCGTTAGATTTGTGCACAGCATCCCCACTATGATGGGATGCTGCACCCAAACTCTGCCGGATGCTGACAGTGTTTAGGCCTTCCAGTATTCCAGTTCTTTAACCAGAGAAACTATAAGTACCTTTTTCTAGCATTGTCCTCGAATGGCCATCAGTCACTGCACGGAAATGTTTGAATCCTTTCTTACAGGTATCATCCAGGATCATGCTGGGGAAGAATGAAGACCAAAACGTTCCCTTCTGGAGTAGGAAGTGGCTAGCAAGGAAAGGATCCTATAATGCTTGGGAAAATAATGGAAGAGAGAGAAAAAAGGAAGGAACAGAGTAAAGTTTGTAAGGAGAGGTACTTAGTTGCTGCAATAAGTTTTTCTTTCTTCTTCAAGGTGTTTATTATCCACAGTGACATCGTTTCTCTCTCTCCCTTCTTTCTTTTCTCCCCTCCCTCTCCAAAGCAAAAGGAAATTGGGCTTTATCAGGAGACAAACTTCAGCAATGTCATTCTCATGACTCAATAAACTTTTGCATATTGGTGGTGACTGAGTCACAGCAAGTGTGTCCAACTCCACACCCAAAAGGTATCAAAAACCAGAATCAATTTTCTTAAGGCAGAACTGTGGGCTGTTTAGGTTTGGTGGACTTTGGGAGAGCAACAAGAGTAGGCCTAATTACTCATAAGTCCGTGAAAAGAGAAAACTCAATAACAAAGTAGAAAAATAAAGCAAAACAAACAAGGTCAGAGTCTGTGGTTTCCCTGCAGTGACTTTTCATGTTGTTAATTTAGCAACCTCTTTTCCTGTCAATAAAATTACTATGTATTCCAGAAATGTGCACACATTATCTAATACTACAGTGTAGTATTTACTTGATAACTTCTGCACTGTTTTCCTCACAGCCTTCCCCTTCACTTCACACCAGGTTTTGTAAGTTCTGTTAACAGCATGAAAAAGAAATACTGCTAATCATCCTCTTTTTCCCTGAAGCTTTATGTCAATTGAAGATACAAAGTCCCCTTACACAATAAAATCCAGAGTGATTCTAGTCAATCAGCAGTTTCTAGTTTCTTTTGTTTCTGTGGAGTGTAAAGATATCAGCATGGAATATAAAAATAATTTAGCAGAGAATGATGTTGTGAGCAATTAGACTATTATTCCTTACTGAGGTTTAAATGAAGAACTTTCTTTAATCAAGTCTCCTTTTGCACTTCATTAGTTCAAAGTTTCTTGTTCTGAAGTTCAAATGTGAGCTAAATGTTCTAAAATGCTCATCATTCTGCATCCAAAGTCATTTTGACACCAAAATACTTTGTTGGCCTTACTTTAAAAGCTCTTTCCTGAGAGCACACAAAACTATCATGGTCTTATTATAACTCACACAGTTCAGCATTTTAAATTCTTGAATGAAAATATTCACCAAATTAAAAAAAAAAAATTACGTACTTCTGATATTTGTGGATGTCGTGGTTTCGGTTTCAGCCCAGCCGGTAACAAAGCACCACGAAGCCGCTCGCTCACCCCCCACCCCCTCCCCTGGCCACGTTGGGATGAGGAGAAAATCCAAAGGCAGGCTCGTGGGTCGAGACAAGGACTGGGAGGGATCACTCCCCACTTATGGTCACGGGCAAAAGACAGGCTCCACTTGGGGAAGAAACAAAATCAATTTCATTTACTACAAATCAAAACAAAACCAAGGATATTAGGAAGGAAAACTGAACATCAGAACACCTTCCCCCCAGCCCTCCCGCCTTCCTGGCTCAGCTCCATTCCCGGTTCTCTCT
>VYZV01025133.1:61993-76458 GCA_013401275.1 Pandion haliaetus | reverse complement strand
GCGGAAAGGAACCACGTTGGAGCAGGGAACGAGAGAAGAATCTTCCCCCTGAGGAAAGAAGCGGCAACGACGATGTGTGGCGAGCTGACTCAACCCCCAGCCCCTGTTCCCCTGCGCCGCCGGGGGGAGGAGGTAGAAAGCATCGGTAGTGAACTGAGCCGGGAAGGCGGGAGGGGTGGGGGGAGGTTGTTCTGATGTTTGGTTTCCCTTCCTAATACCCTTGTTTTTTGTTTTTAATTTGATTTGTAGTAAATTAAATTGATTTTGTTTCTTCCCCAAGTTGAGCCTGTCTTTTGCCCGTGACCATAAGTGGGGAGTGATCCCTCCCAGTCCTTGTCTCGACCCACGAGCCTGCCTTTGGATTTTCTCCTCATCCCAACGTGGCCAGGGGAGGGGGTGGGGGGTGAGCGAGCGGCTTCGTGGTGCTTTGTTACCGACTGAGCTGACCTGAAACCACGACACACTGTTAAAAGCTATAATTTGAATACTGATGTGGACCACTGCTTTCACCACTATAACACAGAACAGCTTCTTAATACATACAATATTAGTTTGTTTAGCCATATAAACACTGAAACAAATCTGTATTTCCTTTCAGGCTTTTAATTTACTGAAAGTTTTTTTGTGGCTATTGAATGTTCAACTTAAATGTTTAAATATCACTGTTTGCTGAAGGGAATTACTTTGAAGAATGATGCTGATCCTGACAAGAGCAGATGCCTACTTATATGCTCTAACAACCTCCACTAAAATTCACTTTCAGTAGTGAATACTTCTAATCAGCTGCCTACAAATAATAAAAGGACCAAAAGTTATTTGCAGAAAAACTTCCCCAATAACCTCTGAAGTAGTAGGAAAACTTATAAGGTACTAACAAGTCATATACCATAAAAGACAAAATTCTGGAGTTTATCCAGATGAATGTTTCAGATAGCTTTTTTTTTTTTACTCTCTGTGCTTCTTCTCTTGTATACTTTATGAAATGTCTTTAAGAAAGACACAGATGAAGATGGTTTGCTGATTAGCCACCAATAATTGAAGAGGGTAATAAAAATATAAGTACATACATTTCATCGCTCTTTTAGTGACCATGATTAAACTTGAAATAGCTTTTCAATTCTAGGTTTTAACAGAAATAATTCTTAAACTGCATGTCCAAATCCAAGGAAATGTTTCAGCAAGAATTTTTAAATTATTTTTTGTTTATTTTAATTGTGCAATGCTTTCTAGTAGTCCTAGATTTACTGCTTTGTCTCAACACTGTAAGCCAAATTTGGGATATTTCTGCAATCCAACTGGCCGTGATATAGACATCAGAATTGTTTATAACTTCAGAATTATTCGCGGCTGGGCTGATTCTATCATGCTTTTTTTATGTACCCTACTGAAATTCTGCGCACAAGAAAATCAAATTTTCTACTACCCATACAAAGATTGTCCAGTGGTCAAGACTGTCACTATTGGACCCACTCAGTATTAGCAAATCTCACTGAGGTTGTCTTAAATGTTTTTGTTCCCTTTTATGCATGTTTCAAAAGGGTTAAGTCTGCATCTGTTCCCTAAATCGATATCAGGGCCCTGAGCACATCCTGCTCCTGGAGGTTTGGTGCATGGCTTCAAGCATTATCATTAACCTTTACTTTCTATAACTATAATTGATACAGAAAATACAAATGCATTGCTGCCACACTTCAAATGTAGCAAGTCAGAATAATTAAAATATCTGTAATCTAATTCCATTCAGCTGCTTATGTAAGAAAAATTATAAAATTGCAATTAATTTAGTTGTAACAACAGATACTTTTTTTTAAGTATTTCCCTGCAATATCCTAAAAATGAAATCCTATTTGCTTACAAGGAGTGTAAACAAGAAACTTTCTCACTGCAAATGAAAGTCTCAGCTTTAACTTAGTCACTTATTTTCAAAATACCTAGTAGAGCAAGAGTCACCTCTCACTTCCTCTGTGGGCCACAAAAACAATTAACCTTGCAAAAACTGTGCCCTTCTTCATCGGCTTGAAACAGCAACCAAATTGCCTCCTTTGAAATAGCAGAGTTATTAAAAGCATTTTAGGATCTTCAAAGGAGGAAGCCTCCAGTGTGATATGTGGCATTCCTTGGTTTTTGCCTGAGATCCATGAAATCTCTCTGAATTCCACTTGTATTCCAAGAAGCAGAAAATAACTCAGGTATAACTTCCAGATCAGCTCTCTGCCTCTTCAGCAGTGCTCAACCTGCATTCACCATGCACTTGGTGGCCATTTTGGAGCATGACTTCTATTGCTTTAGGGACCTCTCCTCTCTTACACCAACCCACAATCACATTTGTCAGGTTTCTGATAAGGTCATGAAATTGTCACCTTTGTCCATCTCCCTTCCTCGTGCTACATCGCCAAGTGTTCTCAGACCTTTGCAGAATAAACTGGTGGCCTGTCTCCTGTGCTTTAATAGGTCTGGCAGTTTGCTTATAAAAATTAAATAAGTCAGAGAAGCTTCTGTGCAACATGACAGCTACAGAGGCGTAACTGCCTCTTAGCACGGTCTTGCCCTCAAAGCAAGATAGCAGGGAACTACACCAGCAGAAACGTTGTACCACAATCTGGCTTTTTCTTGTGATGTAATGCACCTATCAGTGCACCTGATGTGGAAAGTCTGTGTTTCTGAGGGAAATTAAGGGAAGACAGAGACCCAGGTATGGATCAGCATGACAGAACAGTCTGCAGGACAGGGGAAGGTGCCCCGGGCTGATGACAACTGACATGGTATATTTTTGTTACAATACCTTTTTGTAGAAATAACATCTTCTTTTCAATTATCCCTCTTTGTTTCCTCTTCACTGCTATTTTCCTTTAAAAAAGGTTGCAGGACAGTGACGTTAAAAGAAAAATAAATAAATTGAATGGTTAAGCTCTTTTATTGCTTGTTCAAACCAATTCCTCATAAACACACTATTTGAAAGTGGGATTGACTCCCCCTCAGGAGGAATGACTTGCCTGTTCCAGATCAGATTAAACTCTTTAAGAGAATAAGCATGTAGCAATTTAGTCTGAGCAGCACTTTGACCCATCTGCCTTCCCCAGTGATGCTTCTCTTTCCCTGCACATACAGATCTGACTGACATTATTTTTTTTAATGTTGTACTTCCTGGGCTGCAAGGCTTCCAGCATCTGCAATCACATGCACGTTAGAGATGCTGTCCCTTGCTTGCATTTTCCTTTCTCTCCCCTTTATGTAGGATTTTAACTAGCAAATTCTCTTTTCTAAACAAAAGTATAATTTTGAAAGGATTTCAGAAAGGGAAATGCTTGTACCTGTTTCACAGCTAGTTTTTCACTTGTCAGTTTGTGTGATCCCTGCACAAGGGCTTATAGCCAATTCTGCAGAAAATCTTCAGAGTAATATTTAAATAAAAATCTTCAAACTATTTTTTTTTTAAGGGAGAGGAGTGGCTATAGTTTGCATGTGTATCAAGAATTTTTACTGTGGTAACGCTGTAACTGGGAAACATAAAGCAAAAACAAAGTGCTGGAGCCATTTTTTCACAAGGAAGTGCAAATTCAGCAGAATAAAGGGACAAGTGTACAAAAGTATGGAAGACAGACATGTAAATCTCAACATTTTTGATTCTTTCAAATTCGTATTTCACTTCAAATGGGTAAAATGCCAGATGTAGGGACCCTTCTGTGTTTGGAGCCAAAGTATTCCTCAGGTAAAAACTGGGGTATCAGCCCTTATTGCACATACAGAAAATACCTGTCTTCCAAATCAAACTTTATAGTATGAGTGGGTCTGAAGAGAACTAGGCAAAAGGAACTGAAGGCAGCAAAAATTTCTCTCTGGAGGTTTTTTACTCAGTGGAAAGGCTGCCTTGTCCAAGGGATTGCCTATAGTTAGGGCTGAGACAAGGCAGAAAATCCAGAGCTTCAGCTGGAACAGGGCTCGATAAGGACTGCCAAAGTCTTGCATTAAAATTGTTGTTACAGGCAAAAGGAAACACAGCGCACATACAGAGCTAGGAATTTATTGTTAGTCTAATTAATCTTTTAACAGTCTAATAGTCCAAATTCTCTAGTTAACAGAGAAAAAAACTCATTAATAATGAAGTTAATACTTGCACATAATTTTCTAATATAAGACTTTTCTCTGTCATCCATCCAGTGTCCCTCTGGCTCCAAAGGCTGACAGTTCCAATCTTCCTCAAGAAGATTTGGGGGCAGGGAGGTAGTAACAGTATTCCACTTATTCATTTGTACTACAGCAATCACAAATTGTATTCAAAATGAAGGCTGCTCCCTTTCGTTTTCCCTAGGGAAAAAAACAACCCACAGAAAATTTTTAATATGATAGCCCAGACTGTTTCCCACTACACTAATCTAACTTGCCAAAATGTGGAGACATATTTAAACATTTTGTTGGAATCCTCTTATCCTTCCCATTATCTCTGCAATATCTAGTGTAATGATCACTCAGTACACATATGCACCACAAATACAAGACTAGCATTAGAACTTATTGCAGGAGAAAGAGAGATACTCAACTTCACATTTGAAGAGCAGGTTATTTCCAAGATTAGCCTTATGCAAAATTATCCCTCAGGAGAGCAGTAAATGGAAGCTCAGCTCTATGGGCTTTCCTTATATTCACATATTTCCTCATTTCCCATGTTCACTGTAAGAACATGGTATGTAACAGATCACGTGGGAAGAGAGTTTTGAGAAACATCATACCACTGGGGTAAGTTCAGCCCCTTGTCTTATGCAGAGTAGTCTTTAGTGAAGAACACACAGAATGAAAAATATTTGACTAATTCCAAGCCTCAGTATCTGAGCTCACCTTGGGTACTCTTATTCTGGGGGACCTTATGAATGATTTGTAACATAGAGAATGTCTTGAAGTGCATTCTGAAAACAACGTAACAGCTTGTGTTGTGTTTGCATGGCAAGGTTTTGGTAGTGGGGGTGCTGCAAGCAGGGTTCTTTTCTGTGGGAAGATGCAAAAACTGCCCCCATACAAGGACACAGCCAATGCCAGCTGGCTCCAAGACAGACCCGCTACTGGCCAAGGCCGAGCCCATCAGCAACGGTGGTAGCACCTCTGGGATCACATATTTAAGAAGGGGGGGAAAGTTGCTGCACAACAGCAATTGCAGCCAGAGAGAAGAGTGAGGACACGCGAGAGAAACAACCCTACAGACCCCAAGGTCAGTGAAGGAGGGGGAGGAGGTGCTCCAGGCACCGGAGCAGAGATTCCCCTGCAGCCCATGGTGAAGACCATGGTGAGGCAGGCTGTCCCCCTGCAGCCCATGGAGGTCCACGGTGGAGCAGATATCCACCTGCACCCCGTGGGGGACCCCACGCCGGAGCAGGTGGATGCCTTGAAGAAAGCTGTGACCTCATGGAGAGTCTGCGCTGGAGCAGGCTCCTGGCAGGAACTGCAGCCCCATTGAGAGGAGCCCACACTGGAGCAGGTCTTCTGGGAGGACCTGTGACCCCACACAAGACCCACACTGGAGCAGTCTGTGCCTGAAGGACTGCAGCCTGTGGAAGAGACCCACGCTGGAGCAGTTCGTGACGAACTGCAACCTGTGGGAAGGACTCACATTGCAGAAGTTCATCAAGGACTGTTTCTTGTGGGTGGGACCCCACACTTGAGCAGGGGAAGAGCATAAGGAGGAAAGAGTGGCAGAGACACAGCCTTATGAAGTGATCACAACTCCCATTCCCCATCCCTCTGTGCCACTTGGGGGCAGGAGGTAGAGAAATCAGGAGTGAAGTTGACCCTGGGAAGAAGGGAGGGGTGGGAGGAAAGTGGTTTTAGAATTGTTTTTATTTCTCATTATCCTATTCTGATTTTGATTGGCCATAAATTAAATTAAATCTTGCATCACCTCAGCCTTGAGAATAGTATTAATTTTCATGATGAAAGACATATTAAAACATATAAATTCCTCATACATATCCCTTTGTGTGCAAATCCAGCCTTTCCTACATACTTCTGGAAAATAAATTTTAGCATTTGAGAGCTGAAAACTTACTGATTTTTAGACTATTCTGTAAAGTCAAGGGGAGCGCATATGGCCCTACATCCCTGAAATGACGTCATACACTCTAATACCAAAACATACACCCCAATACCAAAAAACAAACCTTTGACTCTCGGTAAGAGACCAAAAGCAGCAACTAGAGGACATCTGAGGAAAACAGGAGATTTCAAAAGCAGTGTTACTGTTTTGTCTGCCTGCAGCTACAAGGACTTTGAAGACATAGCAGTAAAACTGCACATTTCTTATTTCATAAAGACAAGTGGAGAGCTCTATTTGTGTAATGCTATGGAAATGCTTAGTTACTCAGGGTTTTGGGGTCTGTGTAGCGGGGTTTTTGCAGTGGGGGAGGGGCTACAGGGGTGGCTCCTGTGAGAAGATGCTAGAAGCTTCCCCGGCAACAAGTTCGACCCACTGCTGGCCAAGGCCGAGCCCATCAACGACAGTGGTAGCGCCTCTGGGATAACAGATTTAGGAGGGGGAAACCTGCAGTGAGGGGGGGGGATTGGAATGTGAGAGGAACACCTCTGCTGATACCGAGGTCAGTGAAGAAGGAGGGGGAGGAGGGGCGCCTGAGGAGGCTGATGGTCCTGCAGCCCGTGGTGAGATGGCAGGCTGTCCCCCTGCAGCCCATGGAGGTGAGTGGTGGAGCAGATGCCCACCTGCAGCCTGTGGAGGACCCCACGCCGGAGCAGTCAGATACCCCTGAAGATGGCCATGACTCCATGGGAAAGCCCATTATCCTTGTTTGGTTTTGATTGGCAGTAAATTAAATTGATTTTGTTTTTTCCCCAAGTCGAGCCTGTCTTTTGCCCGTGACCATAAGTGGGGAGTGATCCCTCCCTGTCCTTGTCTTGACCCACGAGCATTTCTTTATATCTTCTCCTCCTCATCCCACTGTCAGGGGAAGAAGTGAGCGAGTGGCCTCGTGGTGCTTTGTTGCCAGCTGGGCTTAAACCACGACACTCAGTAGAACTTTTGAATGAGAAAAGTTGACTTCAGCTACAGCAGGATGTATCTATCTACCTACCTTTTTTATTTTTCCAGAAAAATAAACATGGAAGAGCTGGGTACAATAAAAGTTCATAGGATTAAAATTTAGCCACTTTTTGTTCCAGTATACAGCTGGAAAACATAAATTACACAGTCATCTTTGTGTGTAGTTTGTTGGAGGGAACACACGCAGGGACTAGTTAAGAAGTAACAAGAGCTTCCCAGGGCTAGCTAATAATGTGCTTAAAAAGGAGAAAGAACACTCACAAAACCTTGAGAACAAATAAAAACATGCAACAAGCAAGTAAAATATTTAAATACTGAATTTAAAAGGAAAAAAAAACGTTCCCATGGTCTAATGTGTTTTTCTTGGCAGAAGTAATCTGTTGTAATGATTCTGCTTTCAATAGCACACACAATAGCATAAAATGGAAAAAACAATGCCGTCTTTTCTCCTTTCTCTCTTTTTCCCTATCCTTCGTTATTCTCTATGCCTAAAATGAACTGATATTGTTATTTCAATGTAATTTTGAGGTTTTGCTTTGTCTTCAGTTTTTGGCCTGTAGGTCAGTTCTCATCCTTTTTTTCTTCACACTTTTAATCAGTGATATCTTATACAGTTGAACTTCTACACTTCTATTTCAACAGAAAATTTCTTCTTTTTTTTCTGTCTGGAATGTAAGGCACTAACTTGCAGCCCTTATTTCTGCAACATTGAATCATGTCATTGGGTACAAAATTGTCTAGTAATGTGGGAACTACTTTTTGCTGGTTTTCTACCTAAAATGTAAAACCAAATAGTTCACATGGCTACACATTAACCATAAATATGGGGAGATTTGTAATTATTTGCCCAATTCAACATGTGAAGCTCTCAACTGAATGCTACTCTTTAGTTCACATGACCCAGGCAGGCATGTAGTACTTAAAGCCGTGGCATAAAGATACACATACAGTGGATTTGTAGAGGATTTGTCCTTCTCTGTTCCAGGTCATACGATGGAGAAAATTTCACTGTGCTACTGCCCAAGAAACATAGTTGTAGTAGCCACCTTGAGTGTGTAATTTTTCTAGATGTAGTCAGCTGCCATCAATCATTGCAACACCTCTTCCTTTCCAAGGCAGTGCACAGCAGACCCTACAAGCATGAAAACTTCAATAGAGTATAAAATTTTAAAAGATCCTGGTGTACTGTGGTAAACTGTACCTGCAGGAAACCTCCGTACATGTGAAAAACACCACTGACATACTGAGGATGGCTCTAATAAATACAAATTTCACTGCCTCTTTGATTATAAAGCATAAAATGGTACAATCACTCCCCTTTTATTATGGCAATTATGTAGAGGATTCCCAATAGTAGCTCAAAAAGCAAAAGAAGTGCTAATGCTTGGTGGGTTGGAGGAAGGAGTGAAAGGATGTAGTGAAAGTAGAAGTGAAAGTACCAAAGTGCTATTGTAACAGAGGCAGTTGCAGAACCTGTGGCTACCAGAAGCTGTAACCAGACACAGCCTAGAGGGAATTCTTTGCTTACTCCCCTTGCGATTAACTCCAAGTGGGAACATCCTCATGTTTTCCTCGAAAACTTATGCCATAAGGCTTCCTGTTTGCTAGTCCATTTAGTTACTCTGATGGGTTAACACTGGACTGAAAGGTAAGCAGGTATGAGCTAGCAGAGTCAACAGCGAGCAGAACATCAGTAAATAACTAAAAAGACAGAAAGCAGAAGATGGTGAATGCATGCAGCAGCAGCAGCAGATCACATATATGTATGATTTAGTGGGAAATGAGGGCACTCTTGCGTCCACAAAGCCCTGCCGAGTAGGGAAAAAGGCTAACATGTCAATAACTTTTTTTTTTTTAACATTAGAGAAGAAAAATGCATTCATATTAATGTAATGAAGAAAATTCAAAATGTTGATGTTCTGAGGAAAGTGGTTGTTAATTTTCTTAGTGCCCAATTTTTCCCCACTCTGTGCTGTTTTTCACGCAAAGTGCTGTCCCAGCCCAACAGCCTCCACAAGTGCTGACCGAAAACGGTTCTTGAGCTGCCTGATTGGGTCAGTTATAGATCAGCCACTGCTGCAACCTTCCAGCTCTCCCCCATGAGTAGTGCACAGAGCTCCAACAGGCTGCTTGGAAATATTTGCCTTGGAGCTAAGACCACAAACAAAAGGAGAAGTAGACCATAAATGCTGTTGGATACAAAAGCTAAAACATGACTCTTCAGAAGTCTCTCTAGGTCAAAATTACTTATCAGTTGGACCACATGCTTATGAATTTATGATAATTTTATTGTCATAAATGTTTCAGTTATGAAATTGTTTGATGTTATTACACTTCCTTGTTTGGATGCAGTTGGCTGTATTACTACTACATATCTTATTCTGTGGATGAGTTCCCTTTTTGTCTTGTGATGGCTACTGCACCTCAGGACAGGCAGAAGCTTATAGAAGAAACAAGTGAACGTTCACAGCTGAAGGGAACATTTCTCGTACAGGGGGGCAAGCAAGAGGAAGAAACTCATGAAACAGGGAGTCAGTAGCCCTATTTGTAAACTGCAACACTCATGAGGAAAGGGGATTTGCTTGCCAGGCCCCAAATATGACAGAAAATAGATTTTTTCTTTCCTAAGAAAACAGAGAACACTGGGAGGAGTTTTCTCAGCTGAATACTCTTGAATTACAGAGCAGGCCTGTGAAGGAATATGCTCCCTAGTGACACTGGAGATTGGCAGTTTAGATTTGCTGTCAGACCTGTTAATTTGATCTGTCTCACCTGGGTATTCTGAGTTTTGGGTTGTTTGTTTGTTTGCTTGCTTGTTTTATTTAAAAGTGTTATTTTGTTCATCTTAGTATTTTGTATCCTCTTGAAAGGCCCCTATCAGGACAGATATGTTTTGCTGTCTCCGAGGCCTTCCTTACCACATGGAAACTGGGGGAGTTTCGCCTCCATGCTCCCGCCAGCTCAGGGCCCCCTTACAAAGGGCTCGATCAACTCAGATATTTCCAGGAGTGTATGGTGGGCATGAAATACTCTTACTCTTTTCCTAAATTGACTGTATTTAACATACTGCTTAGTTGGTTTTCTTCCCTTTTAGGGCACATTTCTCCCAGCAGAATTGGGTACACTTAAAATCTATTATTTGGGAGTAGAAAGAAATCAGCTCTCTGCAACACATACTTGCCATGGACTTACAAATGCTACCTTTGACTGAAAATATATTTTCTTGCTTGGAAGGTATATTTGTTATTAATAGAAATCAGACAATTGCTGTGTGAAGTGATTCTCCCACCATCTTTCTGCAAATAATCATTGTGGCAGCCTTGTTCAAAACTGCAATTGCTGGCTTTCAAGGCTCCAAGGAGCTGCAAAAATATTTTCAGTGTCTTGAAACATCGAAATACGCTGGTTTTTTTCACATATATAAAATTGTTCCATACAAATTCTCAATGACCCACTTACACGACTGTTGCAGGGGGAAGAAGCAGTACTCGCTTAGCGGCATTTATATGGGATAATGACCAGAAGCCCTATATTTGTGAGCTATTAGTAGAGAGGAAAGGATGGAGGAGCTGCTGATAAGTAGTGTCTAGGAATTGGCTGATTTTGTCAACTCAGGTCCTAAGGAAGTTTATTAAAAAGCATGAAGAATATTAGAAGTTCAAACTTTGGCTGAAAACCAGTAAATGCTAATTAACGAGCGCCATGAGATCTGATGCAGCATTTGGAATGCAGCAGCTATAGACCATCCGAGCTTGAAGAGAATGACCAATTACTGAACCACGACTGGTTTTAATATAAATTAAAATAGGTAGCCTTCAAGAGAGAGGAGGTAGCAATTAGTTGTAATCCCCTACCCCTCCTTTACACAATGACATACAGGTACACTATTTCTATCACAGGTATAGAGCCGAATTACAGGCTGCGCTGATTATGAGGCTGACCATCTATGCTAATCTGCTTTTTGTTTCACATAGTAATTTCTGTAACTTTCCACAACCAACCTGAATACTAAATTATTTGCAAGGAACACTATTATGAAAGGTCACCTGCCTAAAGCTAATTATATTGAACAATCAGCAGGCACTTAGTTCTCCCTTACTTAAACTTGCATTCTGCAAGATACAAGCTTAGCCTCTGAGACAAATATTTTTTTCTTCCAAATTTGAATTAATTTGCAAGTGTGTATTCTCAAAAAAAGAATCCATTACTGATGGGGAAAAAACTGAGAGCAATTTAGGTCATTATTTTTGAGAGGAAGCCTTTATAGATTTGATTCTCATAAAATCCTTAAATCTTTCTGTAGAAGACCCAGAAGGACCTCTCATCACAACAGAATATTGCTAGTAGCATCCACTTAAAAAAAAAAAAAAAAGTAATTCATTATGTTCTTATTTTCATTTAGAAAAATAATGTTAAATTATTTATGTAAAACATAAAGAAGTAAATTATGTAAAACAGCATTTATGTGGGGCTGATGATCAAAGCATTTATCACATTATGAATTTAAATTTAAGATTACAGATAAAGTGACTCAACCTGTAAGGCAAAGGGAGGCTGAGATGGCAGCACCACAAGCAAAATTCAAGAAAGAAAATATATCTGATCAAGCCCTTCTGGAACTTGTATTAGTGACTTTGGTAATCTATCCCAGGTATTTGTATAACTCAGAAGCAGCTGTGGAGAAACTGAGTTGCAGTGTTTTAAATGAGATTAGAATGAGCCCCCAAAACCTCAATATCGACAAGTGAATTACAATGTGACTCATCTGCAGTGATATGGGCTGGCTAATACTCTCCCTCCTTACTTACTTTACTCAGCTTTAATTATTAGCTTATATTTCAAGTTAAAAAGAGGGCCTTTGTTTCAGCCCTTCTTTAGCACAATACTTAAACTTTTCTTTAGACATACCTTTGAGATATTTGAGAATAAAGCTGTAGAAAGTCAAAATAGAATTAAAAACAGATTGGGTTGTACGGTATGCCAATATTTAGATTACAGTTTGGCAAATTTAGTAAGATGAGATATGTAAGAGTAGTAGAGCTTCTGCTTTTACAGATACTATCTTCCATTCTCCTTAACATGTGAACACATATCAATTATCATCTGAAGAGGTTAATTTCTGTGTCACTGTTTAGGAATCGGTTGTCTAAAAAAATCTGGTAAAATGAGAATTCTTTGATATTTTTGAGTCCTTGAAAGCCCAGAAAGACTAAATCTGCAGCCTAGCTACAGGCTAAATTGTATGGTACTTGGATAAAAGGTTAACTTTTGTAAGCAAGCTATACTTTTATGAGGAACACCACCCTGTAGATTCCACAAAAACAGTGTTCCTTGCAAATAGAGTTTTGGAGTCAGTGTGGAGTAGACAGTAATGCTTCGTGGAAGTGGAGATGTAGAAAGTAAGGAGTCTTGGCATGCTGCACTCAAATACCGCCAAATAAAATGCGGAGAAATCAGTTCTTGGAACAGAGCTGGGAACCCAGTTCTTTCCTCTCCCACAACAACTTCCCACCACTAGACTAGACGCGTTTTCACGGTTGTTCTCTTTCTAATTCACTGCTATAACAAGAGAAAGATCTTCTCCCAGCCACTATGAAGAAAAAGGCAGATTGCCTTTGACAAGAAATCAAACTCAAGGCTCCCATAGCATGGGTGAGTGTCCAGCTTCAGAGCAGTTGGATAAAAGGCCATGAGGAGGGTTGCCCACAGTAGGTTCATCCTACAGAAAGCAACAACTGTAGACTCACACGCAGAGTACATATCTTAGACTAATCCTTTCTGATGTACAAGAAGCAGGGAAGCATGTCATGTCTGGATCATGACAGGGCTTAGCCACAATATGGACACCAGTCTTTTTGGTCCTTTCTGTGTTTTTACAAGAAACGTCTGTTAACAGTCATCTGCTTTGTTGCAGAAGATTGATGGAGAATATTTCTAATGGGGATAAAACCCCTCTCATGTTCAGAAGAGAACATCTGGCTGCCATGGAGCTAGAGTGCAATTCCAGCTGCTTTTTAGTATTTTCAGTTAGTGAAATTAGACAAAACTGTGTACTTTGAGGTGCTAAACATTCCCATGTCATCTTGGGGGCCTAAATAATGGTCATAATAATCTCTGAGTGGTGGAAATTACCACTGATCTTAAAAACAGTGATCTTCATTGGGACAACTTTAGGAATCTTCATTGTATGGAATTATTCCCATCCTATCCTAACGCCATTAGAATGCACTGTATTTTGTCCCTGCGGGAATTATATACAGTGAAGGACTCCATGTGAGAACAGGGAATCTGAGCAGAGAGCTTCTGCAGCTGGGAGTGCTAGTCTGTTCATGTAACTCCAAACCCAACTTTTATAAACTATAGAAATTTCACAACACATATTTTAGCCTGTTTTTCTGTATGGTAGTACTTCTTTGGAGGGATTCACTGTAGACTCAGATTTTTTTAAAAAAGGAAGATCGGTTTTGGTCTCACACCTTCTCATTTTTCATGAGTTATAAGATAAACAGTATGTCTGCTGATAACACTTTAGGTAACACTAGTATCACTTGCTTGGTAACACATTTGGTTCAAACGGAGCTTGACCCAAATCATACTGAGGTAGTCTTCCATTGCCTCTGAGTCAAAGCCCTGCACAAATTACACAAGCTTTATTTTCTTTCCAGTTTGCCTTCTGTTATGCTGGAGACTATCTGCATACGAAGTTTTGGCTATAGATAATTCAATTTATCTAGTGTGTGCTTTGCATATTTCTTATAATGACACCCTAATCACCTCTGTCTAATTTGGTGTTTCCTACTTTGATGTACCTTGACACTACTGCATATTCTGAACATTTTTCCATGATTAAAGGGGCTGACAAAGTAACAGAAAAAATGCTTAAACAACACTGAGAAGGACAGCTGAAGCTGGCATCAAATGGATGATACCACTGCCATCCAGTCTACACTGACACAGAGCTGCTCTGCACTTATCTCAAGACATTAAAAAAGTTGAAGAAAAAAATAAAATTGAATAAGGATTGCAACTAAAGGTGAACAAAATAAAGAGACGTCTTCCAAGGTGGAAAGAGAAAAAAGAGCAATATCTGTGGAGTGTGACATCCTGAAAACCACAAGTTACTGCATTTCACCAAAACACCTATCTCTTCAACTTTCAAAGTGAGAACCTGAAGGCTGTTGCCACGTTTAAACTCTGGGCAGCTGGGTAGGATACCAGGCTGGCCAAACACCATCAGCTGGAACCTGGGAAATAAACACAAGAACTCAGACAGATGTAACTTTGAAGGTTAGGCTAGATTGCCACCTAAGCTCATAAGAAGAAAGCAACAACAAATAAAAAACTAGGAAGTAAATAGTATGACTGGTCAGATGCACCAGGCTACATAGAAGTCATTCTGTTCTGCAGTTTTCCAGGGACCACAGGA
>VYZV01025133.1:28587-59327 GCA_013401275.1 Pandion haliaetus | reverse complement strand
TGGAGAAGTTGGTGAAGGACTGTCTCCCGTGGGAGGGACCCCACGGTGGAGCAGGGGACGAGTGAGGAATCTTCCCCCTGAGGAAAGGAGCGGCAGAGACAAGGTGTGGCGAACTGACCCAACCCCCATTCCCTGTTCCCCTGCGCCGCCGGGGGGAGGAGGTAGAAAGCACGGGGAATGGAGCTGAGCCGGGAAGGTGGGAGGGGTGGGGGGAGGTTGTTCTGATGTTTAGTTTCCCTTCCTAATACCCTTGTATTTTGTTTTTAATTTGATTTGTAGTAAATGAAATTGATTTTGTTTCTTCCCCAAGTTGAGCCTGTCTTTTGCCCGTGACCATAAGTGGGGAGTGATCCCTCCCAATCCTTGTCTTGACCCACGAGCCTGCCTTTGGATTTTCTCCTCATCCCACCATGGCCCGGGGAGGGGGTGGGGGGTGAGTGAGCGGCTTCGTGGTGCTTTGTTACCGGCTGAGCTGAAACCACGACAGTACATTAGGTGTCACATAGACTGATTTTCTTCTGCACACTGAGTGCTCCAATTTCAGAGGAGAATTAGAGTTGTAAATGTGGAGTCAAGTGTGGGGACCCACAACATATATTAAGGAGCCCAAACCATGTATGGGAGAAGAGTCTTAACAAATGTCTCACCACTCAGCATTTACCACTGAAAGGTTAGCCTTTTTTTAGGCCACACAACTCATTTTTGCAGATCCTTATCTCAGATTCTGCACTTTTCCCCATCTTTCCACTCATGGCTATGGACTCCACAAAGCAGCAGAGTATCTACAAGTGAGATCATGCAGCACCAAATACTGCAGTATTCAGGTTGTGTCTAACTTGTTCAGGACCTGTTAGGAAGAGCCATAGCTTTCACCTGGTCCACAAAGGTGCTTTTCCTTGCTGGGGAGATTAAAGCAATGGAAAGGCTGGCTCTTGCTCAGTTTTCAACCATACATAATTACAACAAATCAGACCAAGAATGCAAAATTGCCCCCAGTTCACTCTGTTTTCAGGTAGAACGTACGGAGCTAGCCTCAGGCAGTCTGGCAAATCTCGCTTTGTCCAACAGCCAATAAGTGTCTGAAGCTCAAGGTATGGTGCTGAGGCTGGCCCCTGGGAAGGTTTTTTCTCAGGAGTGGGGTGGGAGAGAGAAGGGTAAGAAGAAAGGAGGCAGATTCATCTACACATGGAGAGACTGAAAGTTATGATGTCTGAAGCTACACTAATGATAGCTTTTATCTGAAAAGATATGTCAAAATAACACCCCTGACAAGAACAAAAAGATTAATCACTAGCCTTGCCACCTGAGAAGCATCTGGGGAATGGGATCTTCTCACATGTCACTTGGTTTTGTTCTGTTTCTGCAAAGAAGCAGCACAGGTCTGGGACTCTACTTCTCTTGAAAGTGAACCTGTGTTCAAAGTACCACAAGCCCTGTAAGCTAGGGAGATCATTTCATGCTAGATGTCTAATTTAGCAACAGGGAAAGCTGGGAAAAAAAAAATTTGGTATTAATATTATCTTCATCTACTCTCCATATTTGAGGTCCAGGATATAAACATTTTAATTAGTTAATTACCATTTTCTTTTAATCAGATTGCCCTACTTCATGTACTTTGGCAAGACTCCTCATTGAGATGGACAGCAAAAGACAGTGATTTCTTTATCTGCCTGCTCTACTGTATTTTAAACAAGGCAGAAAACATCTTTCACAGTGCCTAAATAAAGTCTAATACAGATCATATTTAATAGTCATGATAAGCAAGAAAATATCTTGATTCACAGAAGCTTCAATATTTTCAATTATACTGCAGGCTGAAATGGGTTTTCAGGCAAAGAACAGTGTTTCCTATAGCTGGATGCTATGAAAATTTGCCTCTGAACAGTCTTTCCAGTTTCTAGCAGTAAAGCTTGAGTATCTTAGGTTATATAAGCAGACCTTCATCTATATTATCCTTTTTTCAGCCCTTCTAAATGGAAAAGATCAGTGTGCATGAGTTTTCCTATGTAAAAACAATTAGGCAATAGTCTCAGCAGTTATTAATCACTCAAACTCTGGTGTTTCACTGCCGATTTACATTAGCTGAGGATATGCTTCGCTCTGTTCCTTACTCTATGCATAAATCCCAGTGCATGCTTGTTATCTATTCCACTAGGCCTATCAAAGTGTCAGAGACTTCCAATGATGCAGAAAAAAATCTTCAAACAGAGAAGGTAACAGTCTGCTGAACTTCTGCAAAATAGTTTCAGACAGTAGAAAAGTACATTCAGAGAGAGAAAGAAAAAGCTGCATGCTAAGAATACCAAATTTAACTTTGATCTGTTTCATATCAAAGAGCACAGATTTTAATTAGATCTCGGGCTCAAAAATATTATTGCACTGCCAGACAGAATTAGAAACACTTAATGTTATCAGGGAGAAATCTGGGGATTTCCACACTGGCAGAAGAGTGTTGATTACAATATGTAGTGCAGCATGGCTAACTATATTTTTGAAAAACTTGAAATGTACTTAGTGTTCATGCCTTTCACCAGATTGAGAGCACTACAGAATGAATTATTTATTGCCAAAACAAATCATGGCATGAGCTATGTAGGTTTTCTTATACTCCCAACTTCATAGTAAACATATATAACTAGGTTTTGCAATCTTGAATTTAGGTAGGTGTCCTGGTTTCAGCTGGGATAGAGTTAATTGTCTTCCTAGGCTATGTTTTTGAGCTAGGTATGAGGAGAATGTTGATAACACACTGATGTTTTCCGTTATTGCTAAGTAATGTTTAGTCTAAAGTCAAGGATTTTCAGCTTCTCATGCCCAGCCAGCAAGAAGGCTGGAGGAGCACAAGAAGTTGGGAGGGGACACAGCCAGGGCAGCTGACCCAAAGTGGCCAATGGGGTATTCCATACCATGTGACGTCACATCTAGTATATAAACTGGGGGCAGGGGGTGGGGGGAGGATCACAGCTCGGGGACTAACTGGGCGTCGATTGGCAGGTGGTGAGCAATTGCATTGTGCATCATTTGTACATTCTAATCCTTTTATTATTACTGTTGTTGTTTTATTAGTGTTATCATTACCATTATTAGTTTCTTCTTTTCTGTTCTATTAAACAGTTCTTATCTCAACCCACGAGTTTTACTTCTTTTCCTAATTCTCTCCCCCATCCCACTGGGTGCGGGGGCAGGAAGTGAGTGAGCGGCTGCGTGGTGCTTACTTGCTGGCTGGGGTTAAACCATGACAGTCTGAGAGGCAAAGTTTGTACAGAGTTGTGATATCTTTTATCAGATTAGCTGAGACAGCTGGGAAAAAAAAAGACACACTCTGGGGCCCAAGGCCCTTCATCAATCACTGTAGTGAACCACCAAGTACCTCATACTACTGTTAGTCATAAACTTTAATCTACAGGATAAGACTAGGCACATTGAAATGGCCTTAGAAAGGTAAACAATTTCATGCAGTCAACTTACTGGGCACAGGATAGTGAGAGGCCATCTGGGGAAGCATTTAGCCACCCTTGATAACATATCATACCTCAAATAGTGCTCAAGCTGTCTTAAAAATAATCTTGATGTTTGTCAAGAATATCCTGTTGGAAGGCTGCTTCAGAACTTCATTTACATAATTTTTAGTTGTTCTATTAATCATCCCAGCCCATACCAATTTTCTCCCCAGCTGTCACATAGGGTTTTTTCAGATTAAATACCTCTCCCTCCTCCTTTGTATGTACACAATGAGTACTTACAGAACCTCTTCCACCCTCATTCTGTTGAACTGAGGAAGTCAAACTCTTACAGTTTCCATTTCTATGAAACACTCTCTGTCCCCCGATCGCCTTGAAAGGTCTTCAGATGAGGACCTGTTCTGAGCTTGTCTTTCTGCAATCCAGCTAAGCAGTGTTATCCAGAGAATATCATAATGTTTTCATCATGCTGCCCACAATAGCATTAATTCCCTGTTTCTGCAAGCTGATCAGATCCCCGTCCCTGAAATTCATTTAGTAATTCTGTCCAGCACAATAACATTTCTGCATGGCCCACTGTTGCTTCTACTTTGCCCATTTCCTTATCTTTCTAACTTTATTATTTCTTGAATGAACCTATCATTCTTGAACTACTTATCAACAGTTTCATCAAAAATACTTTTTCTTTTTTAGGAAAATCAATTATTTCTGTTTGGTACAAGTTACCCTCAGTAATCCCATTGTTTTCCATTGAATTCCATCCTATTTTGTTAGTTTCCATGCAGCTCCAATTTTTCTTTTCATCAGATTACAGTCTAAACCTTTATACAAGTCTGAAATCAAAGCAATGGAACTTCAGTTGCTTGCTTGATTATTTTTTTCTTAAATACAAATTGTATGTTTCCTATTCTGAGGGCTCCCATAACCCTAAGTTACCTTTCTCCTTTACCCTAAGTTGCCTCTCTCCTTGGTTTTCCTTATCAATGCTACCAACACAAATGATGTTACAGGTGCACCTAGAAATTCTTAGCTGCTAATAGAAGATTTATAACTAGTTTCAGCTACTTAACATCCTTTAAAAGTTATACAGCTGTCACTCCAATACACAGGTATGCTTTAAAACTTACTCTGGAAATTCAGAAGAAGTTAGTCCCTACAAACAGTATGTATTTTTCAGCACTCATGTGCCAAATGTGAGAAAGTACTTAGAACATAAGGAATTCATATAGCAACACAGGTATCTGAAGCCTGTTTGGAAGACCCAGGTGATTTCCTAAATCACCAGTGAATTCTGGTCCATAACAGCCTTGAATTTCATATTCATTTCATGTTTATAAGCTATCGATTTTTTCAGAGAATGTTTTTCGTATATAGGATGGGCTAAGTAACTATGATAATGCCACCTTTCTGCAATTTCTTTAAGTGGAAAAAAAAATTATCCAAAAGCTGTTCATGAGTCTGCATGTGGATGGAATACTTGTGAAGCCACTGTTAATAGGCTAAAAATGTTGTTAGCACAGAGGAGCAAATACATGAAGCAATTCCTAAATTAATTGCTTCAAAGTAGACCATTTTTTCCTTCATTTATCCATGAACTTTTGTGCACAAACAGTATCTGAATATTCAGTCATAGCTCATGTGTGAAATTCACAGCATGATGTGACTGTTGACTGACATAAAAATACTAACATCTATACATTAGACTGTTAATTAATACATAGCATTTTAGGTGCTTCAGCGAATCATTAATAGTAACACTTACTTTATGCATGCTTTCATTTTCATCTTGGATCTATACTGGGCACACTTCATTTGAAATAAATAGTAAGTTTCCTCATTAGCAGAATAACTAAGGACCACAAATGGGTTTCTGTTTATGGCAGAGATGATGTTTTGATTATGTATCCCAAAATAGAGTGAAAGCATCTGGCTGGGAGTCTCAGTACTGTTGAAGTAAAAACAACAACATGTTCTAAATGGATGGTTAAGTAGAAGTTACTTAAACTGCAAAGATGAATTACTTTAAAATATACAGGAGTATTACAGTATTGCCTGATTACTTGTTTCCCATATCAAATACTCCTTAGAAAGCACACTCAGTAAGAAGAAAATAAAGGTTCCCTCTTCAAAAGTATATTCTGTAAAGGAGGGGCTTAAAATTAAAGAGATACTTTGGAATAAAATTTTTACAAATAGAAAAAAACTAACAGAGCCATTCCACTCCATTCTTCCCCCATCTTATTTCTCCTGGCCATGAAGATTCCTGAAGAGCCAGAAAAATAAACAAGCTTAAATCATATATTAAACCCATTCCCCAGTCAAGTGGTCACATCTGATGTGATTCTGGTCATTGAACAGAAATTTTTCTTGGCAACTGTCCATGCCTGTCGGACACTGCTGGTATGCTTCTGGTGTGGTGAAGTACAAGCGTGTTCAAACCAGCTTCCTGGAGTTCAAACAATAAATTCCTTTAGTACTTGAAAGTCTGAAAATTTAAGCAAGCTGCTAGTTCATATGGAAGATGGTATTTTTGATAAAAAGAGAACTTTTTTGGTTCTTTTTCTTAATGATTAATGGATCATTACATGAGCTAAAGAAAATGCAGTACTATTCAAAACTCATTTAATGAGTAAAGGGACTGGAAAGAGGGCTTGGAAGAAAGATTTAACACTCTTAATATGACTTGGAAAATTAAACTTCTTGGACATATCTAGAGTGAAATTTAATATATGAATATTTATATGAATATATTTTCTCTTATTCTTTCTGCTTAGATATATGTACTTGCACACACATGTACACATTAGGTATAGTGTATAACATAGACTGTAAGTGCTTTTAAAAAGATTACTCCTATGGCTTTTTGTTTGCATCTTAAAGTGCTATTTTCAAACAGGAATTAGGAGAACAGAAATTTTGTCTCCTGTCTCAGCATTATAAACCAGATATTATATACAATTTCTCTATGTGTAGTCCTGTTTCATTAGGAAGCGAATTATAATATAGCTTTATCCATTGACAACAGGTATCTTCTGAACAGTTCACATCATTGAAGCTCAGTCTTTGCTGCCTCATAGACAAGAACAAGCAAAGAAATGGTGTATTCTGTTCTGCCCAGTGACCTGGAGTATGAATGCAAAACATTGTATCCTGAAGCAATAGTTTTAGAGCTCAATCTATGTCTCAAGTTTTCCTGTTAGATGCATCGAATCTGTGAATCATGAGTCCTGAGCTGGAAGGCAAGAGAGGATTTCCCATCTGTGGCTCAACATAATAACCTCTCCCTGTCTCAGTCTATGTGCCACTGCTGTTTGAGGGTAGATCGTCAAGAGCCTTAGAGTCAAAGGGGCATTAATAGCTAATACTCTTTCCAGTAGCAGTACAACGTCATGGTCCATCCTGTGCCATGGACTAGCTGATTACCTTATCGCATCTTGACTGCTGAAAATGCACAAATGTAACTAAAGTGCCAGTCGCTTGAGTCTCACATCAATATGAAGATTTTAAAGTGATTCAATTTTAAAAGCTTATACTTCCTTGATCAGATTTTTGTGGTAGGATGTTCTTTAAAACAGACAGTATTAGCCATAACTCAGCCAATCTGTCATCAGACTGAACTATTGCAGCATTTAAACTTTGGTGAACCATATCTGACAGTTGACATTTCAAGCAGACCTGTTCACGTGTTTAAGAGCCAATTCATTCTGCAGTGCAGTTTTCCACAATCCATGATGCATACACTGGCTTCAAATATTTACATCCCTAAGGGATACACACTTTCTGCAAGCTCTTAGATATTCTACAACAAAGTAGCTAACCAAGATGATAATGAGCAATATAACTAGTCGCTATATACTACAGCAAGACATAGCTTTCTGAAGATTTAATTTAGACTTTTTCACAAAGTCTGTGCTCAGAAGTGTTCTAGATATCCTAAAACTACTGAAGTGATTTTATTCTCCTTTTTCCTTGAACAGTCGGTCCCCCAAAATGAATTGAAATGGTAACTTTTAGCTTTGGCCTGTTAAAATTTCTTTTATAATTACAACATATTGTCAGGAGAACATATACCTAGTTAAGAAAAAAATAATCAGCAAAACTTGGTAAGATATTTACCTATCAAGGAACAACATAAATGTTAGACAGTGTTCTGAGAGCAAGCTATGGGCAACTGAAAAAAGATACAAATATTATAATAATATTAATTAGAATTTAATCTCTACCTCTTTCTATTTCTGAAAAGTCATGAGAAATAGTATTAGGTTTTATCACATCAGTTGCTAAACACTGAAACATAACAGTCACCTTCAAAAATCAGTTTCCCCTCTCATCATTTCCTTTCTCCCTGCAACCTTCCCACTGATTCCACTGTGGAGTTGCGATCCACCTGCTTTTACCAAAACACTTTGACAGAGCTTGAGAAACAGATAATTCATCAGGAATAGAAGGCTGCTGTTAGCTTGACTATAATGACTCATGCATTTTATGCACAAACTTACTTAGCAATTGCCAGTTACATTGTTTTCCGTCCTTTAAAAAGTTATATATCATATTGGATTTTTATAAATGCAGCAAGAGTTGCAGAATGATATTACAAAGGATTCTGTCACTATTTTACAGTTCAATGATACTGCTACGAAGCATTATGCCACCAGCTTGAAAGATAGCTCCGTCTTGAGCCAAGAAATATTGGTCTTATCCACACCAGGAAGGAAACAAAACACTGGCAGGATCGGCGGTTTTGTTGGGTGAATGAATACCTATTCCGCAAAAGGCTGAAAACCGGCAAACTCCAGAAGTAATATATACTGTAAGTATCTCCTAATTTAAATAGTGAAATGTCCACAGGTAATGTGGGCCTCCTGTAGAAGGTACATACACATTGTTCTTTTGCCTAAGAATGCTACAGGTATAGGACCAAAGTAGGGCTTTTCACTGACCTTAGGATGTCCCAGTACAACTAATCCTCAAAATAACAAATAATGACTGGTATCAGGTTATAAATTCAGACCCACAAGTCTACAGTAAGTCAAATGAGAAATCCAAATTGAAATCCAAAATAATGTCAGTCACTGCTGATTTCAACCAGGAAGACATGCTGAAAAAAACAGGGTCCTGAAGGCAAAATTTATAGTGTGCCCTTCTGCAGCCTGAAGCCAAACAAATTGTTGTCACAAATCCTTGAAAAATGAAATATAAAATTTTAAATAGAAACAAATGTTGTTTACAAAACTGATTAAAGAAAGGGTTACTGGAAAGTAAGTTTTGGTGACAGAAACTCCATTTATTTAACAGTGCAACACTTAGCTTCTCACTGGGTGTGAAGCAATTTCATGTGACCTTTTTCAAAACTTATTAAGAAATGTTACCTTCACTTTGTGTCATATGCAAAATTATAACTGAGATAGGGCTTCAACCTGTCAGCAAAAAAAGAACAACTATAAGCAATTACTATAACATTCCAGTGAATTGTAATGGCTTGAATACTGAAGACACACACAGTACTCTACTCACTGGGATTCAAGTAAAGAAAGCTGTAAACAATAAATAATGTTCTCTTCCCTTCCAAAATAGAAATCGATAGAACATACCAAAAGTTTAGGAGTCTCAAAAGTTGTAATGACTAATAACTTAAAAAGATAAAAATTTTTTAAAAGGTTTCTCTCAATTGCATTATGTATTTTGTGCCTTTGCCATGTACTTCAGTTGCGTTTCTCAAGTTGGGGGTCTTTGTTCTTGTTTTCTCCCCATGCACAGAGAGAAAAATCCTCACCATTCACTTGCTTCTCAGAATTCAGGATGTAAGGACAAAGCGGCAGCCAGGATTAGGCTCCTGGCAAAGCCTTCGGAGATGTGACATGGATGCTTGAGCCTAATTTCCAAACAACCCTTTGGTTTGGGTCAGAGCACAAAACAGTCACCCCAAGTACCTGAAAACTAGATTTACAATTTCTGCTCTGAATGATGCACCAACATACTTTCCCTGCTGCCAGGCAGCAAGAGGGTGGGCAGATTGAATTAACTGGAAGATGGTAAAATAGAAGCTGTGTTTTGAAACACTCCTCCACTTTTATTCAGCATAGGATATTATAGTGGAAACAAGGCTGGGGTGCTGGAAAACTACAGTCCCTTAAAGTACTGCAAACCCTCAAGATTTTATCAAGTGTTATATTATTTGGTGGTGGGGAGGGTTAAGTTAATCCATTTAAAAACCAAAGCAAGTAATAAAATAGATCTTATTATTTTACTTTTGGAGAAAAGCTTAAAAATGTGATCTCTGATGGCTCAAAACTGGAAGGCAAAGAAAATATACCCTTTGAAGTTCATGGCATTTTTAAAGACCTGAGTCATGATTTTTGAACACTTGAAGTTGACAGTAAATTATTAGTTCAGAATAGGTATAAGAAGTGGTAGAATAAATAGAAAACAATTGTTTCACTCTTATCACATACACTTTTAAAAGTATGATATGTGACAGACAGTCTTGTGTTCTGTCTTTATGTATCAAAGAGTTTTTTCTTTCAGAAAAAAATCAAAACTTTTAATCAAATTCCCACCTGGAGAAGTAAGGGTGCAAAGATGTGTGTGTTTCACAATCTGTATACCAAATAAAAGTACTGTGATCTCACCTAGTACTGCAATACCATCATGGCTTTGGATAAGGCTGAGTAGAGTCTCTGCCTCTTTTCAAACTAAGCTCTTTTCCTCGAGTTGACGCCATCTCACAGAGGAAGAAGTGCCACCCCAGGGCACAGGATGAAAATGCAAGGTATCTCTGGGACTTGTCCTTTTTCCCTAGCTCTTCTGGGAATGGGTTGCCCTGTCCAGCAGACTGCTACAGCACCAGTGATCCTGCAGCATTTTTCTGGAGAGAGATGGATTGCTACCAGTGGTGGGTGAAAAGGAGAGGGGCAAGTGAGGTGGGGTTTGTTTTGAACTTCTCTGCTTCCCTATTTTTGTAGAAAACTCCAGAAGTTATATACCCATTCTAACTGAATGGAGAAGACATAAGGACAGTGTGTTGTAAGTGATCCAGAGTGGGAGGAGAGCAGGCAGCACAGAAGATGTAAGACAGGAGTCGGAACAAGTGCCATACCACCAAACCATCTGGGCAATGCATGCATTTAGGATTGCTTTACTGTCTATCTGTAAATAGTCCATTTGGCTTAGACAAGTGTACTCTTCGCTGGGTAAAAAACTGGCTGGATGGACAACCCCAGAGGGTTGTGGTGAATGGAGTTAAATCCAGTTGACGACAGGTCACAATGGTGTTCCCCAGGGCTCACTCAGTACTGGGGTCGGATCTCTTTAATATCTTCATCAATGATCTGGATGAGGGGATTGAGTGCACCCTCAGCAAGTTTGCAGATGACACCAAGTTGGGAAGGAGGGTTGATCTGCTCGAGGGAAGGAAGGCTGTGCAGAGGGATCTGGACAGGCTGGATCAATGGGGCGAGGCCAATTGTATAAGGTTCAACAAGGCCAAATTCTGGGTCCTGCACTTTGGTCACAGCAACCCCATGCAACACTACAGGCTCGGGGAAGAGTGGCTGGAAAGCTGCCCGGCAGAAAAGGACCTGGGGGTGCTCGTTGACAGCCAGCTGAATATGAGCCAGCAGTGTGCCCAGGCGGCCAAGAAGGCCAACGGCATTCTGGCCTGTATCAGAAACAGTGTGGCCAGCAGGAGCAGGGAAATGATCGTCCCCCTGTACTCGGCACTGGTGAGGCCACACCTTGAGTACTGGGTTCAGTTTTGGGCCTCTCGCTACAGGAAAGACATTGAGGAGCTGCAGCGTGTCCAGAGAAGGGCAACGAAGCTGGTGAGGGGCCTGGAGCACAAGTCTTATGAGGAGCGGCTGAGGGAACTGGGGTTGTTTAGCCTGGAGAAAAGGAGGCTGAGAGGAGACCTTATCACTCTCTGCAACTACCTGAAAGGAGGTTGTAGTGAGGTGGGTGCTGGTCCCCTCTATCAAGTAACTAGTGATAGGGTGAGAGGAAATGGCCTCAAGTTGCGGCAGGGGAGGTTAGATTGGGTATTAGGAAAAATTTCTTGACTGAAAGGTTTGTTAGGCATTGGAACAGGCTGCCCAGGGAAGTGTTGGAGTCACTATCCCTGGAGGTATTTAAAAGCATGTAGACAAGGCACTTCAGGACATGGTTTAGTGGACATGGTTGCTGGTTGGACTCGATGATCTTAAAGGTCTTTTCCAACCTAAATGATTCTATGATTCTATACTTGCATTGTCTCCAGTATTAGTCAAATTTCTGCAGAAGTGGTGAGCCCTTTGGTGGCTTTCCCTGAAGAAATTAGTAGTGCTCCCTCTCAAAAAAATGCCCATTTACTGATACCTTCAGTTCTTCAGGTTTTTTTTTATAGAGCCATTGCCAAGTTATTGATCTGATTTCACTTCTATCCAGTAGGCAAAGTATCTGCCACAGGTACTCCTCTTCCCAAATGATACTAGGGTCTTTCTACTCCTGGGTGCATATTGAGAGAGAAGGGGTACAGAGAGAAGTTACAATTCCATCACTAATGGGACATTAAATCTTTTCTTTTTTTTCATTTATGATATTAGAACATGGTTGAAAAACACCTGAAAGCTGCAGCAAACAGAATTAAAAGCATATGGTTTAAAAACAGTTCAAAGTCTGTCTAGGTAACCTCATAAACATTTTTAACCAGGATGGGATTATGCTTAAAAATAAACCTGAAAAAGGCCATTAGTACAACTTATAGTAACAAGTGCAGCTTCCTGAATTATACCCACATCCATACAAAAGTAAAAAACTGGCAGCAGTTGTTTCTTATCAAGCTGGGGCTCTTCATACAAACAACTTAGTTTTAACAACATATAAATGACTGCAAAAATGCTTCTAATTCATTCTTCTAAATACTAGAATGTTTCTGGGATTCTAAAGAAAAGCCATTATGTTTTTGGAGAAAAATGCCCGTTTTCACACACACACAAATAAATGATTTAGAAGTTGGGAGAATTCAGGTGTCTTTTGAATTTAAGGAAGTCAAAATATGCAGGAACTGCAATGCTGGGTTTTTTTCTCCAAGACGTGCAACTTCACCAGTAGCTTTCAAAATCAGCTCATAATCAAGATACTCTTGAGCCATACGTATAGCCTGCCATGAGTGCATCTCCATTAGCACTTCAGCTCATGTCAGCCATACCCACACACACAAAGTGAATCTCCCAGTTATTGCTGCTTACCATATTTTAGTTCACATTGCAGAGTAGACAAATTACAAGAACGGTGATTCTTTTCAGATTAAATGAAACTGGAGGATGCACTCCAGGAGCAAACCAAACGCTCTCCAACCACTAAGGGGCATTCAGTTCACAGGAAAAGATCTAGTCTGAAGTAAGCCTACCTGTAAAACATATATTTGATGATTGGGTTATCAGCATGGTGCCCCTCTGCAAATTTTTATTTACCAAGTTGTAACATCTATTAATGTGAAAATAAGACTATGAACTACACAGTTATTATTTAACTTGAGGACAGTCCTCTAGGCTCATTCCTAGCTGGAGAGCTGCTTTAGTACTAAAATCAGACACGATTATCCTGAGACAGAACAAGTACATTGTGTGTTTAAAGAGCTGGGAAGGGAAGTTATGTTTGTACTTACCTATATTATAGATCACAAATATTTTTAAAGGGAAAAAAATCGGTTCAAATTCTAACAAGAAGCAGCAATCTGAAATATCACTTTCTGAGTAAAAAAATAGGATTCCCATGAGTATTATTTATTTCAAATCAATTAGAGGCTAACTGGAAGGAGATGTAACAGGCACATGCTTTCTTTTGTAGCAGACATGGAGGTGCGAATAGAAATGGCTAGAGGGCAGGTATTCTGAGCAGTCAACTGTTTTGACAACTTCACTTACAAAGTACAAATTAGGGTGCTAAAAAAATCACAGCCTACTTTTTCTTTATAAGATCTGTAAATATTTTTTAGCTTTCATGTGCCTTCTGCTTTTGAGTCTTTAGGTAGCATTTGCTGAGCATTTTAAGTTTTATCTGTTTGCATGAGGCAAGACTCCTTTTTCAGTCATTTATTTATTTAGTGAATGAAAGTGGATATCATGTAATTAACCAATTCTAGGAGCTGGAATTTTATAGAATGGAAGCAAATAAACAATTTAAGTACTGTCTGTGAGCCTCATTATACAGTCACAAAGAGTGGTCACATGCTGCAGCAACCCAAAGCAGCCCAAGCAGATATTTCTAAAACGTGAGTTGGATGCGTTGGCTCTTACAAAGCCTTTCAACATGCACTCATTTCATTCTAAAATGAAATTATATTAGAACCTTATACAAGGTGATCATTACTATTTCAGGACATGTTTTAGTGGGCATGGTGGTGTTGCGTTGACAGTTGGACTCAATGATCTTAAAGGTCTTTTCCAATCTAAATGATTCTATGATTCTATGATTATCAGGACAGATTCTAAAAAAGGAACAACGGGTATCAAAACACAAGATATTGTCAACTGAATGGAATTTCACAACATTTATATGTAGATAAAATAAAAGTACAAAACTCTTCTAGCAGTTATATGTATAATTTTAGTAAAGGTATGCAAAAGTAGATGTTCAGCAAATTATTACTTTGGTGGCTCACTCAAAATTTGGAAATAGGCAGCCTAGATCTGCATTTGACAACTTTATGCACAGCAGTAGGAATTCTAAAAGCTGAGTGTACAGCCATGTCATTTTCACCTTTTTGCAAAGAGCAGGCACCAATGTTAAAAGCTATAGCCAGGCAAAATTAATTTCAATTTTTATTTGAAATTACTTGATTCCAGAAACTGGCACTTGATCTAACACAACTTGCAAGATCACAACATTCCCATGAAATGGGAAATCCCATCCTTCTTACAGGCAGTTCAACAAACTCCAGGAAACCCTAGAAATCAAACATTTCCTAACTGATACAGAGAAACATTTTATTCCATAAGCAGGAAATGTGAGCTGAATAAGAGGGTGTCCTTGTTTCAGCTGGGATAGAGTTAATTGTCTTCCTAGTAGCTGGTACAGTGCTATGTTTTTGAGCTAGGTATGAGAAGAATGTTGATAACACACTGGTGTTTTCAGTTGTTGCTAAGTAATGTTGTCCTGGGTTCAGCTGGGCTAGGGTTAATTTTCACAGAAGCCTGGTAGGGGGCACAGCCGGGACAGCTGACCTGAGCTAGCCAAGGAGCTATTCCATACCATGTGACATCATGCTCAGTATATAAATGGGGAGCGGGCTGGTGGGGAGGGCATGCTTTTTCGGCTCTTGGTGGGAGGAGTGGCAGAGCGTCAGGTTCCGGGTGGTGAGTAGTTGCACTGTGTATCACTTGGGTTTGTATGTTCTTTTATTAGTACCGTTGTTGTTGTAAATTCTCTCCTTGTGTTGTCCCAGTATCTGCAGAGGGGTTCCTCTCACGTTCCCCAACCCACACACTGCTGGTTCCCCTTCTTAAATCTGTTCTCCCAGGGGCTCTCCCACCTTCACTGATGGGGTCAGCCTGGGCCAGAGACAGGTCCGACTTTTTGGAGCCGGGGGAGCTTCCAGCAGCTTCTTACAGGAGCCACCTCTGCAGCCCCCTCCCCCACTACCAAAGAAAAGCGCGCCACATAAACCCATAACAAATGTTTAGTCTAAAGTCAAGGATTTTTCAGCTCCTGATGCCCAGCCAGCAAGAAGGCTGAAGGTGCACAAGAAGCTGGGAGGGAACACAGTCAGGGCAGCTGACCCAAAGTGGCCAACGGGGTATTCCATACCATGGGATGTTTTAGGAACTGGGGGGGAGGATTGGCACTTGGGGACTTCTGGGTGCGTCAGTCAGCGGGTGGTGAGCAATTGTGTTATGCATCACTTGTATATTCCAATCCTTCTATTATTACTGTTGTCATTTCATTAGTGTTATCATTATTAGTTTCTTCTTTTCTGTTCTATTAAACAGTTCTTATCTCAACCCACGAGTTTTACTGCTTTTCACGATTTTCTCCCCCATCCCAGTGGGTGTGGGGGGGAAGTGAGTGAGCAGCTGTGTGGTGCTTAGTTGCTGGCTGGGGTTAAACCATGACAGAGGGGATTACTGCAGGGTATTCCAGCCATGAGTTCCATGCCCAGACAGTAACATCCCAGGATTTCAACTGTAGCCTGAGTTGAGAGAGATTTGTTTTAACTGAGCAAGAAACAGGGGGTAAACAAAAGACTGAAAAAAAAGAAACTCAAAAGCTTCCTTCACACTTCTAGATTGCCTTTAGGTATTAAACTAAGTTTGTTTTGTCCTGTAATCAGTACAATTTTTGTGCCCAAGAAATATGTATCCTTCAAGTTTTTCACAATTCCAGTGAGCAATCTGCTTGAATGCATAGATACTTACAGTGACAAGTGCCTATAAAAGTGGAAGAGTGTAAGTAAGTGGCAACATATTGTTGGTCTTCTAGTAAGAAGCAGACTTTTGTCTAAGAGGGACCTACTTTTTTACCAGTTTCACTGTGGGCATAACAGAGTTTAGCTACAGCACTACTGACACAGCTCGAAGAAATACCAGTATGTCCCATTATGACAGAGTCAAGCTGATATGTAAAAATCTTTAATCCCTGCATCCAAGTTCTTCATTCTCAGGACATGGTACTAAACATGACTTATGCAGGAGTATGTGCCCCTGACCTAGGCTCCATGGGAGGAGGCTATGAGGTCAAGTGACCAGCACTTGGCGTGCTGCTGTTGCACAAGCTGCCAGGGAATTCATAACACCCTGAGCAACAGCCCCCATCATCGGTGGGAAGCTTTTATGTGATGTTGGAGGCTCAAGGTTATTCTGCTGCTCTAAGCTGGAAAAAGTAGATGGATCTGGATTTCATAATGTAGGCAAGTACCCTTAGCTGTAGGTGATGAAAGTTATCTGGCTATGTATTCAAAGCTGTATGCTTTCCACAAAGAGTTGAACAGCAACGGCAACAAATGCCTGCCTCTAAACATAGTGGTTAAAATTCCATCCTGGGATGTGGGAGACCCTATTCCAAATCATACAGAGCCATCCTACCTTTACCAGTCTTTCCTTCCAACAGGCTGTCTCAGTCATTTTAATTTCCTTATTTAATGAGCTTAACTTCATAAATAATTTCTTGGGTAGAGTAGAAAATTAATAAAGCATGTAAAGGACAGCCTTAGGTATTTGATCCTCAATATATTGCATGTTTGCTGATAAATTCCCTAAGATATTCCCTCAGGTATTCCCTAAGGTAAACTGTGACAAACATGTATAAAAATGGTCAGATTCAGGAAAGGCTAACACAGGTCTTTGTAAGAAATTAAGAGCCAGGGAAAGCATGGCTCCTTGTTGGACCCTGCATGTCTTTTGGAAGCCTGACACTTGTTCATGTACATTACCAGTATGACACTGAAGAGCCATATATGACAGTACTGTCATCTTTAAGCATTTCAAAGCATATATTTCGGGGATTTCTAAAATTATGCAGAAATGTCAGCTGAAAATGTTTCTCAAATATTATTCCATAATTAGCTATTTTCCTCCACCACCAGTGGAGGAGAATCAACTGAATAAATACAAACAATTGTATGGCATTTGACCCTTTGACACATGTATGCCTATTGATTTTATTCCACACATATTGTTTCACTGAAACCTCTTTCAGGAGTGTTCAATGTCCTGGACATCACTCCTAAGTTAACAAAACAGGAATACTTGGAAATGCATTCAGTTCATGAATTCTGGGATAATATGATATCTATTGTCAATAGATGTCAACTACAAATGTACAAATGTGTAAAACTTTTTATAACTAAATTAGGGGGGGGGTTTTAGGTTTCAGGCACTGCTTTATTCACTTAACTGCTGCAAAATTAACATCTTTTTTGTCTCTTGAATGGTTCTTTTATTTCATCCTGTAAAAGGTAGATACTGAAAACACTAAACTCAGCAAAACTGAACAACTATGTGAAGGAAAGAGAAAGAATAAAAATTTTAATTTTACAACAAACCATGTTACCCATCATTTCAAGCCAGTTTTCTCCTACCACTTGGAAATTTTTACTGCAAGAGTCTTTTAATTGAATACAGGCTTCGATTTGCAGGGATGTGTTTGTAAACTGGCCACTAGAGAGAGGCACTGGAAGTCTAAAACAGTTTGAAGAAAAAATATAGTGTTCTGGTGACTAGCCCTGGCTTTAATTAAAAAGATCTTTAGATCTTTGTTGGAAGCTAAAAAACTTGAATAACTNTTTTTTTTTTTTTTTTTAGTTTATACAGCAGGGATCCAGCTGTTCCAAAACAAACTGAGAGGCATTTCTTCATGTTAAACTCACCATCTAAACGCTGGATACACTCAATATTTAACAGGAGCAATACACCTACCACTTGCCAAGGTCTTCGTGTGCCAAGTTAGGCCTTCAGAAAGGCCCACTTTTAGACATTAGAACATCTGTATTATGATGGGAGCAGAGCAATCTTTCCTTGGAGCATTCAGTTTTCAAATTCAACTACTTGGGACATGTCTTGGAAGACATAATGTGGTACTGCAAAATTTCTGAGTAGACACGTGTTTCAGTTCTTCTCTTTCACTTCTAGTGAGACCACCCATTGCACCCATTTCCAAATCAAGCTGGGCTGGGGGTACCACAGAAACCCACCTGTACATCAACTTTGCCAGTTGATTGCATTTCCAAAGCAACACAGTTCACCTCTTTGATACTAATTGGTCTGCTTCCTTAGCTAAAATTGTGCAGTAGTTGGAAAGAAAATGTTGAGTTTAAGAGTAGCATTGCTATAGCTGTGATGGTTTAAGGTTATAAAACAGACAAACTTTGTAGGGAGAGATAACATCTTTCATAGATTAGCTGGCTTGCCCTCTGCTCTTTGGGCCTTTATGACTGCATATTTTCAGCCTTTCTTTGTAATCATGAGGGAAACGGAGTTTGTTTATTTGCTTGTTTTTAAGGAAAGCTGAAATTCTCAAGTAATCCACATCTAAGGAAAAAACATGACATTTCAGCTAAAAATTATATTAGCATAATATAACTTTCATGCTAAGCAACTATTTCCCATACCAATTTGCCACATACCAAAATCTACCAAGTTTAAAAATAATAGATTTGTAAGGTCTTTTTCTATTTTTTGTGTGTACCTGCTTATATTTGGCTCCTCTTCATTTCTTCAGCTACAAAACTGATACACCATCTTTAAGTTCCTTCTCTCATTCCATCATGTGATCATACCTACTTCTGCAACAGCAAGGACCAGTCTTGTAATTAGACCTGAGTTTCTTTTCCTGATTCAGTTCCTTGGAGATGACTCGGTATAGTTGGTGAATATGAATTAACTTCTTCTCCAGTCTCCATCTACTACTGCTGGGATTCTGACAGCTTTTTATATGAAAATAAGTTTGTGTACTTCAGAGAATGCATAGCAAGCTGGGCTAGTACATTTTCCTTCTCTCAGGTTTGGGACTTCATGAAAAGAGTATTTGTTCCAATCTAAACAGTAGAATTCAACTGTCTATCACAAATATGCACCTCAAGTTTTCTAAGTTTCCAATGAAGCTTTTAGATGGAATTTTTTATGTCCAATGGAAATGAAATAAGAAAATATGCTATAGAAACAGAGATGGTATTGGAATCAGTCTCCTCTTTCTGCATGAAAGTAGGGCAAGAAAAGAAATACTGGAGCCTTTATAATTTGTTGGTGTTAAAGATGTCTCTTGAAGCAGAGCTGGTGCACAGCCAGGCATTAAAATTTCTCAGATCATGGGGAGAAGTGCCAGTGATGCCGAACTTAATGATGGAATAAAACTGAAAGATGGAAGTCCAGAACATTATCCCTAGCAATGTTTATATATTTCACGTGGACAAAAGAAAAAAGTCAGTGGATAAAATACATGAGTAATTATGGGAGTAGAAACTACAACCCAGGAGTACATACTTATAGTGAAATGACAGTTGTATTTCTGAGCTTCACCGTCATTTTACTTTTATAATTATTCTACCCTGCATGTGCAGGAAAAGTAATTCTCAGCATGCCCTCCTATAATCAAGCATGTCTTTCTGCTTCCTGGGGAAAATGCTCTTACTACTAAGTATATAAAAGGCAAACAACCCTAGACTATCCAATTTGCCAAAGAAAAGAGCTGACCATTCCAGCAGAATGAGTAATGGGATTAAGGTGCAAGCTCTCAGTCATGTTTGGATACCTGTCTCATGGTGGCCAGTACATCATTAAGACCTGAACACCCTGTATTTCTTTTCAGCATCACTGAAGGGCTCAGGCTGGTTGAGCAGACATCTGATGCCACTCAAAATACCCAAGGATATTCCACGGGGAGTTCAGCTGCCAGTCCAGGACAATCAGGGTTTTGGGTGCACAGAAGCCCTATGTTGTGCCTACAGGTTGATGCATTAGATACCCGACAGCTATCTTGGGTTAGCCCTGCTCAACTGGCTGTTTGCTGTGAATCCCAGTCACTGGGTCCTCACATCTCCCAGTTACCACGGCTAGCATGCAGGCAGCTCCTTGTGGTTTATGCATTACCTTTTTAAACATGCAAACATAGAAATGGCATATTAATTGCTGATGATCAACACACCCAGCCCATTGTGTGGACCTCAATTTCAGCACATAAGAATAAGATCTGTCAGCATTGGGGGTGCCCTTAAAAAAGCTTTCAGTGAGACTCCAAGAACACAAGAGCATTTCCAAATTTTAAATAACTTTGTTCCACATCTGCAAAAACCAGTTTACAGTTCAGTAATAGGACTATTAAGAATAATTTAGAAATAGACTATTTTAAAATCTAAGAACAAACATAATTAAACACTCCTATAGTCTACCTTAGTGCATCCAGACTTTGTTCTGAAATTTCCAAGTTGCCTGATAATTTCATTGGACTTACCATATTTTATGCAAAGGTCGTAGAGAAGGCCCTTTTCTGTCTAAGCTATTTTTTCTATCGTAAGCAAAGACAAAAATTATGCAAAACCTCCAGGAAATTATAGAAACCATTAGTGTTCATTCAAACACTCAGTACCTGAATCAGAACTCTTCAAGCGCTTGTTTCTGTAAAATCAGATCTTTAAACTTGCTTTTGACTTAAACAAAATAAATACATTGTTTGTATTGTGCTACAGTGTAACACTAGGGAAGTGAACTGGGATAGCCAGCTGGGCTAGCCACAGTACAAAAAAAGCTAAAAAAAAAAGATGGTTCTTACCCAAAATTAAAAAGTAAACATAAGAGGAAAGACTACGGGCAAAAGACAAAAGGTGCAAATGAGACAATATTGGTCATTATGGTAATTAGTGTTACTAGCTCAACAGCTGCTTAACTTTAATCTAGCTTCTAGTTTCCCTTTCATGTTACCTCAGTGATGCTATGAATATGCTTTCTTATGAGTAATATAAGCTTTATTTTTCAAATACCTTTCTGTAGTCAGTTGAAAGAAAAAAGGTCTTCCAGTCTAATACAGCCCCAGCTTCAATACTCCATAAACTTACTTTTTAATAAATACATTTATCTTTCTATTTTGTCTGCTTTTGTATTTCCATCATAGGACAAAATTAAGAATTTTATTTCCCGTATCACAATAAAAGAGCACTAATTCAGTTTCAGCACTGCTTATGAATTGACTGAATCCACCAATGCCCTTAGAAGCAATAACTGAAGGAGATAAAATCTCAAGCCATATATGGCTTGCTGTGATTTGCTTTCTAATATTTAAAAAAATTTCGGAAGGTAAATTCCTGTACCTAATTTAACTATCAAGCCTGATTAGGATTGCAGTCTCCTAGAAGAATAGTGCTACTTAAAGTAACACAATTCTATTCATGACACTAAATGTACTGAAGTGACAATCAAACAAGAAGCCCATAGGCCAAAAGTACATAAAAATGAAATTAAAATATTAGCAAAAAAATAAAACTTAACATCTCTTCCATCTTTCAACAACTGCACAATGTAAATGCAAAGCCAGCTCTAGGGAAAAAAAAAAACAGCAAAGGAGCAAGTTAATTTGCCAATATGACACAAGTATTGCCAGGTTAGAGCTGGTAGGAGTATTACCAGGTGTAAAATTCTGAAGTAGTTTAGAATTTTAAAAAAAATAATATCTTGTCAAAAGAAAGGACATTTTCTGAATGAGAGTGCAATATTTTTTCCTAACCAAATAAAATTGCACCTCTTGCAAGGGAAGCATTTTAAAGTAATAAGTTACATTGGATTTATAGAATACTGTGGGTACACTCTCTCAAGTAGTCACCATCTTTAGATATTTATTTCAGTCTGGTGGTTCCTTTTTCATTTAAAGTACACATACAGAGATAGAAAGAACAAAACTGAATAAATGAGCATTGTGTATGAAACCTAGTACTATGAAGGGATTTCTATCACTCTGCGCTGTACTGGTTTTGACAACTTCTGCACTGAAGATTGGGTTTTAGCCCCTCCATGGACTCTTGGACTGATTGTTCAAATTTTAATCATAGGCAAAGTAGCCTTCCACAGACCTTCTGAGTCAGTCTTCGCGCAGTCAGGGGGTATGCAGAGGGTATCTGAATCAATATTTCCTGATGACCTTTTCTTTTTCCAGAATAATCATATTCCTGTGTTACTGGGAAGATTTCTCTCTCTGTCAAACAAACTTCCCCATTTCCCCCTAGGCCCTATCCAGACTATCCTCTCTCTCCCTCTCCCATTCAATTTGTTCTTTTACTGCTGTCAAGCTTTCCTGACTCTTCAGGTTCCTCTGCAAAATTCAGCTGCTTCCTTCTCTCCCTCACACCAGTAAAATTTACTGGCTTCAAATTTTATCAGCCAGCTACGTTGCCAAAACTAATGTGAAGAAAGTGAGCAAACTTTGAGAAAAATCTGATCTGATATGACCTCACCCATATGACAGGCAGTAGATATTTTAATATGTGGTGAACAGCTATGAAAATAATGCTGATTCTGTGCTCCTGTTCTACCTTGATTTCTATGTATATTTACCTCATAAGTTTTCACGGAATTACTTGGGTCTGTAGGAAAATATTAATATTTGAATCACAACTCCAAAGACAAGAATCTAGTTGGATGTCTAAACATCACTGAAGTTGTGACTGTTTATGGTTTCATGGAAAACTAATTATTTTTACAACTTTTGTATGAGTAGAGTACTGAAGATTTTCTACATGGTTTGTAAATGCATAGTTTTTTATGCATTGCCTTTACAGGCAGACAAGGTCACAGGTACTTCAGTCATGACTGCATGAACTGCAACTGTAAATGTACATAAATTTGAGTAACAACTTATAATTCCTGCATTAAATAATGCAAGTAGAAATGGTGCTAACAGATGTTTTCAGTGGAAGTTCTCTCAAACTGCATTGAATAACTTAAATTCAGATTTACATACTTCGGGCTATTTTGGCTACAGTTCTGAGATTGCAATTCCAGGCATCTGCTGCTTCGCATAAAGGTCTTTGCACATTCCCTGATGTAGACTGAAACATCAGCTTTAGTAATATGACATCCAAAGTTGAGGAGCTGCAAAGTTTGATTTGGCTCCCATGGCTCAATTTCTGATTGACCAAGTTCTCCAACTGCTCAAGAGAGTCCAGTCAAGATACTCTCCAGCTAACCATGTAGTTGTGTCTCCTCTAACATCTCCTGCTGCTTTGCACAGCCTGTGTATTTTGCTACTGTCTCTTTTTGCTAAGGTATGTATGAAAACAATTATCCCTGAAACTCAGCATATTTGTCTGCAGTCATAAAGCTGTATTTAATAAAAGCAACAGGTCCTCTCCGTTGCAGACCCTCTCTGATCCTTGCTTTCTGCTTAACAGGCCACTCTAATCCATTCATCTCCAGCAGCAGGAAATGGAGTGAAGCCCCTCATATTTTATTAGACACTTAGTAGTAGATGAAACCACCAAAAAAAATAAAGCCTTAATGGTAGAGACTAAAATTTTATTTTTTACTTGGCTAATACACGTCCACTGCAAAACTAGAAATATTCCTTAACACCATTTCTAGAACATGCGTCTTGGGAAAACTGACTTAACCTCAAACATATAACAATGCATGGGAAGATGTGCAATGTGGAATTGTTTAAACATTTACTCTCTTGAGAAAAGAAAGGAATATCCTTAGACACTTCAAAAACTTATTGTATTGTTTATTCTAGTGCACATCCTATTTAAGGATTGGGATTTTTTCCTCAGCTCCTCATCAAATTTTATTTGGTTTTTTTTCAAAAACCTTCTCTGAATCTAATTTCAATCACACTGATTTTTTAGCAATTGATTCAGTCAAAAGCAGAATTAAAGAAAAATTAACTTCAGATTTCAGTGCAGACAAAATTTTAAGTATAGAAGACTAGGTGCTTTATTCTTCCAAAGTCTGATATGGTCTAGTATAGAAACATTTAAGTGATATGAATATTACCCACACAGGCAGATAGAAAGGCAAATTAAATTTTGCAAACTTAAACTCAAATTTTTTCTTTGTAAAGAAAACTTAGAANTTCTTTGTAAAGAAAACTTAGAAAATACCTCACAATACTGTAGCTTGGGATATAAGCAATCTAAGTACTATGTCCCTGTGAAGATGGGATTTTAGCCTATAATTTCAGAACTTAATTACTCGTGTGTTATTCTATATAGCAAGGTGATGAGTTTGGCTCTCATTCAGATTAATTTTAGAGGAAAAAATAGTTACTAGTAAATGCTATATCAAAATATTTGAGACATGGAAAGTATATTCATCAACCAACCACTGATAATATCAAAATCTCATCATGGCAACATATAAAATATCTACTCTTTCTGCAAGCTCATATGTACCTCTTATAGCCTATGAAAGAGCTGTTATATTTAAAAAGTGGTACTTCATATTAATACACTTATTTAAAATTATTTTGCTACTTGGCTTTCAAATTAAAACAGTTACAGCATTTCTGAGTTAGTCACAGCTTATGTTTGAGGATTACATTTTGTCAGTGATATTTACATCTGTACTATCCTTAAACAGCATCAGCTCAAAAGTAAAGAGCAAAGCAGACATCACAGTAAGCCTTAACAATTAAAGTACACAGAAGTAAAAAAAACCCCAAACCTCAATGAGTCATAAATCCACAAAATATGAAGGGTCACTTATCTCTCAGTGACTTGTTTTTCAGCAAATGATTCATGACAGCATTGTTCCGAAAGGTGCTTCTGGCTGTAGTTCCAGATAAAATTTCCAAACTATATGGGCAAACACGATGGCACCTGCAATGCTCCTTGCTCTTTTCCTTCTACTTTCAAGCAATACTTTAAAGATAGCAAGGTCTGCTCAACATCTCACTGTCAATACTTTCTAATATTGCTATGGCACTCGCACTGATATTCAAAAGCAAGCTGTGTATTATTGCAGCCTAACCAGCTCAGTTTAACAGCTCAGAGAAACTTATGGATCAAATACATGAAGAGTTTTATTAAAGACCATTTAGATCAGTGATTACAAGCAGCAAACCAAATAACCCACGCAATGACTTTAAATGTGGTCATTCAGCAGATTAGACAAGAATATAATCTCACTGCTGGCCAAGGGATCTAGCTGCACATATCAATGTGTCATAAATCTGGAATACGGTTCCCTCTGTGGGACAATATGTTTTTGTGGGTTTATGCTCAGGCTGACATATATACAAGCTTAACCTCAGAACTCCAGCTGAAATTTCACAGTAAGGGTTAGGGTCATCTATAGATAATTTTGTTCTTCATCCTTGTTCCTGATGATTATAGTATCAATTATATGCATGAAAACAAAATAGTTGCTCCCTAATAAATCTCCCAGTGTCCTAAAATGTTATCTATTTGATCCTCTATTCAAATAAACAAATTCCTATTTTCAAAACAAGTTTTGGATTTTTTTAAAAGCTTCTCCATCAGCACTGGTTTATGCAACATGTCAGACTCTACAAACAGAGAACAGACCTATTTGAACATACGGCAAATTTATGGTTGGGAAATTTTCTTCCTGGCAGTAGTAGCTGATAGTAGCTCATCACCTTGCTATAATAGAATAACACAAGAGTAATTCAGTTCTCCTGCTGTATGACCTCCCTCAAAAGTCAGGGAACCCTCACTATTTTTGTTGCATTCAGTTCACATATACTACCTTGAGGACTATGACTATATACTTTTAAATGTAAGCTGACTGTCTGCTCAGGCTAGGCTAAGTACATGCATAAATTTGATCCTGATGTTTTCACTTATGTTTGTAAACAATGCCAAGTTTAAATAAATAAGAGAGAAGAAGGTATAAATCCATGAAATATAATAAGCTTAACCTTATAATATCTCATACACCATCTATAGTCAAATTTTCAAAAAAGAGGGAGAGAAAGGAATTTTTCTCTTTTCATATGCTCCTTTAGGGCCTTACCCTTTGAAGATCTGTAAAAATGAACCTTGCACCATAATAAGAACATCAGTTATTTTTATCTACAGCAATGGATCCACAGATGAAGACACAGGGTAGAGAATGTCCTCTCAGGTACAGCTGGAGCATCACTAGGTCAAGGGGAGTCTTCTCCAGCAGTATGGGATTAGGTTGGAAGCAGTCTTTTGAGTGTACTGAACTATCTATTCACTGACCAAAATGTCAGTTAGAAACAGGTCCCTTGCCCCATTCCATCAAGCAATGTTTAGGCAGTGGTGTGCAGCCCTAGCAGCTAAGGAAGCAGTGATTATATGGGCAAGTATCATGCTACAAAAATTCCTCCAATTTTTTCAGTTCAGTTCAGTTTCCAGCTCAGAGATGTAAACTTTCAACATAAGTAGGAATTAAGCTATGTAAGTGAGTATGTATTATGTCAACTGTGATGTCAACACTTTATTTCTGCTTCTATCTGTTTGCAGGTCAGCACTTTTCAACTGCACTAGTTGAAAGTGGCTTCTGGAGCTGAATTGTTTTTGCAGAGTCAATGGACCACTCATCAGTCTCTCAGACTGAAAAAAAATATCCCAAGTCTGGGAGAATGCCGCAACCAATTGATTTTTTTGAACCTCATCAAGTGCTTAGTAGTCTAGAAAACAGACTTCATAGATCAAGACTTTTCAATTGGGATGATGTTCTCTTGAATGCAATATGGTTTATATCTACAAATACAGAAGCTAATATAGGCATCTCAGTGGCAGATTGGAAACTTAAGGCAGATCTAGAAGGTAATTATACTTATTTCTCCCTTACCTTTACAAAGTAATCAAGAATGTACGGATTGTACTTTTGAAGCTATTCCATGCCAGATTAGCCAGATTAAAAGAGGCTTCTGCTGTTCTAGAATTATTTACCTATTCACTTAAGGCAAATATTGATTGCAGAATGACTGCTTGGTTTTTGTTTTATCATCAAGTATTCAGTGAACAATTGTGTATGCTGAATTATAAAATACTACAAGAAACAGCGAAGCCCAAGGACTGAGTTACTATGCAGCATAAAGTTATGCTTAGATTTAATATTAAGTTGAGGTTACCTAATGTTGACCTAAATATCTGCATTACCCCAAACCAGGATGCCTGATTAAACTCCTTACTGTCGGTATACTGAAGAGTTTTCAGGGAAAGAAATATAATTTATGCAGATTTGGACCACTACTGGGTACAAGGTATATCTTCTAACTGAGGCGTCCATATTTTGGAATAATATAAATAATTAACTATAGCAGGAGGCCAGGATAAGAAATAAATCCAAGTAATTGTGTTATCTCCTCTTCAGTTTGCTTCTTAATTATATGAGCAGCTTTTCTCATCTTCTTACCTCTCCTTTAGCAGAAATTCCAAGATGATCTTTTGGAGGAAACTTGTGAAGGGTGGAATATGTTTCAGTTGCCCTCATCTACTCCAGCTACTAGATAAACTACGCTGTCAGATGCCATAAAGTCAATGAATCCTAAAATACCAGTATGGACATTATTAGAACAATAGTTATTTCAGGCTATTTTAAAGAGAACCTTGCGGTGAGTCACAAATGTGCTAATGCTTACATGGGTAGTTTTGTGAGAATAGAAGCCAAAGAACTCACAAAGGAAAAAAAAAGTTGTTTTTAACAATTATAGTGCAACCACTGCAGAATTATTTCTGCTCTTTCCATGTTTGTATGTGTACACATTTTACATACCTTTATATACAAAGCAAACATATTCCATTTCTTCATCAAAGACAGGTGTTCAGTGCTGAATATGAATAGAACGGGAAGCAGAGAAGTGATGCAATAAGGTTTCTTTTAGAAAAGAGAATCTTGCAGACTTTTTGCTTCTATAGATATGTCATACCTCAGCATCTGTAAAATATCTAAGTGTCACGTAAGTATTCTTATGGTTAAACTAGCTGCAGGACTAAAAAGTCCTTCATTAGGGGAGTAAGTCTAAAAAGTACATTTAGTGCCTAATTTTGAATTTAAAAATTGCATGACTGCTTTTCCCAAGTCACCGAGAAAAGCATTTGCATTCTTTGAGCATGTATTTCTATTCATACTTTTGGTCAAATCTGCAATGCTTTTGCCTTTCACTTAATTAGTTAGAAGTTCCCCAGATTTTTCCATGTTTCTCCAGATCCCTGGAACCCTGCTTAAAAACTGGTGTCAGGTAGCCCAATTTCAAGTTTTTTGGTACTGAAGGAAATTTAAAAGAGGTTGCAAATCAGAACGCGTGTTTCAGCTGCTCCATCCTTGAGGTCCTGTAGAATACTTCTTGACCTGCTGGTTTGTTCCTGTTCCTATTGCCAATTTGAGCTGTTGCTCAGTTCTACCTGCACTTCAGTTTAAGGCGCATCTGCCCATGGGGAGGAGTTCCAGCAAACTCAAGCTCCTCCACGGATGGGCGCTAAAAAAATTACCTAATTTTCTTGTTATAGCCTTATCTTCTCTGAACTCCTCTTTTAGTCCCTGAAAGCCTTCTCGAAAGCATCATGCTTCCGCTGTGTCTGTAAAAGGGATTTATTACTAGTTTTTAATGCTTTTCATAAGTCATTTCTCAAACTTATTTTGGCATGCCTTATATATTGGCATTTAACCTGTCATGGTTCGTGATATTTTCTGCTTTCTTCATTTGGACATAACTTTAGCTTTTTGAGGGGTCCCTTTTCAATTCTGTTGCTTGATTGTTTAACCATGGTGGCTTATCTTGGTCCCTCTCAAGGCCCCACTTTCCCACTAATTACTACAGTATGACTGTAACAAATTTTTACGAACTAAACGTTAGTAAATGCTGTGAATGTTAACACACTCTTTTCTACATTTAACATCAACATGTTCTGTTTCCTTGGTTATGCTTTGAAACACTTGAAATTAAATTTTAACAAGTAACGTTTCACTGTCAGAGGAGTCACAGAGTGTTTACACTCCAGTATAAACATGCTCAAAAAGAAATTTGCTTATGAGCCATGAGTCTTTATATAAGCAAGAATTTCATCCAAGTAATGCAATGTTGTCCGAGAGATTGCTTTTCAGCAAATATGTATCTTCATAGCATGGGGAGCCCAAGTAAGTGTGGCCAAAAGTACAACCAGGGTACAAACACTATAAAAGCCTGAAAAGATGGAGGTACAAATTGACAGGCAGATAGATATGAGGGAGGTACCAGGACAAATTTTCTAATTCAACGTGTTAGAAAACTCTCAGGTCTAGCACCCTAAGAAGTTGTAACCATACTGGGTCAGACCCTTCAGACTGCTCCAACAGTGACCAGCAAGGGAGCTAATAGCCTGTCTAATTAAAACCTTTACCGTTACTATAAAAGCAAAGCAATTATTTTCTTTCTTCTTGGAAGCAGCTCTTTTTCCAAATCAATGCTGAATGTCATTGCACTGTCATTTACTCTGCCAATATCTAGCTGTCAGACAAGGTCTGAATTTCTCTCTTCCTTGGAATATTCAAGTTATATCCAAGTATTAACTTAATCCTACTTTATATTGTAATAAATGACAAGGAGTATATACATGTGGACATTTGTACATTATGAAAAGCAAGTTTTAGTTAGCATGCTTAATGCTCCACAAGTTATCAGAACATTTATTGAAAAGATTTGGTTTTGTACTACCCACCAGACAGACCACAGAGGAACAGTCTGGATGCTACGGCTTTTATTATGAAGAAACCTTAAAAAAATAAAAATTATCACTTTTTTTTGTTAAATAAGGGGTAAGCAGGAATTTAATTTTTTCCTTCACACTAGAAAATTTTAAATAGAAAAGCAAAAAGTGTAACCTAGAGTAATAGCCACTAAAATGCAGTCTAAAGTCAAATTACAATGACAGGAGAAAAGAAAAGTAGTTCTACTGGTGAAGTCATGGTTTTAAATTGCCTACAACAGCTGCAACCACTTTGCAACACATTTATTTTTCATTAAATGGGGACTGGAGAAATTATGCATGGGTTTTAAAAGTAACTAAGTTCAACACGTCATCAAACCTTGTAAAAAACATTTAAGTTCTAACTCTTCTGATTTAGCATTGTTTACTCTTCTGATTTAGTATCATTTGTCTTTCTCTTAGATATGGAAAAATATGTTGGTCTGAAAACAGGTACCTATTTGTAGCTGGCGCTATTATTCTAGGAAAGAGCTCTGGTGATAGGGCTGCTCTGCTGAACACAGTCACTGCCTGCTGCACCAATTGCCCCTCCAGCTGATCAGAAGTCCTCCCTGTTGCCGCACGGGTCTGCCTTCCTCGGTCTGTCTTCCTGAGGCGTTGATGCAGTCTCAAAACTGGAATCAGTAGGCTCATCCAAACAGCTGAAGGAAGCTAGGTAGCATTTAGTTTCTGAGGGCTTTCCCTGCCCCTCCTCAAAGTGTGTCACTGTGTCATGGTTTCGGTTTCAGCCCAGCCAGTAACAAAGCACCACGAAGCCGCTCACTCACCCCCCACCCCTGCACCTGGCCACGTTGGGATGAGGAGAAAATACAAGGGCAGGCTTGTGGGTCGAGACAAGGACTGGGAGGGATCACTCCCCACTTATGGTCACGGGCAAAAGACAGGCTCGACTTGGGGAAGAAACAAAATCCATTTCATTTACTACAAATCAAATCAAAACCAAGGGTATTAGGAAGGAAAACCAAACCTCAGAACACCTATCCACCTCCTGCTGCTGGCGGCACAGGGGAACAGGGGATGGTGGTTGGGTCAGCTCGCCACACCTTGTCTCTGCCGCTCCTTTCCTCAGGGGGAAGATTCCTCACTCGTCCCCTGCTCCACCGTGGGGTCCCTCCCACGGGAGACAGTCCTTCACCAACTTCTCCAAC
>VYZV01025133.1:0-23327 GCA_013401275.1 Pandion haliaetus | reverse complement strand
CCCCTGTGTTTCTTTTTTTTTTTTTTTTTTTTTTTCCTGATTCTCTCCTCCATCCCACTGGGTGTGAGGGAGAGTCAGTGAGCAAGCAGCTGTGTGGTGCTTAGTTACCGGCTGCGGTTAAACCACAACAGTCTTATAAACTTCTTCAGATAAATTTTTTAATTGATTCCAGTTGGAGATTTGCCTGAATCAAGACCACAGGAAAAATAGTATCATAACACCTAAATATTACACAGAACTCATTACGCAAAGTTCCTGAGCAGGGACCCATTAGAAAGACCATGGAGTCTTCCAGAGAGCTGTGCTGTGTGATGAAAGCTGAATTAATTTCATAATTTGCAATTTCACCATTTCAGTGTTCAGACTGGAGCAGACAGAGTGACTTAATGAGTTACTAAATTGCACTTTATCAGTTTTTAAAATCTGAACATCCAAACATTGGGGGAAATGTCAACTCCTGAGCTTCAAATTACTGTAAAATAACATATTTTGAAGTCTTCCAAGCTATCTTTATGGGGGTTTTTGTTCTGTTTACTGCCCTCTGTCACAATGTATTTGCTTTTTCATTAGGGCACTATCTGACAAAAGACCAGATCTATGAAGTCTGTGTAATTCTTTGTCCTTCTTTGAACTCCTGAAATCCAAACTTGGAACCGCCATGTGCACAATAAAATTAATAGGGACTTGCATTTCAACCATTTCCAGCTGAAGTCATGAGGAAAACTGTTTTGCTATCCCTTCCCTCCTTAAACTTCAATAAAAATTTTTGTTGTTTAAATTTAGTGTTGAAAAGAATGTTTACTCACTCTCTTTGGAGAATCTACAGTACACTTGGCTGGGAAAAAAAAAAAGGAAAAACTGTAATGAAGTATACACAAGAAGCATTCAACAGTAGATTAGTGTTTATACTTCTGAGGAGATCTATAAAGTTAAAGAAAAGTCAATATTTTATTTTTGCCATGTTTCATATTACCATGGATAAGAAATTGTACCCTGTTAATTTTTGTGATCAAGGTCTATTTTGTTTTTCTGTTATCTCTGTGAATGGAAATAAATATGTCCCTGCATGTTAACAACTTATTGTTATGAAAACTGATTATTCCAAACAAACCTCAATGAAACATTTTTCCAAATAATTTTATAATAAATTTAGTTCTTTCTCCCGAAAATATGTCTTGCTGAAGAAGTACAGGAAAAGTTAACTTGTAAGGTTGGCAACCAGCAAACATACTTGCACAATGATCCTGCTGACATAACATTACATAAGCAGTTAAAGTGCCAATGGGTATATTCCTTCACTGTTGTTATAACAAAAAAAACACCACCAACAACAACAAGATCTGGGCTATGTCAAAAGAAAATTGAAAATTTCAAAATATTTGGACGAAAAAGTTTGTCTGCAAGTTAGAAGAACAAGTGAGCTCCTTCCTTTCGCACTTTGTCTCAGAAGCAGCAAAGACTTTTGTTTCAGTTAAAATCAGTATGATATTTTTGGAATGGCCATTGACTTGGCTGACTACAAATTTAAGAAGAAACCATACTGCCCTCTCTGTAAAAGGCAATGACCCATCTTTGCAGCTTCTCCCCAAGTCAGTTGTCAAGCACTGACTGCAGGAACCCAGGTACAGAGTAATTCATTATATTGATCAAGGTCTAGACAAAAAAAAGAACTTCATGCAAACTTCATCATGTTTTAAAATGTGATGAAATTAAGGCAACTCTGAAGTGCCTTTGATTGAAGTGAGTTTCGTTGCAAGGAACCTTTCATAGCCAACAAGCTGATTTACAACTTGTCTTTGAAAGAGAGGGAAGCGGGTTATAGACATCTGAATGGGCTCTACAATCACCAATTATATATTTTTAAGATGTCAGTGATAATCTTGAAGTGCCAGAATATGATTAGGAGCCAATCAGGAATGCAAGAACAACAAATCATTTCCTAACTGACCTTCCCTACTTATGCCTGGGCAATAAACATGCTTGGAAGAAAAAATATATTTTATTGTTGATCAAGCATGTCATTTATTACACGTTATACTGTGCAATGGATTGTATTATTGTTATATTTTTCAGTATATCTATATATGCATATCAGTAAATATATTAGTGCATGTATATACTATAGATATGGCTGAACGTAGGGAATTTTGAATTAGTGCAGTTCCACTGTCATGTTCTGAGTAAATAAAAATAAGTGAAAGTATACATGACAACATTAAACAACATAACTGTCTCCAAACAATGTCTTCTCTAGCTGTCAACACGTTAGTTTTCATACAGAAATAACAACATCTCTATACAACTCAGCTAGTCAGGTATGCAGTGATGGGTTGGATTGTTCCAAGATGAAAGCTACACCTCTGAACACAGAGCAAATTACTGATTTCACAGATTTTACCATTTTTATGACAAGCTACTGATAAGCTGATAACTGTAGACTTATGATATATTGTATAAAAAAAAAAATTCAAAGTGCAACATCTAAAACCATACCAGCCTTCTAACACATCTACCTGCCTAAGGTCACCCTCTGGCTAGTATTTGAAAGTGAAAAAAAAGATAAAATATGCCATCAATTTGTCCACTGATTAAAAACATAGCACTGAAGAAACTATCAAGTTCAGCTTTCCACACAGCATTTTCTTAAAATAGCTAATAAGATCTCTGTGTCAAAATAGCAACATAAAAGTTTTGCCTGAGGCTGGGTATATCTTTCCTGGATTAACATAGCCCATACTTAATGAAACAAGTGATGCACAGAGGAAATATAAGCTGAACATCAGAATTGCTATTACACATGGTCACTCAGGCCACTAGCAGAAAAAAACTAGGTAAGCAAAGTTTTCTGAAAGCTCTTTTTCCTATTTCTTTTCATGGAGGAAAAAAAAAGGAAATAATCACGCATAGGATAATGTGCTTAAAGAAAATCCCTCCAACTGCCAGAGAAATGCTGTATCTGAGCAATAGTACCACCCGTAACTGCAGGTGTCAGTTTAAGACAATGTGAATATCCCTTAAAAGTCACGGCACGTTTTGAAAAATGTCATTGTGTATCTGTGCCTTACTTAGCATTGTATCAGTCCTGTCCCAGAGGGTGTGACTTTAGGGGCAATATAACGAAATATTCAGAATCTGCCACTTTTCCTCAAAATCTCCAAAGAAAAGATACCTCTGCTTTTGTTTTACATAAAAGGAGGAAAAAAATCCAAGTTTCAATCAGTTACTTGGAAGATATCGTTATATTAAGGGAAAAAAATAGAAATATTCACTATTGGTAAATTTTCCTGTCTAAATAAGCTTGATCTATTCAATTTAGCACCAGCTGCTACAAAATTAAAGTAAAACCAGACTTCCACAATTTCTATAAATGCTTTAAACAGCAAAGTGTTAAGTATCTGCTTATAGAAACAAATACCAAACCAAATTAGAGTGAGCAATGTTACAGCTAAATATTTCAAAATAAAGGAATTTTAATCTATCTTTGGCATACTGCAAAAGGTGCCATAATTGTACATGGGGAAAAAAACCCCCAAATTTCCATGCCTAGTTCCTCTTTCTAGTACTTCTGTACTTACTTGTGATAGGTCACATAAAGCATAGTATTTTAGTCCTGTCCGTGGGTAAGTCCTGCAGGTTCAATCAGACCCTGCAGCCTGATTATATATGTCACTGTGGGATGGTATCAAAACACCTCCAATGCAATGAATGAGTTTGCTTAGTCTCTGAAGAAATCATGATCTTGAAAAAATTTAATAAAGATGACTTTAATAAAGATAACCTCATTAAGCAAATTCTTACAGTGAATTTCCTCCACTACAGAAGAAAAATAGAGGTTTCTGTCTGTAATGTAATGGTAGAATGTAGATAATTTTAGACTACTGTTCTTCAAGCACTGCAACATCTCAGTTGATGGTGGAACTAGAAACTACCATCCATTTAATCAGGATAAGATTTGCAAACACAAGGTTGAAGAGGTTAGCCTACAGTTAATTACCGATTTTAAAAGTTCTCAATGAACAAAAGGAATGTTTCTCAAGTGCACTGCAATGCTATTTTCCCTGTAAAAAGGCAGAAGCCATTTGAGAATGGAGTCATTAAATAAACCTTATTTTCACCTGTAATTTAAACAAAAGCAAAAAAATGAAAATGCTATCTGAGAGGTGACAGTTGAAGTGTAAGCTGACTGTTCAGTGGCACCAGTGGAGTACTAGTGGTTACATATAGGACAGAAAGGTCAGCCAGGGAAAAGACATTAAATGCAAGTTTGAAACATTTAATCTTAGAACAGGATTCTGCACAAACTCTAAAAGGAATCTGAGAACACATTTATTGCTAACTATATGCCTCTTGCGTATCATTTTACTGTTTAGCGACAATTAATGTAGATATTGTGATCTTCAGGTTTTGTTAAAAAAAAAATCATAACTATTTTAAGTAGGAAACCTTCATAATAAAGAGGGAAAATGTATTTCCATGTATGCAGAATTTCCAGGGTGAAAAACATTAAGCCTGAAGAATTTATCCTTGCACTTTGCTGGCAACAACTTTACTACTCAACATATCCTGGAGTCCTTTCTCAATATAAATAGATAATAACTGGACACAGGCTATTTTCCTCCAGCAGTTGGCCACATACATACATTGTTAATACAGAGACAACACAATAATACAGCTTGTAAATTGCAGTCAGAAACAGAGACCTTTATAGCTTTTGTCAAAACAGGGCAGGAAAATTAAAGTTATGTGTATTTTTATACAGAAACTGTAAAAGGAGTGGATGTGGAACCTTCAGTATATGCTGCTGACACTATTTAATTGCAGAAGGAAGTTTTGGAGTCTGGCCATTGAGAATGTCTTTGAATTAATTACTTCCATTAATCAGTTGTAAGAACTGGTATGAGAATTACTATGGAAACTTAATACGCTTCTCTTTATTTTTAGTATTTTCAAAACAAAACTTTAAGAATACCTATTCTCTTCTGTTTCATACAGAAAATTAAAGGAATTATCTTTTTTAATATTTGATTTGGCATGAAAATTTTAAGGCAACCATGACAACAGTGTCAAATGAGTGACAATAAGGACAAAATGTAAGCAGTGGAACGTGAGCCTTTAAGGGAACAGCATGTTCCGACCCAGTATAACTTTGATGAGAACTCTCTGATTTATGCCTTCTTTCATTTATGACAAAAGTCCTAGAGGTGCTCTGTGTAATCAAGCTTTTAGTGAAGTGGGATGAGTCAGTGATACACATAGCAGCTATTCAAATTTATTTAGATAAGAAAGAAGACACTGCTATATGCCAGAGAGTCTTTTACTCAGACTCTTAATATAAGCCATTATGGACTGAAGAATATGATGCAATAATAGTTGTAATATTTGTACAAATTCAGATTGGTAAGCAGTTTTATTAAAATAGATTGTGCTCCATCATAAATACACTTAATAGTCATACTTCCAAGTCTCAGAAAAGCAGACATTTAAAAGAGGTTCCTATTAATGCTTGCATAGGTTCAAACTGGAATGGATATGACAAAGACCCTTTTGTGGCTTTTAGCATTCTACTTTTGACTACTTTGAAATGCAAGGTTTCGGTATCACCGCAGGAAAATGAAGCAAACCGACAGAATTGTATTAAATTTCAAATACATTTCTAATTTTGTTTTAAATGAGGCATAGGACAAATGTGTCCAGCTTAATAATTTTCTTCAAACTCATTCAGCCATCTCTAAATGAGTGGTAACACATCAGCTAAGTCATTAACGTGGAAATAGCTTGTATAGCACATGATCCTTCTGCATTTAGGGAATGCTTGAGCAAAAAAACATTTTTTGTCATGTAGCTAGTACAAGCTCTGTGAATAGAGGAACAGTAGTTTCGTGCTACCAAGATAATGGAACTGGATGGTCTGATATAAAAGAAAACAATATTCTGCAGGAGAGCAGAAAGGCCTAAACTGCCTTCATCCCATGCTCCGATAGTCCTTGCTGTCAGTCACACACATACATTCCCATCCCTACTGAGCACAATCTCTTTGGCTTTCAGGCAAGAGGAGTCTACTCCTTCTCAGCACAGACAAAAATGGGTAACACACAGGCACTCGCACAGACACCAGACTCTACTTTCAGCTGCCCTGAAACAATTTGAGTTAACTGAGATCACTGCTAATTAGAAGGTCAGTTAAAGAATTAATATATGTCCACCTTCTGGCCTACAAAACCAAATAAAAATGAAGGGACCCCTAAGAACTGTATTATGGTTACTAGCCATTCTGCTTGAGGCACTTGCTGAACACAAGGATACCCTATATTCCCTGGAAATATTCCTATGACAAAGGGAAATTTCCTTCTTTTTTCCATAAGGGAAACACAAAGCTTTAGAATGTAAGAATGATATTTGTGGTTTAGCAAAAGATTATGGCCATGCTTTGTTGAATATTTTCTCATCATGCTTTACTAGCTTATGTTTGTGTCGTGGTTTAACCCCAGTGAGCAACTAAGCACCACGCAGCCACTCACTCACTCCCCGCCCCAGCCCAGTGGGACTGGGGAGAAAATCAGGAAAAGAGGTAAAATTCGTGGGTTGAGATAAGAACAGTTTAATACAACAGAAAAGAAGAAACTAATAATGATAATGATAACACTAATAAAATGACAACAATAATGATAAAAGGATTAGAATATACAAGTGATGCACAATGCAATTGCTCACCACCTGTCGACCGATGCCCAGTTAGTTCCTGAGCAGGAATCCCCCCCTCCCCCACTCCCCCCCAGTTTATATACTGGACATGACATCACACGGTATGGAATACCTCGTTGGCCACTTTGGGTCAGCTGTCCTGGCTGTGTCCCCTCCCAACTTCTTGTGCCCCTCCAGCCTTCTTGCTGGCTGGGCATGAGAAGTTGAAAAATCCTTGACTTTAGACTAAACATTACTTAGCAACAACTGAAAACTTTCTGAAGTTATTTCCAGAATTGTTTATGCTATCCTGCAATTGAATGCAGGCCGTTCCTTCAGAGAAAGTCTCTAGAGTTTAGATTACAGTTCCTTCATACAATAAAAGGAAAATAATAAAAAAAAAGAAAATAAAAAAATAACTATTACTATCATCAAAGGGGTTTCTCCAGCTTTTATTTGACCATTTTTCAACTGTTCCTTTCAGCTAAAATTACGTTATTGCTAGGCTAATTCAAAGACCTCCCCCTCTTCTTTATTCTACTTTCACCTGATATAAGCACTAAGGCCAGTAAGCAAGATGAGTCAGAGCAGTTTTCTGCCTTCTTGGTGCAGGAGTGATTTTCCGAGGGAGTGCGCATTTATGCATGAGAAAGGGAGAAATGACCCCAGAAAAGGAGGAGGAGGATAGAAGGGAATAAGCTGCATCAAAATGGCATCACAAAATATCAACTGTAAGAGAGATTTTGCCAAAGAGAGTGAAATGTGGGTGATGTTATCCAGGCTTATTTATACATAACAAAGCCTATGAACGCACAGTTCAAATCTTGTGTTTAGTTACAAAACGTGGAACTCCCATGTGAATCCAATAAAACAGAATGGGTGAGGGGCTAAATCCACCAAAGGAGGAAGACACACAAGTTTTATTTCTCTAGCGAACTCCAGTAAGGTACATTATATATCAAAAAAGAATGCCTACTAGCATTCATGGTTCTGCATTATTAGACAGTGAAGACAGTCAGTACTCCACACAGCACAGCATAGGACAAAGTTCCTCCAGCAACTAAAGCTGTGGCAACTGGAATCTGAAGTAATACAGACACGGAAAAGCAACACAGCACAGCACCATGCAAGGCTGTATTTGGTTAATTAGCCCTCCAAAGAGAGCAGTTCTTTGTTGTATGCTTCAGTAAGATACTTTTTTTTTTCCTTTTTTTTTTTTTTAATCCTACTCAGCTGTCTATGCCTGATAATTACTTTCTCACATTTAGTTCAAAGCACAGGTCAACAGACTCGCCTCTTCAGTTGAGCAAGCAGGTCCAAGAGCAGGCCAAGCAAGTTTGTACACTGGAAAAGGAGACCTCTTTTTTTCAAGTCAATTAATTTTGCTGAAGGTAGCGGGGAGGGAAGAAAGGGTGGTGATTCAGGAGAGGTGGCAGATGTAGGGAGTATCATAATAAGAATACAGTTGGACACATAACATTTTAAAAAAACAGAAACACCAAATCACAGAGGATCTCTTCCTAGGTTAGAATAAATTTTCAGCTAATTGGGTGAGCACATCCAAGTGATTCAAAGCACTTGTGAATAATTGTTCTTAGCCCTTCCCTCAGTCAGAGGCTTTATAATATTTAAGAACATTAAATCCATTTTTCTGGTAAGACAGACCATGATTCCTTTGTACCATGTATCCATGATGCTTTATAATGTGATACGTTAGCTTTTACTTTTTAGCATTGAATTAATATTTTGTTTATATAAGTCCCAATTTCTTACAAATTGTTTCGACTCAATTGGATCCACTGTGATCTCTCTCTAGTTTTTTTCTTTCTGTCATTTCTTATATTTGCCTTTCAGCTTCACAGAATTTCACCTTCTCTTTCTACCATATTTGAAAGGGCAACTCCTATAAGGGCATAGCACTGTTCTTTGTTTTGCGTTGTTTTTTCCCTTTGCAAGAAATATCCAAAATATACATTAGCATTGGAATCAAAATATTTAAATAATTATTGCCTATTTAGCCAGTGAAAGTCCTTTCTTGTAGATGATTCACAGAGAAGTAAGAAATAACATCAACTCCTTTGAGTATGAAAAAAGGGCATGACATCTTGAGACAACGTCACCATGTTATGCTGTCCTCTGGATGGAAGGACAAACTTTGGCTGGGATAAAGTGAGGTGAGGTGGAGGAAGAAAGGGGGTACCTTCTTTCTTCCAGATGTGTCATCATGTTCCACCTCATCTTTAAGATCTACTTGCCCTCAGGTGGAAATAAGGGAATATTTCATTGTGTGCTCACTGAAGGCTTTTTCATTTATCAGGATCGCTGGCTAAACTCTGAGTGAGAACTACTATTCTGAATAAGATGAGCAGAAGTTATCTCACACTGCAGGTCAAGAGGGAATTATGAGAATACATCAGGAACTGGATATTCAAAGTATGTGTCTTTTATAACATCCCATGACATCTCCTGGAACTAAGCACTGATGTTTCTTGAGATCCTTGGTATTTCATATTTGGCAGATAATGTAACTTGATGTATAAGATGTAAGATACCCCAAGGTGGAATATGTTTATCTACAATTCTGCCTGAACGTATACTGTTACATGATACATGTTAGCATTTATACACTCTTACTCACTTATGTCACCTGACTGTTTAAATCTTGATTGAGTAATTGCTGGAGTCAAGACTGATGGAACAATATTCTTTGTGGGTATTTCCTTTCCTTCAAATGAAAATATTTGGTATTTCATAATCTGCTATTTATTTGGAGAAATCTAGAAGCAGGAAAAATAATATCTAATCTATGATACAGGTATATAATACACATGCATATGTATACAAAACGTAGATGAAACCTTCCTGATTGGATATGAATTTTTGGACATGGGAAAGTTTATGAACTGGATGAGTTCTGCAAAGCTGCAACTCTAAACTGCAGAGGAACCAAGAATTATTTTAGCTACAGGAAACATTTGACATTCATTATTTTTGGCATATCCCTCCATTCTTGTCCTTTTCAAAGAGCTCAGAAGAATTTGTATTCATAACGATAGTCTGAATGACCCTACATGTAAAAATAAAATCATAGAGGAAACAAGAAAGCAAATATAATGCTTTCTATGCACAAGACTTCTGCAATACAGGAAGGAAAAAAATATGTCTACATGATGCATAAATGTCTCTGTGAGAAGATGGGTCACAAAAAAAGCTTTTGTTTTCTTTTTTTGGTAGTAATTCAGCAGTATATAGGCATACAGTCAGCTGCTTCAGTTCTTTTTTTTAATCCAGTAATCATGAAAAGGTGCATGTCATTAAGATTATCTCTTTAAAAAATTAGTTCTTTTTATTTTAGGGGGGACTGGCTTTTAATAACAAAATAGTCAACATTTTGCTAATGCAACTCCATTAAAGGTCTCCTAACACAGTATATTTCTACAGAGTTAGCTTTGTACTCATTCATGTCATAAAATCTTCTGAGTACTAGATGTCCCAATTTATGAATTTCACATATTAGGGAGTGCATGAATTACAGCCATTTATTTTAAAATTCTGTTTTAAACACTGTTTCCAGCCCTCTAACTAGGTTAGGAAATGAGCGAATTTATTCCCCTTTAGGGTCTGAAACCTAATAGCAGACTTCAAATGCAAAAAATAAAGGCAGCTCAAAACCCCAGACTTCAGTGAAAGAAAACTGCTCACGTAAGAGGCGTTATATACGTTGAAGCATTAACTGAGCTGAGGCTGATCTTTCCACCTTACTCAGTCATTTAAAGAAAAAAACGTAACAACCAACATGCATGTGTCGTTTTCTTTTACTTACGTTTCTTGTCTATTTCAATTACTATCTCATTAAAGCAGGAGCCGCTTACCTCTCTGCATTAGTATGGCCTTGGCTATGTAACAGACATTATCATGTCCTGATTAACTAATATTATATGCAGTTTCCAAACTGCTGTAGCAATATTTACTTTGATGACAGTATTATTACTTCTAGCAGTTACAAATCAAACTCAGACCACGAGTCAATGACTTTTTTTATAAGCAAAACACTCCATGGCTAGTATCTTTTCCATGGGTGTTGATGTGTAAAATATTCCTTCCCAAGGAAGGCTACCTGCTAAACTAGGTAACACATTGTTCAGAAAACATGTGGTTCCAAGATATGCTTTTTCTAGATCAGCAGGGAAAGTTTGCAGCTCTGTATATCAAGACCTTTATCTCAAAACAGGCGTTGGGTCACCAAGTATGTTTCCTGCTCAATCAGAGGAAGTTTGTAAGGAACCATCTTGGTTATTAAGTCCCCCACAGTCACAAACAATGGGTAGCAATTGAGTGAAGATAGTCCTTTTAAATCACTGCCATTAGATAGAAACACCTCAGAAGCTCCTGCATGCCACTGGAAGAAACCAAAGGTATCAGCAGTGTCTTAGGGAATTTCCTGGTTGCAGATGCCACATTGACAGTTGAGGGGTTTTTTTATTTTCCATTTCACCACTAAGGTAAAAGCAGTAACCTCTGAGGACTACCCAAAGGCAATTCAGAATTGAACACATCAATAGTAAAAGCTTAATTATAACTTATATTTTGAAGAAGTGTGCAGGAACAGAAACTGTTTAAAATGCCTTTTTAAAAGTCAAATCATCCATTTTCAGGCATCTTTTCCATACTGAGACTGGGGAAAGGTTTCTCCATTTAATCTGTGAAGCTATCAAAGAGCATCTGGGTAGACAGAATCACTTTACAGTGAGCTAAGGACTAGTTATCTTTTCAGCCTTGTTTCCCAGTTGCACTGTCTGCCTGCCTGTCTTTCAGTATTGCATAATAAATTTTGGATCCTGTGGCCACTTTCAAATGAAATTAAAACCAAACTGTTCCTACAGTTTCATTAACAACTGGCGGAGTGGAGAATAGGGTTCCAAATGAGTGCCCCTTCCCCGAGTTAAGGGAAAGGCTACTGTGTCGGTTCATCAATATGAGACATCACAAAACCAGTTCGGGAAAGAACAGATCTATGAAGCAGGGAGATGCACATTATGACATTCCAGCCCAGTAAACAGTCCAGTCACAAGATGCAAGAGCTCAGGAAATGAGGTCTTATAAATTCCAGTACTCATGGAGCTATTGATGGAGATGATTCCTTTTGAATAACCTTTAGGTTTGCCAGATCTTATCACTTAGTCCTATTGATAAATGTGATATATTATAAATACTAAGTTAGACTAGACTTGAATAACTTAAGTGTTCCGGTGACACTTACCTTTGGTGACTTCCTGATTTAAAGACATGTAAGAAAATGGCTTCAACAGGCATTATATTTTTTCCTTTATGCATGAGAACCACACACACATTTATAACTGCAAAGACATGGAGTACATCGCACTGCCACAGCTAAAAATATATATGTTATAAATAGGTCACAATGAACAACCACTGGGAAAATGAATATGGTTAAACTTCCACCAGAAATACCTTCTTCATGGAAGTGGTTTGTTTCAAGGGAAGGACAAAGTGAATAATTACCCAGGCCAAACTTATCCTGGGAGGTCAGTACCTTCCACTGCAATCAGTTCAAACAGTTTCGTCTCACTTTCGTAGCCTATCTTTCTACCCAGCGTACCACTCCCCACTGTGTATCAAGTTTTGCTCTCCATTCATAGAAAAGCCAGCCTGAATGTTCACCACAGACACTGCTGTGCTCTCATTGCAATTGCCATGCAAGGACAAAACTACCTGTGGGTATCCACAACTATTTTCTTTTCTCTCAGAATTCATATGTACCTTGTCACCTACAAGCATACCTAGTCAATTCCATAATCATAGCTGTCTTGCTGTTAATTTGCATTAATAATTGCTTCCACCATTGACAAAAGAATCGTTGGATTGGGTAATCCTTTAGCTCCCCAAGAATAAAGCTTCTAGCACAGTGGGGTCAGGGGAGATGAGTGGGCCAGGAAAAACTAAAAAAATCCAACACTCATCTTGTTTTCAAACCCAAACACCTGACAGATTGTACACATCCATACTCACATCAGCGCAGTTATGTGCATGTGAGCAGTTCCACTGAAGGCAAAAAGATCATTTACTACCTCACAAAGAAATGTTTGCATAATGGAGAGCATTTTTGTATAGCGTATTAGGTGATCAATTATCCATACTTTTTCCAAGGTCCATTCTAATTTGTTTTTACCCTTTCCTGCTCCTCCATGCATTAACCATCATCCACAGCCAAAATAATGCTAGTTTTTATTTGACAATGCCATTTTGATAAATTACCTGGAAGCATTGTAGAGAGAAAAAGAAAAAAGAAAAAATATAGTAAATGTAGGGATATTCTAAATTTTTAATTTATTTATTTAAAAATCACTGGCTTTACTGATCTAATCTTATCTCTGGATTATCTAAGTCTCACAGCTGCTGAATACTTCACAGCAGCTACTCCAGAATAGATCCATGACTAGAACACTGACCTTGCCTTTTGGAGCAACAGCTCAGTTCTACCAGGTTCTCTGTATTCAATTTTCCCGTTGAAATCAGTGAGCATTAATCAGCCTCTTAAAAGTTGTAAGCAAAACCGACAAACAATCAGGCAGTAACACACATCCAGCTATTGTGGATGTTGACATGGTATCAAATTTTAGTGAGCAGAAAAATATCAAATTTTTAGTAAACATTTCAAAGATAATCTTGATCCAAAATTCAGTAAACAATCTCTCAGCCCTATAAAATTACTGAAAGAAGAGCTTACCTATAGGGTTTCTCAGCTTCAGTTTGTAGTGCATATTATTATAATTACTATTATGAATAATCTAGGTATAGATATATTATTGTAATGAACGATGTATATATATAAAAAAATACATTAGAAAGACACATCCTAAATTTCTAGAACACTTAAAGCATAAATGGGTTATTCCTCTTCCTTCTCCCAAAAAAGTCCCACTTCTAGACAATTGTAAAAACAAAATCCTTTTTTTTGGAGAGACTGTTTTGTCAATATTCAGCACTCATTGATGCTCACAGAGGATACTGGTATGGAAAGTTTCCTACCAGATCTAACTCATCATTACTCAGAAGATTTCTATTTCCAGGGTTGTGGACTGCCTTAATCAAAGTAAACTTACTGGAAAGATGTCCTGAAGATTATGTACAATCTGAAGGTCAGTGGCCTTATTCACCTGCAATAGACAAGTGTGATTTAGATAATACAGTAACATAATCTTCTTTCTATCGCTACTGTTACCAGGTATACTTTGGCATTTTAATAATGAAAATCTTCATTTAAACTGGATCTTCTAAACTAAACTATAAGAATATTTATAAAGATACTTTTATTCTAGTATCCCTTTTTTTCAGATTAAAGTATCTCTATATAGGGTGCTGTAGTTAGTACCCAGTTATTACATTTTGAATGCCATAAAATTTTGGACATAGATTCTCATCTTGGAGGTGATAAAAATTATTCACTTATTGTAAGGCTATTAGAAAACAACTCTCTCTTTTGTAAAAAATCATGCAATTTGTACTACAAATAAAGTCATTTGATTACAAAGTGACCTTTATTGTTATCTGCGAATTCATAGAAACTTAGCCCAATCACCAGGCATTCTAGATGAAGAAAATAAGTCATAGAAGTCAAACACCTAGGCTCTATAAGATGCTGCAACCACTCACAAAGAGACTTCAAATCTTCAGTACTGTCCTCTCTCCCTAGGGTATAACCTCTTACTTCTGCAGAATCACAGCTCTGTGGTCTGCAAGAACTCCAGCAAATGGGATTTCCAGGCAGGACGGGACCTGCAGCAAAGAGAGTTTTGCAGAAGAGAACATGGGGTGCTTTTGCCTATCCACCCCTCTCACCCAATAATACCGCGTTGTCAATCACGTGCCATCACCCCAACAGAGAGCCCATCGTGGCAGGTAGGTGAGTGTCAGAATGGCTCCAGTGAGGGTGTCCAGCCCCAGTTTCTGACCAAGCTGTAACTATATGTTGACATGTGCCTCCTCCAGATCTGGGGAGGGCTTTTCGTGGTTTTTTTTGTTTCCTGAAGTGCCCAGTGGCAGACAATTTCCTGTAGCTTTGGAAAGCCAGTGTCGGTCTCCCGTTTTTCCAGAACTCCCCACTGATTGCAAGCATCTTGCTCAAACCTCTTCAGCAGCTCGGTCTCATAATCTCATGTTTAATTCATGCATCTGCTAACTTCTCAGTAGTGCTAGGTATATACAAAATACTCTTGAAATATTAGCAAAGGTGTGAGACAGGCTGCCTTTAAACAGCTTACTGGTTTGGGGTTTAGTTTGTTTGCTTGTTGTTGCTTTTTTTTTTTTTTTCCAGATAGCACGTTCTGATCAATAGCAGTAAAAGAAGCAAGTTCCATGCTACCTAGAACTAAAACTGTAATCACTTTCCATTATAAATTCCCAGTTTCATTTCCTACATTTTGAAAAATTGGTTTGCCATGGAAAATACTGGTGTCTCAGAAGAAAGAACAGAGCTTCATTTCCATTGGCTTTTTTGGTTTGTTTTATAGGCATTATAAAATTATCTTTGTTCTGCTTCTATTTCAAATCCCCCTCGTAGATTGACACTATCCTTTTGTAGCAATAGTTATTTACATATCCCATGGAAATGTGTGGGCAATATGTAATTTGGAAGGAGTTATTTCTTATTAATGAATGCTTTTAATTCATTATTTATATTTGTTTGGACACGAGCCCTATTCACACTGCCACCATTAGGTATGTTTATTTCAGTGGGATCAGCAGTGGTTATTATACACCTACAGATATATTTTCTTCCAGCGTTCAGCACGCTGTAGCAAAGACAGTCCTGTGCTTGCCGCTGGCGTACTCCCAGCACTCAGCACCTGCTTCATGGCTCTGCCTATTTCACTGAATCAGAACATTAGCCATGTTGGGGACTGCACTTTTTAAGTGAGCTTTTCTTGGCCAGAGCAGTGTCCATGGAAGGGCTTCCTGAACTGGGTACAACCACAGCTAAAGGCTGGTCAGGCAAGGTTTTAAAAGAGCCTAAATATCTGCTCCTGGAATTCCAGGGGCTGTGGAAATTGCATGTCCAATTAACATGATTTTTCTTGCAGAACAACAATAATCCTAAAATTAAGGGATCATAGTTTTACTGCTGCCAAAGCCTCTCTTTAATAAGATGTTTTCTGTTTTATCACTCCTTTTAAAATTCATTGGGTAACATGAAGGTTTAGCGGCCCATATAAACACAGGAGTCTAATCCCATTACTTTAGAGAAGGTTGTCTTTGGTTGTGTGTATTTGTACAAACAAACACAGGTGTTCAGGCAGAGCTAAAATTTTTTTCCCGGTTCCCTTTAAGCCAAAAACACCTCATATCCAATATAGTTTTTAATTATTCTCCTCTCCTCCTTTTGTTGTTCTTAATCCATGCAGACTGCTCACAAACTACCAGAATAGGTACTTCACACAAGCAAATATATTCTGACAATATTTCACGGGAGACACAATTTTTAATGACAGAGATAACACAACCCTCAAGAAATTGTCATTAAAGAAAAAAAGCTGTGATTCACCACCACTGAGACTAGTACAGGTAAAGTAGACAAAGGGGGACAGAAAACATTTTTTATATAGCTCCACTGTTATTTTCCATTAACCAAAGCATAAACAGCACAGATATGGAGACAGAAGAGCAGTTCAGAGAACACTCAGTCATCAACATATGAAGTTCAAGTCCATATATATATATAATGAGAGACACTGGTTGCAATGGCAGCAATTTTAGTATGTAATTCTTTCTGCAGTAATATCAAGGTTGCTGCAAATGTTTTGTACTCACTAGTTAGACCACAATTGCTTATTTAATCTGGCAGCACTTCCAACAACAATTTTATAATCCTTAACATCATCTTTACTTACCCAAGCAATAATTTCAGGATGCAAACACAAATGAAAAAAAGAAACTTAAAATAGACAAATTATTTGATTCACTTGATTTGTGTGCTGAAATCTTTAATGCTGTTAAAAGCCAACAAGGATTTACTTCATTAACAAATCAAAACACACTAAAATCAAAAGTTTTTAATGTCTTATGACCTGTCTTAAGCAGCCAAGGCCTGAAATACTATTATTCCTTTTAAAAAAAAAAACAAAAACACGAAAACAAAATAGAACTGCCTTAACCAATGGCCTGTAGATACTGATCTTTCATCAGTAATCCATACATGATCTACTTTAGAATCATAGAATCATTTAGGTTGGAGAAGACCTTTAAGATTATCAAGTCCAACCATCAACCATGCCCACTAAACCATGTCCTGAAGTGCCTTGTCTACATGCTTTTTGAATACCTCCAGGGATGGTGACTCAACCACTTCCCTGGGCAGCCTGTTCCAATGCCTGACAAACCTTTCAGTCAAGAAATATTTCCTAATACCCAATCTAAACCTCCTCTGCCGCAACTTGACGCCATTGCCTCTCGTCCTATCACCAGCCACCTGACAGAAGAGACCAGCACCCACCTCACTACAACCTCCTTTCAGGTAGTTGCAGAGAGCGATAAGGTCTCCCCTCAGCCTCCTTTTCTCCAAACAACCCCAGTTCCCTCAGCCACTCCTCATCAGACTTGTGCTCCAGGCCCCTCACCAGCTTCATTGCCCTTCTCTGGACACACTCCAGCGCCTCGATGTCTTCCTGTGGTGAGGGGCCCAAAACTGAACCCAGTACTCAAGGTTTGGCCTCACCAGTGCCAAGTACAGGGGGACAATCACTTCCCTGCTCCTGCTGACTACACTGTTTCTCATACAGGCCAGGATGCTATTGGCCTTCTTGGCCGCCTGGGCACACTGCTGGCTCATATTCAGCTGGCTGTCAACGAGCACCCCCAGGTCCTTTTCTGCCGGGCAGCTTTCCAGCCACTCTTCCCCAAGCCTGTAGTGTTGCATGGGGTTGCTGTGACCAAAGTGCAGGACCCAGCACTTGGCCTTATTAAACCTTATACAATTGGCCTCGCCCCATTGATCCAGCCTGTCCAGATCCCTCTGCACAGCCTTCCTTCCCTCAAGCAGATCAACCCTCCTTCTCAACTTGGTGTCATCTGCAAACTTGCTGAGGGTGCACTCAATCCCCTCATCCAGATCATTGATGAAGATATTAAAGAGATCTGTCCCCAGTACTGAGCCCTGGGGAACACCATTGTGACCTGTCGTCAACTGGATTTAACTCCATTCACCACAACCCTCTGGGGTCGTCCATCCAGCCAGTTTTTTACCCAGCGAAGAGTACACTTGTCTAAGCCATGTGCCACCAGCTTCTTGAGGAGTATGCCATGAGAGACAGCGATGTTTCCGAGTCAAAAGCCTCTCTGATTCCACCTGACAAGCTGTGGGTTTTTACCCAATTCTCCAGACACAGAGGTGGTTTTAAGCACATACCTGCCATGTTCGACTGTGTTCACAAAAACCTTGGGTGGAGAAAACATGCTACCTTACATATCCTGCTGTGACTGTTTACTCAACTCCTGCTCAGATTTTGGCTAACACACAGCTGATGCTAAGGCCTGGTCTATGCTGGGAACAGCACCATTAGGTGAAAGTGAGGGGCACACACAGGCAGGTTATGGTGGCCAGAAAGGGCTACAGGTCCTTATGCAGCCATACCACCTGCAGCCTGCAGTCTCCTGCAGCCATCATCCTTGCATATTGATCGTCTGGCAGTTTCTTCAGAATCCACTAATTAGTGGAAATGGTATAGACCAAACTTCCAAGCTGGAATGTATAAATACATCAGTTTACTCCAAAAAAGGCTTATGAGGTGGATCCAACAGCAGCTGGGCTGTTGAGGCTTTTGTGCCTCTCAGTGTGATATAGGGGATGCTCGCACCATGATGGAAGAGGAAGGATGAGCACTCTCACCATTGGCTTGGTAACTATCTTGCTCACAGGTGCACAAGTTACAAATTACGAGTTGGGAGTTATGAATTAGAGAACTTGTGAGTTAGAAACTTGATAAATTAATCGATGAATTAACAAATTCATGTGTTAGCCCTTGTTTGTTGTCTGTATCTTTTCTTAAAGAGCCCATAAAATAAAATTTAATTTACAGAGTACGTTGTCCTGTAAATTTAAGAGAACCAAACAGATTGTGACACCTGCCTTCTCAAGGATTTGCTTGAAGGTTAACTCAAATTCAGATACTTTTCCCTAGTTGCAGCTGATGTTCTGGCTCTGGACTAAGACCAGACATGAGGAGGTGATCAACCTCTGATCCCCAACCAAGCGGCTACCAGCACAGAGGTAGTCATAAGTTAAGGGACATGAAAGGCATCTATATCTGTGACAGAAACACTCCCTGGGAGCATGTCCTCTTCAACCCTGGAAAGCCACAGAAGTGAAGAGCACATTACAGCCCCAGGCAAGTGTGCATCATTGGCAAGTGCTGATCTGCCTTCAAACACACATGCCAGCGCACAAAACATTTCCCAAGTAACAACAGTTTTGCTTATTAAACTGAATGTGGATGTCATTTTGAGCAGCAGTCCCTCTGGCCAGTTAAAGCATTGCTCAACACCAACAATTATAAAAGGTCTGATCCTATTTCAGGCATACAAGACAGCAAGTTAATGATAATTTTGCTGGCTCATCATAATTTAGGAACATTCCCCAAAGCACTGATGTGTAGATCTTAAAATATGCTAGGACCTGCCTACCTAAAAGGACTCTCACTCTCTTGACACTGCAACAATCAAAGATGAAAATCCCTTTAATGTGCCAGAGAAGCAGCTAACAGGGTATTCCCTGTAAAGCAACTAATTAGGTGATCTATTAAATCATGAATGGTATAGATAAAGTGCAAAAGAAAAATATTAGTTACTGTTCTTGTAACACAGGAGTAGAAGACACCAGACAAAATCATTATGCACACAGTTTAAAAGGGGTAAAAACTCTGTTTGCATAGCACAATTAAATTGTGGAATTCTTTGAACCAGGATTCAATTCCAAGACATGGCTACAACCTCCATTTCAGGAAGTTCCTAAAATGTGAGTTATTAGGATCTGGGCACTTCTGTTCTGATACTCCTCTCTTAAGTATCTGTTGCTGTCTGTCCACTGCCAGACATGAAATTTACTGCGTGATCTTGTAGTCTGAATCATTACAGTCTTTCTTATGATCTTCGCACCCAGAAGTTTGAGCAACCACCTTGCTCTCCTGATTCCCTCTGTCCCTCTCCCCCATGAGCACAGATACACAGCACCTCCAGATTTTTGTTAGCTTTCAGGAAGTACTAAAGATACATTTCTCTCCCTTTTATTTGTTTAAAAGCCTATGTGACTAGTACACAAGCCAGGATGCAGATCTAGAACATACATAATTTCTGTACAGAAAGCCAAATGTATCTAACAAGACCTAGTAACAAGTTAAGAGAGAGAGTCTGGCATGATAATTCTTCTTTACAAAGTTTTTCAAAAACTTTATAAACTTCTCCCCAAGTGTGCTCATTCTTTCTGTAACACACATAATGTAACAGTTGTCACATATAAAAACAAATTGTGGGGCAATTCCTTGGAAAATTTGATCTTTTCACGGGTAAATATTATGACTTCCCTTGACACATTTTTTATTTGTATTTTCAATTCATGAAACCTGAAAGGTGTTTTTTTCACTCTTTTGAATTATTCTCATTTCAGCTGTAGGAAGCCTGTGTTTTGTATATTTAAATCTTTACATTCTTTAAGAATGCCATTAGCTACTGTTATGTTGCCATAACACAATTTAAATTCTATGACATTTTGAAAAAGAATCTCTGAAACTTAGGAAGAAATAAAGCACACATTCATTTGAATATAAGGTTGCAATAAAAATAATCCAAGCAAAGTCCTTTGTTACAAAAATTGCTTTGCTTCCTATTTACTAAATTCATTCATGGTAATTTTGAAACAGCAGAAACATGAAAACTCAATGAATCAAAACAAAACCCCAAAAATAAAAAAAAATTAAAAGATTGCTGGAGTTTGTTATGAGTCAGATCAGGCCATCCTGGGCCCTTTAGAAAGTGATTTACCAGAAACACACAATAAAAACCAAAACCAAACCCAGAAATACTCCTCCAAGTAGATGGAACTTGTTAAATCCATCCCAAAAAATTAATTGTGTTGTTCACATTTATGTTAGGTAGACATTAATATTTCTTTCCTCTCCTGTTCTTGGCCTGGAACTCCCATCATTCCAGGACTCCATAGAAAGATGAAAGCTATTATCCAACCCCCCCTACCCCCACCCCCCAAAAAACCCGACAAAATGAGAAAGAGAAATAAGAGAAGCCTAGTAGATATTTTTAGAATCTCAGACTGACTTCTTCAAAAAGGAAAGTAAAACTGAGGCAGGCTGGCACACTACATGAACAAGCAATAATTGTTCGGTAGATTTAGCACATTACCATAAAGGGTGTAAAATACATTATTGTTATGGTTTAACGCCAGCCAGCAACTAAGCACCACACAGCTGCTCACTCACTTCCCCCCCCAGCCCAGTGGGATGGGGGAGAAAATTGGGAAAAAAAGTAAAGCTCATGGGTTGAGATAGGAACAGTTTAATAGAACAGAAAAAAAAGAACTAATAATTATAATGATAACACTAATAAAATGACAATAATAATAATAATAATAAAAGGATTGGAATACACAAAACAAGTGATGCACAATGCCATTGCTCACCACCTGCTGACCGATGCCCAGTTAGTTCCTGAGCAGGAATCCCCCCCACCCCCACTCCCCCCAGTTTATATACTGGACATAACATCACATGGTATGGAATACCTCGTTGGCCAGTTTGGGTCAGCTGTCCCGGCTGTGCCCCCTCCCAACTTCTTGTGCCCCTCCAGCCTTCTTGCTGGCTGGGCATGAGAAGCTGAAAAATCCTTGACTTTAGACTAAACATTACTTAGCAACAACTGAAAACATCAGTGTGTTATCAACATTCTTCTCATACCTAGCTCAAAACCATAGCACTATACCAGCTACTAGGAAGACAATTAACTCTATCCCAGGTGAAAACAGGACAGTTATTAATCTTAACAGAATCACAGATTGGCTGAGGTTAGAAGGGATCTCTGTAGGTAATCTGGTCCAACCACCTTGCTCAGGATGGGCCACCCAAATCCAGTTGCTTGGGACCGTGTCCAATAACATGCCTCAGAAAAAATTCTATCCAACTTTATCTTGTAGCTGGCAGCCAGCAAGTGGTGATGCTCTATTAAGATGTGGGTTTAAAATCTCAGCAAAAAGACATTATCTTATCAGGACAGGTTCCATGGATCACATACACACATGTAATCATACAGAAAAGATAATTTGATTTTTCTTTTTAAAAGGTGGTCAAGAAACTAATGTGTAGAAAAGTATTACATTCAAAGAATGTTTAATTTGCCCTTACCCTCTCTGTATTTAAGAAACACCAGGTTTGTATTTGTCTCAGCACTCCCAGCTATGCTTGCTCATGGCACAAGCAGTTTATAATTACATGATTACATATTTTGCCACAGGATCTTGTGTCATTCGCTACACTCAGTAGACAAACAAAGAAGCAGAATTAAATTTAAAAGCACAATCAAAAATCTAATACGTCCTAGTTTTCAAGTACTTGGTTTTACAACCCAAATAACGTTTCCTAAACATAGTTTTTATGGATGGAATAGACATGCATATTCTAAGAAGAATTACAAATTAGGGTGCCTGACACTTAAAATTCTACTAATTTTGAACATGTGGACCATGGCACTTCAGATAATTGCTAAAGCAGAAGGTCCCTCCCATTCTCTACTGTCTGTAGCTGTTTAGTCCTGAACAGAGCTTGAACTGAATATTTGTAAGGGATGGTCCAGCAGGATGTTGTTTGGTGCTTTTTGCTTGCTGTGTCATACTACAGTGAGTTCCCTCTCCCATTAGTATCAAAGGGGTTTACACCCAGAGAACTATCACGTGTCCTAATAACATTTTCTCACTAGCACAACCTTTTCACACATGGTCAGATCAGGTTTGCTGAAGATGAAATGGCTTGCCCACAGTAAATATGCAACTAAGAACTGCAGGTGAAGGGAAGATTAGGAAAAAAATAAGTGCATGCAGACACATACACAAAGCCAAGAGAAAATCATATCACATTGTTTTAGAAGCACGTTTGCCTTCAGAAAAGAAAATTATAATAATTTCCTAAAATGAAGACATAGATTTTAAAATATTGATGAGGATATAAAAATCCCTATGTGACCTTTTCAAAAGATCTGAAATCTCAGTTTGGCTGTGCATTAAGTACTCTATATTGTGGCTTGAATTTAAAATGTCCTTAGGCTGAAATACCTAATGAGCAGACATAAAGGCCTGATGGGTTCGTGAAAGCCCAGCCAGAACATATGGGTAATTCTTGTTGGTTTGGGACCTGCCATGTTATCTTTCAGTACTTGTCTCATATACAAAGGAGGCAAGAGTGCTCTAAAATAGAAAAGTCTTCTCTTGACCAGAGAGAGAAAACTTGACAAAGTATGCCCGAGTAATTTGTTTTACACAGACTAAGTGCATGACAAAGTGGAACTTACTTGCTGTACAAGTAGTCAATTGGTAATATTAGACGCTGTGACCCAATTACACAGTTTGTTTTGAAAAT
>VYZV01025132.1:10142-54403 GCA_013401275.1 Pandion haliaetus | reverse complement strand
ATGGCTCTCTATATTTTTTCTCTTTAAGCCCAAGAGTTATTTAAGTTTTCTCCTCTTACTTGTGAACATGAAGTGTTTCATATTGCTTGTCTTAGATGACCAGGTCAACCTTTTTTGCTCCTATTTATTCTATAACATCATGAAACACATACATCAACTTGTTAAAAGTATTGAGAGCTTTCTCCCTTTTGCCTGCTGAGCAGAAGTATTCTGTATTTTATGATAATACCTCTAAAGAGTTTGCGATCCCAAAGTGATATCTTCGGTTGTTCCTACTTCTAGCTCCAAATCAAGTTGCAAGTCTCCCATCTTTTTTCTACCTTCACAAAACATTTTCCTTTGCCAAAATAAGATTTATAATATTGCTCTGTTTTTCCACTCTTACTAATTGGTTAACACCATACTTTATAGTTCTAATAAAAACACAGCTGCTTCCATTTTACGTGTTTGGACACATTTTATAGGGGGAAGAAACTTAAATAAAGATGAATTGAAAGAAAGAGGAAATTAAGTTTAATTACCATCACCAGAACAAACCATTTAAAGAATTACAGCACTTCAGTATAGATTTTGTGACCACTGCAGACAATAGGAATTTTTCCACTGACTTTAACGACATTTGGATTTGGTCCCTGAAACTCAATTACTTGTATTGCAGAAGGAGAACCAAGGCAAGGGTAAGCTTATTCCCCTGATCAATGGTGCCTGTGGGCATTTCAATACATATTAGAATATTTTTATGTTATGTATGTGCTCACAGTTTGACACACACATAAGCTTTTTTCCCTTATTTGGGAACCAGAAGTACCTTTAGTCAATGCTCAGAGACAGGCAGGTGAAGCCATGATAAAATATCTGGAAAAATATGCCTCCAGCAGCATTTCCAGGACAGCCCATCCAAACACTACCCTGAAGGATATAAAAGGGTAACAACAGCTTACTTTAAATAAATGGGCTTTAAACCAGATAGCTTGGCAACTGGACAGTGATACAACTTTGGGAAACTGACAACTAGTAGAAACTGCAAACCATACTGAGAAAACTAGCTAAATACTTGGTTGGCTTTTCTAACCCAGGTTTTGTATTCTGTTAGTGCCTATCTAAAGTGAACATACTTGCTGTTTTGCTGAACTGGGGAATGGGTCCCGCAGACCACATAGGAACTGAAAAGACCATCATAAAGCTTAGATTTTGGAGTTATTTTGTCCCATTAATACTCTTTCCCCTCCAAAATTTCCCTATGATAACTAAATATCATTGGTGAAAAGTAAGTATTTATCCTCAGTTTTTAAAATTCAGGGGAAGTTGCTACAAGCAGATGGCAAGCAGTTTCTACTGCTTTTTTTTCCCTTCTACCCTAGGGCAGAAGGAGCATTGTTGAAATACATTTGAGCATTTCTACTTGAAATTTTGTAGGAAAATGTTCTTTTGGGGGAAGACATATTTGCCTATAGTAGAAATTATAATAGTAGCTTCATGAAGGGATGAGGGAGAGAGGAAACACCTTTTAGTTGTTGAAATGTTGCCAAGACCATTCTTTCTAAATCCAAAACTTTGCCCCTATGAGATGTCAGTCATGATGTTCTATGGAAGAACATTAAAATGCACTTTTGATTAATTGGTGCACAAATTATTTCCCATTTGATCTGTAGGCATTAAATTTAATTCTAATGCACTTTCAGTGACTCTGGGATTGTTATATGAATTTGGAATGAATTTAGCCTTTATGTTTTAATTTGCTCAGCCACCTTATCTAAATAGAATATTCTAAGGTTTGGAACAGCTGAAATACTGCTAGTAATTCTTAACTCAAATTTAAATACTTCTGAAATCAATTTAGAGAGAAAGTAAGCTTCCTCTCTGATTGAACAAATGTGTTTTCCTGCTTCTGATCTCTGGACAGTAAGTTAATGTTGTTGCCTCATCAATTTTTTGTAACATACAATATGTTGTTCAGTAATATGCTCTGAGAATGCAGCTGAAACATAACTGATATTCTTTTCTGCATTTTGAGAACAGTTTCCCAAGAATGTTTTGGTTTAAAAATAAATGAAAGTTTGTACAGCAAGGTAAAGATGATTTACATACTGCTTTCTGCTGTAAATAGCTCATTTGGAAGTATGCAAAATGGCCTGGTTTAGAAGCAGAATGTTCTTGTCTTGCAATATTGCATATATACAATCCAACACTCAGGGCAGGGAAAACCTGTCTAGATATTTGTATCACTCTCAGCACCATTAGAGCTGAACACTTTATTTTCTGTCAACATGCCAAATCCTGGTATCTTGATCAGATTTTACTCACTTCATAGTGGACCACTCCATTACCACCTGAGGAATTATAATGTTGGATAAACTGAAGTCTCTATCTGTATTTTTGTGGTTAATAACAACAATAATTTATATTTTGAAACCCTGATTATTTTTCACTCACTTTCTATTTAAGCAAAACCCCTGCTGAAAACAAAGGTTTGTTTGACTAAGGCTTTCAGAATTTTTCCATTTTAATCAGCCTTTCCTCTATTTTTTCTTCCCACATTTTATATATTTTCTGACTTCATAACCTTCTTTTATAAGGACAAGCTTAACATGTCTGTTTTCCTAACTTATAGTTTGCTTAGTTTATATCAAGGGGACATTCTCACTGAACACTGTAGAAGATACTTTTATTCATAATATATTACAGTTTGAGACAACTGTTAGAACCCATATCTTATCCAATGGATTAGTTTCATTCATCCTTGTAATTTGCAAAAAATCAGAGAAGTCTTTTAATGACATTATACAAAAACATTCCCATGACATCTGGGCTTAACGTTGCCTCAGTGGGTACATTTTTCGTATGTTTTATTATCTTATTTGCCTGAGATCTGGCAGCCATTTGCATCTTAGAGGCCTTACATAAATCTATAGCTACCATCCATATTATCACAACCTATTTTTCTAGAGACTGATTGTTCCATAATGTTGAGGTTAATGAGCAGTTCAGTGCAAAGTGTAGATTACATATTTGATTATGTTTGATGATGCCAATACATTACCTCTAGGAATCGCTATACATTGCCATAACTACCAGAAATAATATCTGTAATATTTTCTCTTGTTAACCACAGTGACTTAGGATTCTCATTACATATGCAAAGTATACATAGTCATGAAAATTCACCAAAAAAATCATCTGTGCTCACCTGCTATGCTTATGCTTGTTACTGAGAGTCAGACTAAATGTTTATCATGATCCTGTGGTTAAATCATCTCCTTCCATGCAAAGTACATGCATAGTGTCAGTTGATACCTGTAAAAAATATTGTTAATAATCATAAGCATTTCAGGGAAATAAAACCTCTGCCACATTTTTAGCTTTACTCTGCTAGACACAATTCCATATGAAAAAGTAATTCATACCAAAAAAAGGTTAGATGTAGGTAATACACAAGTAAATGCTTGTGGAGATTTTAACTGCTAGCAAAATACATATATTATCAAGTAGAAACCAAGAAGCAATCCCACATAATCCTCAAATCCCTCACAGTCTTGTACTCTACTTCTTTCAAGTCTGTATGGGGCAAATAGTAATTTTTTTCAAGTCAAATTAACTTATTTGGTTAGATATTATTCAAAAGATATTCCATACATTTGAAGTACTACAGACTGCATTTAACTTAAACCAAACCAAAACACTCGGTTGGCCATATATACAAGACCTTACTGAGAGGCAAAACTTTTTAGCCAAATTCTTTCTCCACCATGAGAATTCAGTTAATGGCATATGACTATAGATCACAGAAGTATTTCCATGGTCAGCACTGCATCTATACTATGTAGGCTACCTCTATACCTCCACTACAAAGATTTGGGATAAACCGAGTGTTTTTATGATGTTTTATATTTCTGTCATTGAGAGCCTGAGTGAAATAAGACTTAACTACTTCTTTTGGCTTCCAACTTCTGAGGCCAATCATTTATTTTGCTCTTAGTCATGGTATGCACCATGACACTGAGTACAGTATTGTTATTCTTTCATCAATTCACACATACACACAGAAATAATTTAGACCACATCTTATTCATATTGACAGGATAGCATTGGCAAGGACTGAAATTGTGACATCTGGCAAAATCATCCACTTAAAATAAAAGTCTTAGATCTTTTACCAAGATTTGAGTATGCAATACCATACCAACAATATGGTTACCATTAGTGCTGGAGAAATACCACACTGAGAAATGGTCTTTGTGTAGATAACACAAAGACCCTATCCTAGTGTCACAGAAAACAGATTTACTACTTGTAAAGAGCTATAACTAACCAGGGAATGCTAAAGTCACCTTTAAATCAACAGTTTTAGAGAAGTGTAAATTAAAATTTTGATGTAAAAATTATTCCAGTTAATCATCATGTAATAAATAAGCTATCAATCCCAAATAGTGTGTTGTAGCTTTTCTCTAATGAACCATCTCTCATTGCTTACACATAATATTTGACTAGGAATAAAATACAGTGCTTTTAAGAAAAAGCAACCATCTTTCTGGTAATGACCTAGCTCCTCAGGGAAAGAAGATCCATATTTTATCAGAACATAAATACAGACTTCCTTCATCAAAGAAGTACAGAGTTCTCACCTAATAGAAACTCCAGCTTTTCTGTCTGGGCCCTTTTTCATGCACTATTTGTTTCACAAGGCTTTGGAAGCTCATAAACTCCAAGGTCAGAAACTCCTGAAGCCGCTTTCGCCTTCTTGGACTTGTTTTGAAAATCTTTAGAAGTTTTGGGGAAAGAGGATTTGCCCATGCCTGTACCAGGCATCCTAGCACAAGGCTAATGGCTTCCTGTAAGTACAATATACTGCACTGTAATAGCCTCTCTATTCTCTAATTTATGTACCTATTTTAGAAGGTGATAAAGGGAAGAACATTAAAATCCTCAGAAGAGAAGGACTGACTGTCACAATTCCAGATCTGAGGCATGTGCCCTAAAGCACATAGCACAATACAGTGAAGAGTTTCTGAATAATGCAAGTCTGTAATCAGAGTCTCTCTGTAATCGGAAGCATGGAGGAGCAGCTAAAAACTCTCAGGGACTGTATGTTGTGTGTTTGGCACTGCAGGTATAAATGACTGTGATCTGGTGCATGTAACACTCCCCTGACAAAAAACTGAGAAAACTGAGTTCCCCTGCTGCACTAAGATCCTTCTTAATATTAGACAAGCTTCGAGACAAAGCAGAAGTGAAAATTAATCTAGAATATGTAAATGACAGCCTTAAGAAATTAGTTCCTATATTTGGAGAGATATACCACAAAAAAAACCCCACCAAAACCCTTAGTATGCTTTGTAGTTATTTTTTGGGGTGATTTAACAGAACGCTCCTCTTGGTAGTATCCTCTCAGCTCGTTCTTGCTTTTGAATGTAGTTCTTCATTTGCTTAGCATTGTCTACACATTTGGATTTAAGCTGTAAATTGGATAGTTCAATGATCCATGTAAAAATAACTTTTTCTGCAGATTTTTTTTCTTTTAAACATAAAAATTTCCCTGATCTGATTTACAACGGAGTCCCACAGACACTGCGTTGGCCCAGTGAGGTGCCATGAACAGTTGTGGGAATGTGAGAATGAGCAGCTGGCACACGGAGGGCCAGAAGTTCTTGAACTAGTTTTGCCACCTTCTAGAACATTTCTGATATTGCAGGTGTCACTCTGATTTTGCTTCAGGGTGTTTTCTGTGTTTGTTCACCTGACAGATTCTGAAGCCAAGTTATCTCAGAACAGTTTATATAGGTTTGGAGCAGAGGTCCAACATCCTGATAAGTATCATTGTTAATCACTGTGTTCCTTGAAGCAGAAATCTGAGCTGGAGTAAAGATTTCCTTTATAGACTCTTTTGTTACTGAAGTTGCTACTGATATTAAAGACAGCTTTAAAGATTTTCTAAAACCACAACTCTGCTAATGGAGTCTCCCTTGCTGATGGACACTTGTCTGTCAAAGTTTCCACCACTGTTAGATAAGGATGCCTTTATGATGCATCTTCTCAGTGGGTGGACCTAGGATGATTCATGACGTGGTCTGGTTGTCAACAAATATGTTCACACAGTTCACAGTCCCATCTGCCTTTCCCTGGCAGATCAGTAACTGAAAGAGAGCTCCATCACTTCTGAGTTTCCATTAGGTTTACATACATAAAGTTTCCATAGTGCACAATTCTAGATCAGTTCATTGTACAAACTCATTAGCAAAGAGAGAGAATGCAGCTCATTACTAGCTCCTGATAGAGACAGTGCTTTAAAGAGCTGCATAAACCAGGTGACACTTAAACACATCTCTCCAGAATTTGAGGACATGAACAAGGCTTTCAAAAAATTTTTTTAGTGTGTTTTTAGAATTGCTTTCAGGCATGCTATTTCTGAAGACCAGTCCTTAGGTTTCTTAGCTGTCATATTGATGATTGTAAGATGCTGTCAAGGTCATGTTTTTACAGATTTTAACATGACAGCTAACAGTACAACATTTTCCACTGTATAACTAATATACATTTAAGTTCTTGTATGTAAGTTAAAGCCTTTCAATTACAGTAATGGTACTGAGGACCAGAGATACGGACAGAATGAAAGAAAGATGCAACGGATGTGTGGGTTTATTTATCTTCTGCCAAGTGCTGAGACACTGCGATAAACATCAGCCTTTGCATGAGTACCAATCTAATCTTTTTAGTCAATTAAATGTTACCAAGTAGGTTATGTAGCAGATTTGTGCATCAGTTTTTGTGTATATCTGTATTTGCACAAATAACTATTTTGACTTCGCGCAAGTTGAACATCACATGGTAGAATGACCTCGGCAGAACTTAAATGGCCATATGTCCTCTGAATAAATCTCTGGAAGTAGGCATTTAAAACAATTAAATGAGAGATATGAACTAATTTTTGATATCCACTAATAGAATATTATGGCCATCATTTTCTTGAATTTGCATGGTCTAAAATATGCCACAAAGAAGAGATGGTTAATCTTCAGCCAGGTTTGGAGAAATTTAATACCATAGTTAAATGTCTTATGAAGTGTTAAAACCAGGTTGGCACTTCCATTCATTTTCCACAGAACATGAGGCCAACTCATTTTTATATTGTTCACAGAAACATTAAAAATGATTAATGAGTGCTAGTAAATGTGAAAATGAAGGAATGACTATCAGGAATGAAAACAAGTGTCTCCTTTTATCTTATCACAGCTAGATAATTCTGTTAGCTTCCTCATGATCAGCCCCCAGTGCTTGTTTTAAGCTGGCTAAACACCATTCAAACATTGAAATCGAACAAGTTCTCATTCATGTAGAGAGTTACACAACAACTTTAGTAACTGTTGTACTGAACAACAAGTATATTAAAGCAAACTCCTCATACTTTAGCATATGGAACATTTCTGTGATGCAGAAACCAAATTCAGCCCATTCATTAAGTATATAGAATGGAGACTAAATTTCTCAGCAAGGATTCAGTGCAAGAACTTTTACATATACATTTACCATTCCCTTACATAGACAAAATTAATTTATACTGAATAGATACAGTTCAAACTCAATTTCATGTTAAACAACAAAAAATTTTGGAATACATATACAGAATATAAACCTAAGTGCTACTGTAAAATGAAACTGTAAGCTCTGGTGTAGTAATGAAAGCAAAAAAGTTTGAAGGTTTTTTTTAAAACAAAACCAAAAAACATCAGAAATGTGTATGTTTGGATTTGTGTTTATTTTTTTATTTTATTATTATTTATATCAGCACCAATAACCAAATATGAAAATGTCTTTTAAAAAAGTTTGGATAAGACAAGTTATGAAACCCACAGAAAAACAGGAAAAAATTCTACTCCAGCTCCACACTATTCCATGCTATACAGTTATGTATTTATAAAAAAATAATTTGAAATAACCCTTGCCCCCAGTTATATAGGTCACAGATCTGTAGCAAATTATTAGTCACAGTACCTGACAGGTTCTTTCCAAAGTTAAATCACATCTAGAATGTAAAAGACACCAGCTTTTCTGTATTGAGTTTCTGTAAAATTTTATCATAATTATTTAGAAGAAACTACAGTTTTCTCCTAGGCTCGTTTGGTTTTTTTTTCATAATATCATCACTGTTACTAGTATTTTAACTGCAAACTGTTTTAACTTTCTGTGAAAACCCAATTAACAAGCAGCTTAAGCAAATTCATGAACCTAAAAGGAATACAGGTTTGAGTGATAAACTTCAGTATTAGTCTATTAACTATTAAAGATGAGTATTTAAATTTATAGCTCAAAAATAAACATATTATGTTCCTTCAAATAAAATTTCTTACAATATAGTTAAATCACCAATTATCATTTTCCCTTGCCTGAGAAATCAATGGGGAGAAATGAAAAAATGGTGGATATGCTCAATGTATATTTTAGAACTGCAATTATTATTTTTAGATAACATTTATACTTTTTTTTTTCACTTTTAATAAAAAAGTAGGTGCTACCAGAATGGTTTGGTCAGCCTGCATTGCAAAATAAATTCAGAAAGCAATCACTGATAATCCTAATGACCAAATTATTGCTCAGTTTGTTAGCAGGAACTCGCCTTTTGTTCAGAACTTTTGTTTGCAAAACAGTCTTTGTTCTTGAAAACATAGGTATGTTGCATGACAGAAACAGAATAACATAAACATATAATGGCATAGATTGCTTGTGAGGTGTATGGATAAAAATCCACAACTGAACAGTTGCAGTCCTGGATGCTATATTGGGATAGTGGCAGAAGGAACAGAAGTATCCCAAAATAGGGAGTCTTTGCATGCCTGAATAAAGCTTTTACCTCTCCTTCCTCTATTCCTATCTGTGTGATGGACTGATATCTGAGCTACACAACTGAATTTTGTTAGTATCAGTCATGATTTCCAGATGTGATCTTTCCATTCTTTGCTTTGTAATGCCAATTCATGTCAGCCACCCGCTGAACTGGCCTAAGAGCAATCTGAAAATGAATTCATGTGCTTTGGAGGCAGAAGGCACCAGGCTCATCCCAGATATGATAAATGACTGTTGTATTTGTCAACATACTAAACTGCACTCAACTTCAAAGAGTTTACTCAGAATGACATTATCATATGCAACTGGAATTAATTTCAAAGGAGAACTACATCATTGATTATGAAGGGAAAGACATTTCATCACCTTTAAGAGTACACATACTTTTAGTGAGAAGAAGGAAGAAGGAATGAAGAAAAAAATGTGATTATAAGCAAAAAAAAAACTGGTGTGAGTTTGTAGCCAAACCCTGGAATAAAGCAGAATATACAGGAGACGGCTACGCCTATTACCATTTGCCACAGAACATGAACATGAGGAAAATTATTTGTAAACCACAAAGTAATGTGCTTCAGATAACTAATGAAATGAAGGACATGAGAATTGGCTGAGATAAGTTTAAATGTTCAGATCCTTCCCTCATTTTCATTTTTGATCTTAAGAAGAATATAATTAACTGTCTTTCCTTCCTGTTATCTTCACTTCACTACTATATGTATATATATGTATATAAATTTGATAATATCTTTACCAAAAGAAAACAACACAACACAGGAAAGGTTGCCCTTACAATATTTAGGGTCCGGATGCAATCTGAAGACACCAGATATCTCACTTGAATCTTGTCTTCACAAGGTTTCCAGAGTTGTCGCTAGAACAAAGAGGACAACATAAACTCAGCTGAAGAATTCAGGAGGAATCTCTGATGTTATTGGGATGAATAGCAAAATTCCCACAAGACAGGATTTCATCACTATTTAATGAATATTCAAAAAGAACATCCAACTCACAAAAGATGTGATCATTATTCCTTGAAAGCTGGTGAGTTTTTTAAATGCTTTATGAAGCTTTTTTTTCTTTAAAAAGTTTTACTTTAATAATATCTGTATTACCCTCTTCAGTTTTGATCAGATCTATATGGATACTGTATGCATAATTCCACTCTAAAAGAGATTGCCAGTAGTATAAACATATCATTATGCAAAGTAATTAGATGCAGAAAAATAAATAGAATCAATGCTGAGAGCTTATAGAAGTGCAGATAAACAAGTACTCATAATGTTTTTTAATAGATGTTTAGAAAAATCAGCCATATCCTTCAGGTTAATGACTTAGTTCCATCTAGATTTGCTCTTCTGGGTTCAGAACATACAATTATAATGCTTATAATTCAAAGCCAGAAAACCTTGATGACTAAGTCTGTAGAATCCAGCAGTCTTCAGCAGATCAGCAATCATCCTTTAAAATCATCTTTATAAATATATAAAGGTATTTTATTTAAACTCATAGGCAGTTCTAAAAATCATTTTTTCCTTGTAATTGTAAAGTCTCATTTGTTTGCTAAAAATGTAACAAGTAGTAGAAATTATTTTTTCTTTTGTGAGTGAGATACTATTGTTGTTTCTGCTGTGGCTTTCATCTGCCATTCAGAACTACATTTGGTGACAATCACCCGTCCAACTACAATTAGGCATTCGTTATTCTCTGGTTTTCACTTACTACTATAGTTTAAAAATACTGCCCTGTCCTTTTGTGAGTAGGTCTAAAGCAATCAGTCAGTATAGTAATAGCCAGTACTCTTCTTCTATTGTTGATTTGATTGAATCTCACCTTGGCTAAAAGTACAAAGATCCAAGCATATCTGTATTTATAAAACTTTTTTCAGGTATATTTTACCCCTATAAATCTCCTGAGTAGTCCTTTTTTTTTTTTAGAAATGCATTCAGAAGTTTTGATGACCTGTAAAAATGGAAATCAGCAAAGCCACTTTTGTTTATGATTGAAGTAGCCACAGGTCATGGGGTGAAACCTACCCAAAAGTACCATTCAGTTAACTGAGATCTTCACATCTGCCCAGCTCTAACTCATTAGATGATTCTGGTATGCACTGGGACAACAAGGTAGAAGATAATTATCACAGAATTATTTGTGTACCTAAAAGCCCTGGACTATATCTCCTTGTTCTGATGGTTCAGGTTTGTGGTGTTGTTGTGGTTTAACCCCAGCCAGCAAGCAAGCACCACGCAGCTGCTCACTCACTGCCCCCCCATCCAGTGGGATGGGGGAGAAAATTAGGAAAAAAAAGTAAGACTCATGGATTGAGATAAAGACAGTTTGATAGGACAGAAAGGAAGAAACTAATAATGATAATAATAAAAATAATAAAATTGCAATAATAATAAAAGGATTGGAATATATAAGTGATGCACAATGCAATTACCCACTGACCGGCACCCCTTTAGTCCCCAAGCAGCGGTTCCCCTCAGCCCTAGTCACCCCAGTTTATATACTGGGCATGATATCATATGGTATGGAATACCCCTTTGGCCAATTTGGGTCAGCTGTTCTGGCTGTGTCCTCTCTCAATTCTTGTGCCCCTCCAGCCTTCTTGCTGGCTGGGCATCAGAAGCTGAAAAATCCTTGGCTTTAGACTAAACATTACTTAGCAACAACTGAACACATCAGTGTGTTACCAACATTCTCACACTGAACTCAAAACACAGCACTATACCAGCTACTAGGAAGACAATTCATTCTATCCCAGCTGAAACCAGTACAGCTGTAAAGGCACAAACATGCACAATTGAACCGTTTCCAGTTTTTCATCCTTGTAACACATTTGGCATGGGAGATCAGAAGATGGTAGTGTCCCAAGTAGCAATCACTAACTGCCAAGGAGATTGTCATGTGGTGGCATAACCGGCAAGGTGGCTCTGCTGACCATCTAAGTTAGAAAGCAATAAATAATGAAAAAAATCAGTCCCTTGCAGGGGAGTGGAGTAGTGGGGAGAGGGGTAATATAACTGTGGATATTCTGAATTGTGCAGAACCCTAATTCTGAGAAGGATCTGCTATGTAAAAGTGAGGCAGACACTTCAACCAGCCCCAGTAAGGGCCTTGCTCCCCTGCACTGGTCACAAGTACACTGGAGGCCTTCAGGCCTGTGAGTGTCTCCTGTACAGAGAAGGGCAGGTGTGTAAGAAGTTTCAAAATAATTTTTAAATTATACATGCAACAGAAATGCATGTTTGAATGGTTATACATTTACAACTTATTTCACATACAAAAGTATTAAACTTTTAAATTTAAAGTATGTTTTTTTTCAAAGCAAAGTTTAGGGTACGTATGCTAATTGTATGGTGGTGTCCTTACTGGTGATTCATATAGGCATATGCCAACCACCCCGTTATCAGGAAGTGTGTCTTAATTGTAAGAGTCCTTGATGGTATGTTTATTTCCTATTTTGTCCATCGGACTTCAGCTTCATTCAGTGGACAGAATGGATATACGGGGCAGCAGAATTAAGGTTCCATAGGGAACAATAAATCTGGTCTGTCCTATTTTTCAAGTGCAACTTGAATTATCTTCTATTAACAACGAGTATGGGGAGGAGAGACTGTCAGTTAATTCATTCTGATGTCATTAAACCTATTGTGCTGAAAAATAACTGAAAATAGTGTGTAAACAGCCTTACCTTCATTGTGTCTTCAGACTATACAGACCAGATTTAAACATTAAGAGAAACACCACAGCTATGACCTCTAATACCTCTGCTTAAGTCAGTGTAGGATAGAGCTGCGCAGACAGGTTCTGTTCTTCCACCTGCAATGTAAAGCCAGGTTTAAGCTGTTACATGTGCTCTCTTGAGACAAAGCAAACTCTAGCTATTTTAGCATGCTTAGTATGTCTTCATCTGCTTCATATATATTTTAGTGTTTCTGTAAAATAATTGTGCTACAATTTCAGACGTATGCTGGGTTTGCTGATGTTATCACGAAATGCATTGCATTTTGTACAGCATCTGTCTTTCTTACTTATGCTGGTATTGAGCATCACTGAGTAACAAGCTATTCCTCTAGATAACCAATTTTATTATAGGTTGAGGAACTATCAGATAAAAAGATATGAGAAGTTCCAACTGCTGTGGAACTTTTCCACTATTCCAGATTTTAAATAATATAACTTCCATGAAGAAACAAAAATTTTTATGTGGTACCAAGAAAGTCTAAGGAAACATGGAGGCTGTGTGTCACCTAATGCTACAGGGGACTCAAAATAAAGATGGAACCTAAACAGGCTGCCACTGACACAGGGAATGGCTTACCATCCTCTCCATGCTGCTCTCTGGTAAGGAAGATCTCCCCCAAACTAATTTCCTTAAAAATCTCTTGGATTTTCACTAAGGTAAACCTCTTTGGTGAGAAAGCTCAGGTACTTACCTGCTAGCATGGCAAAAGCGGCTTTTTGCATACGAGGCTTCTCAAATAAACCCTGTGTAAAATCAGATGAGTGTTTTGAACATTTACGATGTTGAAACCGACTGTATTTCCCAACAATCAATCATTTTGCAGTTTGTGTTTCCTGAAAATTTGAACCAATAATGTATTTTCAACCAATATATATGCTTATGCATGTATGTTTATATACGTCTCTGTGAGGAGAGGCCAGGCTGCCCCAGGCCGGACACAGCCGGCTCCAGCGGCTCCACGGGCGGGCGCCTCGGGGAAAGGGCAAAAGGCTGCCCGGCGGTGAGGGGAAAAGTGTGAGAAACAGCCCTGCGAGCCCCGAGGGGAGAGCGGGAGGAGGGGGCTCCAGCCGCCCCGTCCCCCCGTCCCCGGGGAGATTCCCCTGGAGAGCCGCCGCCGGAGCAGGTGGGTATCGATCTCCTGAGGGAGCTGCGGCCTGGGGAGAGGCCCCGCTGGGCCGGGGGAGCAGCGTGAGGAAGGAGGAGCTGGTATGGACTGACCGCAGCCCCCCTGCCCCTGCACCCCTCATGCCGGAGCAGGGGCAGGTAAAGGAGTCCGGAATGAAGGGGCGAAGGTGGGCCTGGGAGGAAGGGGGTAAGGTGTCGTTTTAATTTTGTCTTTGTTTCTCACTGTCTGCATCTATTTTAATTGGCAATAAATTACATTAATTTTCCCAAAGACGAGTCCATTTTTCCCCTGAGGTAATTGGTACGTGATGTCCCTGTCTTTATCTCGACCCATGAGATTTTTCATCTTATTTTCTCCCCTGCACTGCTGAGGAGGGGGGGAGCGAGGGAGTGACTGGGTGGGGGTGTCTGGCAGCTGGCCAAGGTCAACAATGCTCTAACAAAAGAAATATGAAAAAAATATACTCATTTCCAATTGCATTAAGTTGAAAAATTTTCAGGACCTCAGCAGCTTGAAAGGAAGGCATACCTTGATGCATTTGCACAACAGAGTTTTTACTGGTGGGTTTTAAGTATACACTTAATCAAATTATTCTATTAAAGTAGAAAACTACATAACTACATGAGGTTTGTCCAATCTTTTATTTTCTTCAGTGTGTATTTCATAAGTGATGGTCACTGCCTTCCTCACTTTTCAGACTTACCAGACAGCACCAGTTCCACCATTTGTCCTGTGGTATGATCCCTCACCTTTCTTTAAAGGATTCAGTTTGGAAATGCTCCATGAGATTAAATGGCATACTAAGACAGCCCCCCTCCCCCAAATTAAACAAAAGAGTTTCAGATCATGGCTGAAACATAAGGTATTCATCCCACAGTAGCCATTCAAATATGTCATTCACCATGCATAATAAAATTTTATAGAACAACAAGAGATACAGTATTCTAAGCACTAATGCATACACCATTATTTGTGAGTAACCTCTTTTACTCTTGTTGTAGGTCAAAAGTAGTATTGTGGTGCTCTGGGACTTCTGGAAAAAAGGCAAGGGGGTTGAAGGACAAGGCTGATCTGCAGGCTCGTTTAAGATTAGGTATTTGTTCTGAAAAATGAAAAAAATATCAGAGAATTCACATGGGGAAAAAGAAAAAGGCGATGTAACAAGGTCCAACTGTACTAAGCAGTTTTGGTCAAATATTTCTGAATTGGGGCTCAATCTTCCATAATGTCATGCCTTCTGTTGGACAACAGTGACCTACTGAAACTGGGACCTTCACACACTGCAAAAAAGTAAAAAAAAAAAAAAAAGAGAAAATAATAGCAACTCTGCAAAGCTATCGCTTTATCTTCTCTCTCCTATAAAATTTAGTAAAAATCTGACTCTTCTAATCATTATTGATATATACTTTGTAATTCGATAGGTATTATTTTACTTTGGACTCATGACAAATTATGCTATGCATAAAATGATAGGACATAGCTGTTTCCTTGTGTTCTAATTTATGTCTGTCAGTGGAACAGAAAAAAAATATGAGGTGGGAACAGCATGTATTTGAGCTGTTCTTTGAAAAATAAGGCAACAGGTTGATTTTGGTGAAAATTTGGGAAAATGAATTATTACGTATGTATCTTTAATGAGTGAATATGTGGCCTCCCCAGTTACCTCGTCTTTTCTGGAAGTTGTTCTATGCAAAACTGAAATCATTTGAGTACTTCTAGTCCAGTTCATTTGAAAGTCGGATGTGTTAAGTTACTTCTGTGGTTCAGTTGAGGGACAGTAATATCTTAAACCACTGCTGTTCTGCCCAAAGAAATTGTTTGTTAAACAGCTCATTTGAAAACACTATGAAGAAAACCTAGAATTGGCATATATCAAAGTGCGATATAAAATGTTTTACGGTTAATATTTTCTCTTAAGGGAAATTGTTGGCAAGGAAGTAATCTTTAAGGTACTTAACTGTATAAATGGTGGAGATTTTTGGAAGATTGGAAGTTTTTTTCCATTGCAAAAATCTTAGACATCTGCTCCCAGAAAGAATTTTGACATAATGATTTTTGTGAAAAACTCACCTCCCATGATATCTTTACTAAATGTATTGTAAAAATTAACAAAATAATATTAAACTGGTAATTGGGAATGTTATGCTATCTTTTTCAGTAATCACTGATTTTAGAGGTAAAACTTAACACTTGTAATACTTTGACAAAAAATCCAAACTACATATCCTCAAAATATGAAAGTTACAATATTAGCTTGTGGTTTTCTGAGTTTACAGCCCTTATTCTGTAATCCAAAATCGAGCAGACTCCAGGTGGACTGTCTAAATTTGATATGCTTTAGCAATTCAGAAAGGTGTTGGAATGTTGTACCTTGAAGTGAGGATTTCCATTATTCATATTCCTCCTTTATAGTTTTCTTGTTTGAAGACTAATAATTTTAATTTAAGGAAGGAAATGTTATCTAGAAAGCTAAATAGTTCATCAATGGTTGTTAAATAACAGAAGAAGAGTACTTTTTTCTTAATTTTAGTCTATTCCTAGATACAGACTGATAAACGCTGTTTGTCTGAGGAGCTTTTTCAAGGTGGGAGAGGAAATGCAGAGGCTTCGGTTTTAAGGAGACTTTAAGAGATTGTTCAACCTTAAATTATTGCTTTTGTTGGCGTATGTGTGGCGGGGGTCAGACTAAATACTAATAATAAGTTGGCCCAACTTTGTAATGTTAACATGGGAATTACAGCAATTAGTTCCTTCCTGTCCATTCTGTAGATGGAGTAATTTAGTTCAACTTTCAAAACTAAGATTGCAGAACAATATTGGAGTATTCAGCTGTCCTAAATAGCTCACTCAGGTCCATAAATTTTTAGATTTAATTTCAAGCATTAGTTTTTAGATCTTAGTTGTAGCTTCACTTAATTTTAATTGTTATATAATTAATTATTAGAGTTGAAAATGTTGTGGGCTGTTAAATGAGTAGGGCCTGAAATTCAACTTTTGAAATCATAATTTTGGACAAGAATTGATGAAAAGAATATAAAGTTGAAGACTTTTTGTCTTTCTGTGTTCAGGATCACACTTTTATAGAGATAAGAGATTCATTACTCTTCTATCTCCTGTTGTCTGTGCTCACTGAATAATATTCTGAACGTTTAAGCTGGATTCTAATCTAGCAGACAAATAATCAGTTCAAGAGTAACCATGCCTTAATTGCAGGCCTCAGATGCGCACATTTATGCCATATTTTAGTCTAGAATGATGTTTTCATAGGAAAATGGAAAAGCCAGAAGTAGCACATCCAGACTTCCATCAGACAAAGATGTAAAGAAAAGCAACTGGAAGAAAATGAAGGCACTAATTAAAAAAAAAAAAAAAAAATCCTCTCTCTCACAAGCCCACATGCATTTTAAGCAAAGGTACATTATTTTCTGGACATTTTAAGTCTCGATGTTAAATTTAGAACTCAGTGAGGACCACTTAAGACTTTCACAGTGTCATTTCTATAATAAAAGAGAACCTGAAAGTGAACACTAAGCCACAAATGGCTATTAAAAGGGCATTGATGGTTATGGAAAGTAAGAAGTGAACTCTGAAAGGAATTCTAAATACCCTTCAAAGTAGATTATTTAAATTGAAGTGTTCCACTAAGTGGACTATTTATTCAAGGTAACCTTAATTTGATTTAGTTTATTTTAATTTCCAAAAAGAAACTTGATGAATACAGTTTCCATGTCTCCCATAATTTTTTCTAACCTTCCTGTGTTTAAAACCTTCCTGTGTATGTAGCAATATCAGCCATGCTAATTGGTTAAATACTGTGTTCCCATGCTTTGATGCTCTAAAACATTAAATAGTGCTAACTTTTTTTTTAATAAAACATGGCTTCATTGTCTGGTTTGCTTTTGAAAGTATCAAATGACAAAGGAAATTTTATTTCTTTGCAAATACCTACATGTACTTTATGCTGAGAGTGCTACTTTTTAGGACAGCATAAACAAAACATGAAATATTGCTGCAATTTGAGCTGCTGAAGCCTGCTGTTTCAGGTTTGGATTTGTCTTACACCTTCTTCCCTCTGAAGGAAAGTTATGTCTTCCACTAGAAATGGGAGTGCTTCATACTGAGGAGTTTGAGCGTACCTTCAGCTTCATGAACACTGAAATTGTAAAATGGGTGATAGAGTTGAAAAGGCTGGTATCAAAGACAGCGCTATATTCCTGCAAAGCTGCTGGCAAGAGATTATGAATTGAGATGCAAAGAAACGCTCTAGCATATAACTTTGTCCATGGCTATACAAATCCAGATGCTGCTGATCTTAGCAGCTGTGTCAGAAAAGGGCTATTGGCTAAAATCCAGTCAACACAAGAAACATCACAACCCCTTTTGGGGGTCAATCTTTAAACTCTTAGTGATCCACGTTATCTATTATTAATACCAAAGATGAGGAAATCAGAAGATATTATTGCTGCTTTGAGAGTAATGAAACAACATCAGGCATTAAGATGTCAAACACCATATACTGAGTGATGCAAAAAATGATATGTTAATTCTTGGAAATATGTGAGATTTTCTTAAAGAGTTCAAGATGTATTAATATCTCTATAGAAGTCATGAGTAAAGTTTAATATGTGTACATACTGTATATAATTCTGGCCAACTTTGCAGTGCTTACTAGCCAGGGACCATTTTGATTTGTGTGTTCATTATCCATTAAGTTAAACCTCCTATTTTTGACATATGTCCTGCATATGCCACTGTAGTACACTGAACTGCATGAAATCAGACATCACCGTTTATATTAATGTTTTTACGGAATAAATACTCCTTACTCTAAAGTACCAGCAGGTACTATATTAAAATAATTATCCAGAGTTACAAGGTATGCAACTCCAAGAGGACTTTACTAAGATGCCTTAATTCTGGAATAGAGAAATGGCCTCAAGATAAACAACGTGGTTTGACATTCTAGCTAACAACATTTACGCCAGTTGCTGCAGGTGGCAATGGTGGCTATTCTATATTGTAATGCAGCTCTATGAGAGTAGGGACTACTTTGTAACCATAAGCTGAATTAAATGAGTTGGGTTTTTTTGTCTAACAAATCAATCAAACCATAATGTAGCAAAGACTCATAGTTCAGTACTGAGGTGATCTGGATAGGAGACTTTGTCCTTTATGCATAAGATATGCTTTTAAATCTATTTTAAAAAAAATTATAGCTTCATAAAATAAATTATTCTTATTGAGAGAATGTCATTACAGTACATCATGTTGATAAGATTCAATGTTGTGAGAGGTCTTTTGTAGACAGCATGAGCAAAATGTGTGAAGTGCTCATCTGGTGATAAGTGTCTTGGAAGAAATTGTACTTGTGGAGAAAATTTTATTAAGGAAGATAGGTAGATAAATGTGAACATTCATAGTTGCTTTAATTTCTTTTTCTCCCATTTAATTTACTCAGCTGTAAACAGGTGAAGGGTGCAATATCCTTACTCTCACAAATATGGTGCAGCTTTGGTAGATGTCTACATATGTCTATATGTATACTAATGTTGGCTTAAGAAAACAAAAGTGAAAAGGGTAAAAGAGTAGATTAAATTTGCCAGGGGAAAGTAGATTAAATTTACCATTTAGTGTATCACTATCAGTAGGATGAAAAAAAAAAAAAATACTATTTACCATAAATCTTTCCAAAGGTCTGTAGGGTATATCCTAAATCACAGTAAGTACAGACTGCAACATCACTCCACCATTACAGTGTTACTGTTGCAGTATCCTGCTACTTTTAAGTTATTTTATCCTTTGATTTCTGTGGTTTTCAAAAAGAGGTAATGGGATGCAGAATCAGGTGCAATATCTTACCATTTCTTTTATAGGTTTTATACCAACAAACAGAATTGCACAACAGAGGTGAAAGTATAATTTCCTACTAGGCTTGGTGGATAGCTTTTGACATTTTATAGGAAGGGTGAAATTTTCTAAGCACCTTTTGTAACTAATAAATTCAGGAGTTATATTCCATAATGGTAGCAATGGACTAAATAGTTTTGTCAATACTTATTTAAATGCTAGCTGATCTCACTGCTTCTCTTAGATCTGACTATTGCAAGAGCTCTCATAAGAAATCCACATTATCAAGTAAAATCTTCAGCTGATTAAAACCAATGGCAAAACTCCCCAGCAGCAGTGGGGGCAGACACTGGGGGGAGGCAAATGCTCCTCAGCCCAGAGGGGTGGAGTGTGGTTATGTTTAAACACAAGCGTAGTTTATCTGAGGTAGGAAGGGAGATGCATCTCGCACCTCATGGGAGCCACAGCCAAGTTTGGCCAGTATGTACCCTTGGAGCAATGGTCTGTATAGCGCTTACCTAGGGTTGCCAAATGGTCTCGTGGTGCATGTTCTGCCTTGTCCTCTCTGCATACCGCCCTGTCTGAGCTTTAAATAACGGACGAGGAAAGTACTGCTTATTCTTCAGCCTCCAGAAAACCAAAATTTAATTTCTTTAACAATAAATCTGTCATAAAAGGTTATGGGAGAGAGAGGTGAATGTGGAAGGAGAGCTTAAAGCAGGGAGCCATAGCAACTGAACCTAAACCTGATCCAGATCTGAATACAGATTACTGTAAATCAGTGCCTGGCAGACAGACTACACAAGTAAAAAGAGATCATGTTTTTTTTAAAAACTCTCTGTTAATTTCCTTGATTCTGGGAGGTGGGGTTATTATCTTTTAACTTCAGGTTAATTGTATTGCCTGCCCCTCTAGTTCTGTAGTTAACATACCCATCACACTTTGCAGACAGACTCAAGGAGCAATTGCTTTAGGCTATTTTATTTTTTTTTTAAACATTTACAATAATAATAACTAAAAAATCCCCAACCCTAAACCTTTTTCATGAAGCCTTTTGTCTGGTATATCACAGACACAGAACCAGAACTGATGTATCATAGATACAGAGGAACTGCTAAACTTAAGAGTTGTAGTAGCAGTTTCAACTGAATTACATTTATATTATTTTTTATTCAGTTTCTGCCTTTCTCACCCTTGTAGCTACTAGACTCCTGAAGTGTGGTACTCCCAGACAGGTGAGAATCCACATGTCAGGACGTGGGATGGCAGTACATGTCTGGCACATCAGAAGATGTGATAAGAAAGGGCTGCAAAATGCTAACCTGACATGTTGGATATGCACTGCAGGCAGGAATCTGTGAACTTTTAAGTCCTCCGCAGCAACCCAGCTGCAGCACTGTGACCCTGCACTTGTGCCATGGTGGGAGCTGGACAGATACTGTGAGCTCATCCATAACAGAAGAGGGTAACCTGTAGTGACTAGCACGGAGGTACACAGAGGAGGAGGCTGTCACAACACGCCACAGTTGTACAAAGTATCTTTATCTGTAAGGTGGTAGTCAGCAACACTAACTTAGTGCAGAATGTGGTATACTTGGCAGGTTTGTGTTAAATCATCTTTACAGCCTTGTCAGAGTGGATCTTGCTAGGTATATCGTGGGGTTTTTTGGTGCAGTCCTGTCTGATTGTTTCCACCAGCACAGGTCAGAGCAAATGTAGGAGACTGGTTTCCAAGCCTGCCTTGCCAGGTTATTACATTTCTCCCTTCCTGTTGGCTTTCCATCTTCTCTCTGATTCTCAATATATGTGCACTCCCTCACACACATGCAAATGTTCATACACACATCTGCTATCACTCTTTGTTTCAGCCCATTGCCCTTGAAATCAGTTTCTGGGAAACCCCTCAAACTATTGCATGACTTAATTTGGCAGCTTCTTTTGTTAGTAGTCAATTAATTTCATCTGGAAACACATCCATCACCCCTAAGCAGTTTTGCAATAGACTGTAGAAATTAGTACTTTATGAAAGATCACACATGTAACATGTATTAGATAATTTTTTTTGCATTAGAAGTTTATTACTGAAAGTAAACTAACATCTTTGAAGAGACATGAAATAAAATTATACAGAATGCAGCACAAGTTTAGCGTACATTCTCATCCCTCTTTCTTGCATAAATCATGGGCTAAGCTAAGGATAATCACTTCAAGCAAAACAGGACTTTTAGCCTGTGCCACTGGACCACTCTTCATCAAAATCAGTGGAAAGCTTATATTTATTGGGTATGTGAAGCCTGTGTGGTGAGATTAGTTACATCAGTAATGCAGGTGTTTGAATATATGCAGGAGTACTCCCTGAACCAAAACCCTACTCCAAAGGTCATGGTTACATCAAGGACTTAGTTTAAGAATTGTTTACATAGGATTAAAAAAAAATATCCCCCAAACAAACAAGCAAACAAACAAAGCAAACCCCTTTTATCAAATAATCTGTTGAAATTATTGGGAAGGAGTGCACAAATTGTAATTGTTATTGCTGTAGTATAAAGCATAACAGTTTGTAGCAACTGTAAAGTTTCTTGCTTCTGTTGAAATAATTGTCAGTCTCCCACTTTACATTTAGTAAGGGCAAGGCATAATATTCAGTGGAAGAAAATTTTGCCAAAATACTTGAACTATACAGAAGAATATCAAGGATGTATTATTGCACGTGGGACTGGGATAGTAAATATGAACTTAAACCCGATATACAATTTAAAAGATTATTAAGTGATTTTTCCATTGTTTTATTTCCATTCATTCCTGATTCATACTTTTTTCTATTCCTTCATACTGTTACTAAAATTGTGCGAGTTGTCTCCCACAATAAATAGCTTAATTGTTAATAGCAATTACCTGAAAATTTTTAAGAGAAAATTATAATTCATAACCCAAATGGGGGTGTTTTCAATATTCAGAAAATAAATAACAGGAAAGATAGACATGTCTGGGGGTTTGTTTTTTTTTTTCCTTTGTGGGACAGTTAAGTAACTAGGTAAAATATAATGTACTGAGGAAAAAACAGAGACTCACTGAAAGCAGTTCTGTTCTGTGAAGACACTAGTACTGTCAAAACTAAGCAACTCCCCTGCCCCTGATCATTTCAGAAGTCATCATTGAGAAAATGCCCTTATCATGGTCAAGGTAAATGTAATTGAGCATTCTCACATGCCATCAACTGTATACTTTTTATAACAGTCATATTATCTCCCCAAAACAGTGGTACTTTTTTCTTTCCTCTTTCCTTTCCTTCTTTTTCTTTCTTCTTTTTAATTTTTACCTTTCTCTCCTTTTTTCCTTCTTTTCTTTTCTCTCTCTTTTTTTTTTTTTAATCACAGTGCATATTATGTAGTAAGTTAAAAACTGAGCAAAGTTTTAAACAGAAGATCAAAGTCTGTGAATAAAGACCAAGAACCAAGTTCCAGAGTCACTGGTCAAATGACTGCAGAGATTGGACTATGAGATGGATGTATTCATCATGGCACAATAAGTAAAACCTGGAGTACTTGCTGTAGAAATCCTACTTAAAGTCCAAATTAATTAGGTCAATTTCTACTTACTGAGCCAAAATCAGGAGTATAGCAATTATGTTTTAATTGTGTAGATTGATTAGGACAATCGCCCAAATATAAAACTTAAGGAAATTTTGATTAGCACAAGAGATTAATTTTTCGAACTGTTGCATATCAAAGTACTTGTAAGAGATGTCATCTGGGTGGTTTAAGAAATTGATGAGCTTTGCATCTGCAGTAAATGTTTTTAAACTTTAATGTAGGTGATATATGTTTTATGTATGCTTGTTGCAAACAGTAACACTACTAATTAGAAGCTTTGGCAGAGCTGTTTGTATCCATACCTCAGAAAAGGAGAGCAGACTAACTGTGCAAACCTATGATATACCAGTATCTCTTGCTAGATGCCCTAGCAGGTGGAAAGATTGATGACTTACTGTTTGACATAGTATTAAGCAGTTTGACAATTTAACTTTGTACTTATTGAGCATAATCATATTTTGAGGCAAACTGTGTAACTTACCTGTTCCACAGACTTGTTTGAGTTTCCAGACACATACCTTAGACTGTAACAGTAAGCAGATGAGCAGTCTTGTCTTTGTGCTAGTCTGAACAAAGGCTGTGTGCCTAATTGATTTTTCATGAACTTTCATTTTGTCCAGTTCTAGTCAGGGTATCAGCATTTAATTGTTGCAATTCACATCCAGAAGTACAGATGACAGTTGTAAAGAATGTAATAGCATTTACGGAGTCAGTTCCTGTCAGGTTAGATGATGGTATTACTGCTACTCACACAGTGCTATTTACCTCTGCAAGTATTTGAATAGCCACAAACTGCACACAAGCTTAGAAACAACAAGTAGTAGGATTCAGTGTTACTGCCTATTTTCGCTATGGACTTTGGTTAATATCATAGTACTGATAGAAGTGGCTATTTGAGAAATGAGTAAGGTGGGATTTTGGAGGGTTTTTTGTTGTTGATTTTTGGTGTATTTTTTTTTAATAGTGAAGATGGCGACCTTTTTTTACAACTGTTATGAGGCAAAGTTATTTGTGAATATTTCCGGTCTGTTGCCAGCTATTAGCTAGAATATCAGATGAGCTATTTAAGGAAACATTCAAAGGACGTGTTACAAGACCACAACACTCTGCCAAAGTTTATGCAGCTCTAAAGCAGGGTCAGTCTGCTTCTGCATCCAAACTGAATCACAAAGAAAAATTACTACAGGTTTTCCACAACTGTGAATTTTTTTGGCTGGGTATCTGTTCCCTTCTATTACCACCTGGGTTACATGCACAGCAATGGATTCCTGCTCTTGATCTAAGTACATATGTATTTATTCAATGTGTTGTCTTTCCAGGCTCTTTCAATACAAGCCTATCACCTGGGTCCAGGAGAGTGGGAAACCACAAATGATCATTTGATGCCTGCCTAAAAGGAGACCATCATGGTTCACGATATGACACAGTCTCCTCCTGAGAGCTGAGTTCTTATACTGCACTGACAGAGGAAGTGGTGGCCACAGTTTACAGTAGGTTGTATTACAAGTTAGATATGATTTCTCCTTGAAACAGTTAACAAACACATCATTCTTGTCAGTTCAATACAATTATTTCCCCTGCACCTTCTTGCACCCCATGGAATTCTTTGCCCATTGTGTGTTAATAAGGTTTTTCATCTTTGCGTGGTGTTGACCACCCTGAAGTCCTTCCAGAACGGTTCGAAACTGAAGGCACTCAGCAACAGTTCAGTAGCTCATGTGGACAAACCCTTCTGTGATATTAGTGGAAACTGAATTTGCTCTACAACTGAACAATTATTTAGTTAGGACTTCTCTCTTTCACTTTCTGTGAAACCATCTGTGCTTGAACTGTGAGCAACTACCTAAAAACTAAGGTAGTGGTGCACAGAGTTGAGTTATGAGCCATGTAGTCTTTTAAGCGTCCTGGTCCCTCCTTCTTTCCATGTAAGCGGCAGGGTGCACATGTGACCAAAGTTTGAGCTCTAAGGGGACCTCCTTTCCCCTCATCTGGGGCATGCATAAGGCTGCCAAATGACTGAGTTGCAAAAGTCTTACAAGTGGGTATGCCAGCATGTTCTTGTCTTGTGGCTGGAGGTCCTAACTCTCATTTTGGTCATGTGATGGGTGAGATATGATGGATATTAAAAAATAAAAAAGAGGACATGTGGGATCCTCATGAGAGAGTATGGCAGATGGTGTTTGCTGGAAGAGTTCATCTTTGAAAGGTCTTGAAGCTTCTCTGAAAAGAAGGATGGCAAGCTTGTGGTATATATCAGATGAATTGATTTTTCTGGTAGGCTAGCCACAATCTGTATCTTGCAAATGCCTTCATTAATTCATTCTCCATTTATGGCAAATGTTTGTTGCCCTTCAGAAGAATTTATAATTGCCACAGCTAGTTGATGCAGTTGACAAGTGGGTGTACATACCTTGCATTTCAAACATAGTAACAGTCTTTCAGGAGAACTATTTTAGGAGCAAGTGAATTTGCATACCAATAACAAGAAAGGAAATTGCATGCACTGTTGAGACACAGGAAAGTAGAAAGGACAAAATTGATAAAGGGAGCAGAATAGTCTTGCTGTATGGCTTGTTTCTGGCTGTAGTGATATAGAAGGTTTGATAATGAGGCCTACACCCATGCCAGACAGACAGGGTTCTCTCAGTATCTTCATCCTCTTAGTACTCACGATGACTTGAAATGGACTTCTGTGTGCTTTTGAAAGGGACTCAGGCTATGCTGTTCTACTGTGCACCAGTACCAGTTATAAAAGAAAGATTATAGCCCAAAAGTGTATTATTTTCTCTGCTATTATTTCCTTACAGCTTTAGACAAGGTGATAGTTTCTACAATCCAGAGAAGTAGCAAGGACTCAAAACACTATAGCTTTGTAAAATCTAAAGGCAAAGTTTTGGTGTTAACCTCTACTGAAGTGGACAGTTTTAACTCATTCTGAAATAGATATCTTTACTTCCTTGTTCTTATCCTTTTGTCTGTGTAATGTTTGGTTTCAAATATATTGTAGAGAATTCCAACTTCTTGGAAGAAAAGAGATTATATGTGTTAGAGGTGATAAGTAGTTCACAGCATAATTGTCTTTACTAGAGAAGTCATCTTTTTAGCTTCTCCTTGCATCACACTCTCCTGATGTTAGGCTCTTTTCCCGTGTTGTTTCACTATTTGGGACACACTCATTTTGAGTATCCACGCAATGCCAAATTTTCTAAAATGTACTTCACCGATTACATTCACTCTTACTTGTTTTCAGTGTGCTCTCCTAGCTTCCAACTGTGTTCACAGTCATCCTTCTTTCTTAGTCCAAACAGTTATTTCGTATGCGAGCCCTTGGAGGCTTTGTTTGTTAGGAGGAGAAATTGATAAAATTAATCAGATGCAAAGTTTTGTGCAGTCCTGATTATTGGTCAAGTACCTGCACAAAATGTTCTATCTACAGCATTCCAAGGAACAAACAGGTGACAGTATTTATTCTCAGAAGTAGCCAGCCAGACTGTGTAACGTTAACCGCACACAAAAAAGCTGTCTTTATACCTCTGGTAAAGAACCTAGTTCCCCAGGTAGGGTTTATGACTCTGGCTCAGCTCTGGGGGCTACCGCAGTGGCCAGCAGCTTCTACTGTGCCAAGTGTTCCTCTGAATAAAGGGGCTTTTAAGTAGGAGCATTACCCTGAAAAAGTTGTGCTCAACTGCCTCATCCATTTTGACACTTCAGTGATCATCAGTGAGAGACCTGCTTCATTCTAGCCATTAATGCTTTTCCAGTATACTACCACCACATTCAAGTAAGTCTCTTGCTAGACAGCTGTTAATGAACTGTGACATCAGTGTAGGTATGGTCAGCTGATGAAAGTGTTATGGGTTTGTGTGGCGTGGTTTTCTTTGGTAGTGGGGGAGGGGGACTGCAGAGTTGGCTCCTTTGAGAAGCTGCTAGAAGCTTCCCTGGCTCCAAAGAGTCGGACCCGCCTCTGGCCCAGACAGGGAGTGGCGGTGGTAGCGCCTCTGGGAGAACAGATTTAAGAAGGGGAACCGGCAGTGTGGGGGTTGGAACGTGAGAGGACAGTGAAGAAGGAGGAGGAGGAGGAGGGGTGCCTGAGGAGGCTGATGGCCCTGCAGCCCGTGGTGAGGCGGCAGGTTGTCCCCCTGCAGCCCAGGGAGGTCCATGGTGGAGCGGAGGCTCCCCAAGATGGCGGTAACTCCATGGTAAAAACCGCGCTGGAGCAGTGTGTGACCGGAGAGCAGCCCACGGAAAGGACCCACGCCAGGGAAGTTTGTGAAGAACTGAAGCCCGAGGAAAGGACCCGCGCCAGGGAAGTTTGTGAGGAATTGCAGCCCGCGGGAAGGACCCACGTTGGAGAAGTTGGTGAAGGACTGTCTCCCGTGGGAGGGACCCCACAGTGGAGCAGGGGACGAGTGAGGAATCTTCCCCCTGAGGAAAGGAGCGGCAGAGCCAAGGTGTGGGGAGCTGACCCCCCAACCCCCATCCCCTGTTCCCCTGTGCCGCCGGGGGGAGGAGGGAGAGAGAACCGGGAATGGAGTTGAGCCGGGAAGGCAGGAGGGGTGGGGGGAGGTGTTCTGATGTTTGGTGTTCCTTCCTAATACCCTTGTTTTTTATTTGATTTGTAGTAAATGAAATGGATTTTGTTTCTTCCCCAAGCTGAGCCTGTCTTTTGCCCGTGACCATAAGTGGGGAGTGATCCCTCCCAGTCCTTGTCTCGACCCACAAGCCTGCCTTTGGATTTTCTCCTCATCCCAGCGTGGCCAGGGGAGGGGGTGGGGGGTGAGTGAGCGGCTTCGTGGTGCTTTGTTACTGGCTGAGCTGACACCGAAACCACGACAGAAAGTTACAGATTTCTCTCTCTGTGTGGTTTCTCTCTTTGTTGGAGTGGGATATGCTTCGAGGTTCTTTTAGAGATTCAGTCTAGTGTATTTTCTGGCAAATGTGCTGTTCATACTTCAGAAGTAGTTACAAACTGGCAAGCTGAATTCACCTCAATCCATTTCAAGAAAGAATACCTTTTGTCTGTAGCCTGGCGTGTAAAGTTTTATTACACAACTGAAGATTTTCTAAAACTTCCTATGAGTGATATAGTATTATATGTGGGTAGATTAAAGATGATTAGTCAGTAAGCTTCTGTTTCAGGAATGTGTGGTAAAAGAGAAAAAAATCTCTTTTTCTAAAAAGACAACAGAAAAAATTATAAAATTGCAGGCATGTAAGTACAGTGTGTGTATATGTGTGTGCATGTATTAAAGTGTCTCTCCATTTGACAGAATGAAAATAAATATTGTGGTATCTTTCATCTGTAATCAGACAATCTGATTAGAATAGCATAATCAAAAGGTGGTAAAGGTCTATCAACACATCTAGACCACTGCTTGTCAAGGAGTTTCCTCTTTGGTATACATACCTATCCTTTATCTTATTTAATTTTCACTGTGTCAGGCCAGCAGGTCAAGTAATTTCTTCTTCAGGTTTCAGCATCTGTAACCCTACTGAGTTCCCAGCCTGAAGTTTCTGTATTTCCTGTTGCTACCACTGTGGTTTTTGTCCCCTTTTCCATTACACGTTGGCTGATGTCATGAGATCAGAACCTCTGCGATTGTTTGAGAGTGAAAAGTTAAATCAGTCTTACAATTGCAAAGAAAAGCTTGTCATTGTGATCAACATGTAATCATTGTTAGGCTGCCAGCGTCTAAGTAAATGCAAACTGCCCCTTTCATCTGAACTCTGACTGCTGATTCCTGATCACACCCCCACTCTTTTGCTATAGGCTGATCTGTGGTGCTATGGGTGGACATGTTAACAAAGTCAAGACTGGTATCAGTAGGAATCTCCTGTACAAAGTACTCCAAAGTTTCATAAAAAGCGGGGTATTTCCTGGATATAGCAGAGTAACAGCAAGTTTTCCATCAGGCCAGCGGGTAGGAAGGACTGTTACTGTCCTTTCGGAAGCCCAAGCTGTTACATAAAAGTGATGAGCTGCTGTGCAACATCTGTTTAATGCAAGAACCTCCAAACTGACACCAAACATCCCTCTAGCACAGGATCCTTCTCTTGACAGTGGTCAAAAAAGAAGTATGTGAAAAAAGTGTAAGGAAAGGAAAGGGCCAGCTGAAACTGATACTTTGAGAATATTCTTTCAGCCACCAACAAGCTGGGGCAGCTCAGGGGTTCCTGTTCTAGGCGATACAGTAACTTTCAGTCTTCTGGGAATATTGACTGCAGTAAGAACTTGGGACTGTTCAAACATCCTGATTTCAGCATCTCAGTGAAAATATCAACTGGTGTTTTAAATTGTAGAAAACCACAGAAACTAGGAAAATATTAATGATTTCTCCTTGACTTTCCAAGGTAGTACCCAAGGCTTCAGCCTTCAGCACTTTGGGGCTAGATAAAAGTAATTCTGGCAAGGGAGTATATATGATAATTTAACATACAAGTAAAAGGGAATAAAGTGGCAACTGACTATTTTGTTGATTGTATCTTTGCTTTTGTTTTATATTTTTACTAGGAAACAAGGAATAAGACCTGGAAAACTACTTAGGAGAAAAAAACATAGAGAAAGAAATACAGGCAAAAAGGGTTAAGTCATATCTGATTATTTTCTTGGAGGTGGTTAGATTGGGGAAGTATATTTCACATTACAGAAAATTGAGTCATAGATCCAATCTAGTGCAGGATTAGTTTTAACAAAGCCTGTTATCTTTAATGGGACTGTTTATGCCTACAGAACTGAGTTTACAAAAAATCTTTGCTGATTTGAGTGCTTTTGATAGGCTTTTGAAGACACAAAAGATGCAAATTCTGCAGATTTATTAAAAAAAAAAGTTTACTAATGTTACCATGGGTGGATATGAATTAGTGAGGCAATTGTAAAGATTGTAAGAAAATATTCCTAGGGTAGATAAAGTCTAATAGATTCCAGTTTTCTGGGAGAGTTTAATGGAATTTGTCATGACAATCCATTGTTAAAATTAATGGCTTATGTTGCTTACAATGATATCTTATCTAGCAGTCAAATTTGGTTTTGACTCAGAACAGATTCCAGCTAATTCTAACATAATTTCCTAAATTATGTTTTCATGAAGCATACCATAGCTTCAAGATTAGAACTATCTTTTTTTTTTTTCTAAATTGTGGTGAAATTTTTATTAAGTTGCTAGCTTATCCTTGTCCTTCTCTCAAAAGAAAAAAAGAAAACAGAAGTATTTTCACCCTTTTCAATCATGGCTCCTGAAGGCAACTTACAAATAATTTATTAAAAATAATCTAATTCAGTCATAAGATGCTATACTTTTCTCCTTTGAAATAAGTGTACAAAAAAGGAAGCACAATTTTCCAGATATTTCTGTTGTATTAACAATTTTTATGTCAAAGTTGTTTTGTTTGGCTTTTTTTTTTCTTCCAACATAAATTGAAGCTTATAGAAACAAAATCTGTTTGCCAGATGCAATATCCTTCCATTACATGTAAGGAGAATCCTGAGTTAGGAAGCTTGAGCATAACTTCATGAGTTGCTTAAGGGAAGGGTTTGTTTGGCACAAAACCATCCTCCCACACCAGTTACGTATTTGCAAATGGAGCTTGATGCTTGCTACTAGGTCTGTGTTTGGATGCAGTGTAGTTTCTAAGGTTGTAGTTTTACCCTTATGAGCTGCTTTTTCAAAAATGCCTAAACAGTATTGACAAATAGCGCAGATCGGTGATTTAGTATCAACCCTTAAATCACAATCTTTAATTATGTTGAATCTTCTTTTTTAAAAATCCATTTATTTATGAAGATGTTAGTGTAGCTGTTGTGAAAAGAAATTTGCTTTTTCATTACTTTCATTTTCAGTCAAAAATTCGTAGGGTTTGCAGCTTATGATATCATAGGAAACTGTATAGCTCTGCCTTTGATATCAGTGTTATAAAAATGACTTCTCTCCTTGCAAAACTGTGTAGTGCAACAATTCAAAACAAGAAAAAAAAAGCTGTGATTCCTTCTTTCCTAGAGACTTTCCATCATTTACATTCAGCAGTGAAAGGTTGGCATGTACCTCAAGGACTAATGATAATGAAAAATGTTGTATTAAAGAAGAGAAATCTTTCATAACTTGCATACTAACACACTGAACTCATTACAGCTTGTCCTACTACAGCATGCTCTTTTATGTCTGCCGTAATGCACTTCATTTTCAAGAGACTATGACGTGCACTGATTCTGTAAGTATTTTTTCTCTTCCTTATTTTCGAAAGCTGCCTTTGGTTGTCATAAACTACTCGCTTATAGGATACAAATTAGGCACTAGGGTTTTCTGCAGTTTCTGACTAATATCAAGATCTGAAAAATTATATTTAAAATGTATCTGGGGCAAGTAATTGTTTTCCATTTTTCTAGAGCAGAGTACTTGTGACGTTGTAGCTCAGGAGCTGCCAGCATTCTCAGCATTTTTATTAAAATAGTGAGCTGTTTGTGACAGAGGCTGCCTTTTTTGCTGTGATTCAATTTTTTTGTAACATGTGCAGGGAAACTGTTCATGGTTTGGTGTTGTAGGCATTATTATGCTATGAGTAGTCAATAATGAACATACATTTTTCAAGGGTTTATTGATAAATTGTAAAATCACTCCAAGTTGAAATTTGTAATTTCTTGGAAGTGAAACATTGCTTTGTTTTTGCTACGTACTGTTTATATAGGTGTGGCCACAGCTCCGGGGTACACCTCCAACATTTGCCGTGACACCTTAATTTGCCATTCAGTCAGCTGTTCAGTAATGTAGTTTTCTCCTGACACCCGCCCCCAGTATTAATATTCCTAGCTGCACTCACTGGAAGTAGCACAATGGATAACTCTTGGCTCTCAATCTGCCTTCTATTTCACAAGTAACTCCCACTGAAGTCTTGACTCAATAAAATACATAAACATAATTGACTTTAAATCAATTTAAAATGTGAAAGAACAATGGAAAGGTTGGAAATGAGCCTATGAACATCTGCAACATATCTCTAAAAAACTACTTCTGCAACTGATTTTAAGTGACCTGTGTCAAAATCTTGATGGAAATGGAAGAATGTCATGCAGACAGACAAAAAATAATTGAGTAGTAGTTGCAGTTTTCCAAAGAGCTCTCCTCCAGTAACTATGAAAGCAAATTGCTCTGAATAAATCATAATAAAGGTATGTTTAAGATATAAATGCATCCCAATTTGATTGTCCTAAAGGATTTGTCTGTTAGACATACACTTTGTATTTGAAGTTGTATTTTTATATTTTGCATTGAGTGTGTCCAACTTGATTCTTTTAGTTCTATAAACTCTGTGTTCCGTGCCTCTTTCAAAGATTACAAAGCCTTCTCAAAAGAAACTCAGCTACTTGACATTATGCTTTAATGTAATATTATGAGATTGACCTGGACTGCTGTTCTCAACAGAAGAGTGACTATAAAAATGATATGATGAGTTTTCTGAAAGGCAAAAAGAAAATTCAGATTCCAGTTAAATAAAGGCTTAAACTATCCAAAAGATATCTTTAGAACACTGAAAACAGAGTTTCATTTAGTGGCATCTCAAACTCTGTAAGGTAAACAGGATTTGATTTTATTCTTATAATTGAACAGGAAGAAATCTAATGTAAACTAACAGTACATTTCAATACATTGTATCACTCATCACCTGTCCCTCTTTTAGATGGCATATCCCTGAGCAATAAGACAAATTTTCAAAAACAATTGAGCAAGTCAACATGAGCTGAATGAACAGTGCAATGGCAGTAAATATCATGTGGGACGTTTTCTCCTTTACTTTTTAATAGTTAACTGGAGTAACAACTCAATAACATCAGTAAGAACCCGCTTGCCTTTAAGCCAGCCTGAGAGAGGAAAGATGTCAATGCTGAGAAATGATACATTCCTCCTACTAAGTGGTTCTTTTTGATAAAAAGAAAGGCAAGGGAAAGAGTGTGATGGGAGGAAAAGAATGGGAGAAAAGAGAAAGGTCAAGTAGGATGAGGCTGAGAAACATTTTGGAGAAGAGTTTGGAAAGAAGTGGAATAAAACCTCTAATAGTCCCCAATTAAACACTGAGGTTGACTTCAGTGTTCATGGTGGTATCACAGGTCTGCATGTACAGGTTACCATACAGTTAAAAAATATCAGGTGCTGGTACTGTTGCAATATTTGTTACTGAGCCCTGCCTTATTTTTAGACCATGCAACAGATTGTTAAGCTCTAGTAAATCCATTGTGAATTTGAGATCTGCCTAAAGAGTGTGCTCTACACCAAGACCAAACTATAATGGAGCTAAACAAAAACTTGAGATCAAGAAGAAGCAGGATAAATAGTTATGGCAGCAGAGATCGCTGAATTTAGACAATGCAGTCTTTCAATGTCAGGTGGGGATTGCTGGGTCTGGTATGGTTGCCTTCTCCAGTCTGGCTGCACATGGTTTGAACTGGCTTGCAAAAAACTTGCTGTCCTTCACATGCCTGCATTTAAGGTAAACTAAAACTTATGTTTGTTTGCCTTAAAATGCTCTGATGCATACTCTGGCAGCTCGGAAGCTGAACAGTTACCAAAAAAGACATCTTTGTAGCATGCCTGGGAGAGAAGACTGCAAGTGGTAAATAGGTCAGCCACCCCAAGCCTTACGTTGCCTTTATGAAGGCAGGTTAAATTGCATAGTCAGTTATTGATGCTCAGCTGACCTTTGGGTAACCCAAAGCTACAGTAACTTAGTCAGCATATTTAACCTTACCTTTCATTTAAAAAAATGACAAATTAAGCCAGTGACAGAACTTTGGATCCTCCCATTCTCAAATATCTCCCTGTTAATTATATACCGTATATGCTTCACTGAATATGAATGCACTGAGCACATTTTTAAATTCTGAATGTTTCCATTAAAATTTGAGCTCAAACAGCCCACCAAGATAGTGATTTAATCCCTCAAACTCTGATGTTATTTGCAGGTCTAGGTCCTTGACTGACTTCTTTTTTGCTTTATGGAAATTTAAAGCAAAGCTTATTTCAATTCAAGTGCTACATGCCAGTGACACTTCAGAAATAGTTATGATTTTTCTTTTCATTAAGAAATAGAAAAATCAGAATCTGAATTAAAATGAAAATGTTAAATAAACATACTGAACCAATTCTAAGTATTTCTTAATGGGAAATTAGAGCATGAAATTATATCTTCATGTAAATTTCAGCTTTATATTAATGAAAAATAATGTTCTAACTGCGTAAAAGCTTGTCTGTGCTTAGTATGAATCCAGTAAAGATATTTTAAACAAATGTAAAGCTCTGGTGAAATACCATTTCAGTCTAAAAAGTCATAGTAGAAGAAGAACTCTGAAACATACTAGATTATGTTTTTCTATTTCCTACGCTCTTGGTTATAAACAAGTATTTACATCCAAACCAACCTAGATAGGTGAAAGTACTATTGTTAAAAAGCAAAAGAAACAGTCAAGATATACACACAATCCATTGAAAAAAAAAAAAACCCACAGAAATTTCTTAACTTTGCTGTTATTAATGTGTGAGGTGACTGAATCAAGCTAAGATACAAAATGTTCCATCATTTCATTTCCCATAAAGGCAAATGAAGATATTTTCTCCAAACAACTTCGCTGATTGGAATAACACTCAAAAAAATGGGAACATTGTGTAAGACTGAAAGTAGTTTGAATTTGGTAGGATAAAGCTGAATGATTCAGGATTATCAGAAACAACAGCAGGAGGACTGAAAACAAAACTGGGGAAAATGGTCTAAAGTATGTGCTGCAGTAAGCCAAGACAGAAGCTGTGCCTTCAGAGTAGTCATAGTTTCTTAACTGTAGATACTGAGTGACTCAGAAGCTCAAAAAAACCCGCAACCAAAAAACCAGTAATCTAAAAATACTAGTGTCAAACAACATTTTTGTTACCTTTTTTCTGTTATGGTTTATAGAATAACTGTAGAATTATATTTTCAATTTTTTTTCTCTTCCTGAACTTAAGGGTTAGAAACTTGGCTTTATTTTTTAATGGAAGTTATATTTTCCTGTAATACAAAGACTGGTACGTAAGAAAAATAAGAACAATGCAGGCAGAGATAGGGATCAGGGAAAAAGAACAGCTAATTGCATCAGTTAATGTTGCAAACTTGCAACAGAACGGACATAACTGTGGTCCCACTGGCCTTATTCCAGTTATTCCTTCATTTTGAATTAATTTTCAAGCATTTAGAGACACTTTAAAATTGTAAACTCAGTAGAGCATAATAGGCACCTAATCTGAAACAAAAAAGAAAAAGTCTACGTTATGTGTTGGTAACTAAGCATAAAGTGTTTATATTGCCAGAAAAGAAAAAAAAAAATATTCTCTGGTTCAAATTTACACAAAATCTGGCATAGAAGCATTACATCAGCAAATAGTGATTCACAGATTTGCACAGATCATAGAATCATAGAATATCTCAAGCTGGAAGGGACCCATAAGTATCATCAAGTCCAACTCCCTGATCCTCACAGGACTACCTAACACTGAACCATATGACTAAGAGCATCGTCCAGAAACTCCTTGAACTCTGACAGGCTTGGTGCCATGACCATTTCCGTGGGGAGACTGTTCCAGTGACCAACCACCCTCTCAGTGAGGAACCTTTTCCTAATGTCCAATCTGAACTTTCTTTGATGCAGCTTCATTTCATTTCCTCGTGTCCTATCGCTGGTCACCAGAGAGAGATCAGCACCTCCCCCTCCGCTGCCCACCTTGAGGAAGATGTAGACTGCGATGAGGTCACCTCTCCCTTAGGTCTCCTCTCTAAGCTGAAGAAGTCAAGTGACTTCAGCTGCTCCTCTTTAAGTGTTGTCCTCAAAGCCTTTACCATCTTGGTTGCCCTCCTCTGGACACTTATAGTTTGATGTCTTTCTTAGATTGAGGTGCCTAAAACTGTACACAGTACTTGAGGTGGGGTGGCAACACTGCAGCGTAGAGTGGGAGAATCACCTCCCTCAACCAGCTAGCTATGCTGTGCTCTATGCACCCCAGGACACGGTTGGCCCTTTTGGCTGCCAGGGCATGCTGTTGACTCATACTCAACTTGCCATCAACCCAAACCCTCAGATCTCTTTCTGTGGGGCTGCTCTCTAGCCTCTCATCTCCCAATTTGTACATATAACCAGGATTACCCCATCCCAGGTGGAGAATTCTGCACTTGCTCTTGTTAAATTTCATACGGTTGGTGATTGCCCAGCTCTCTAGTCTATCCAGATCTCTCTGTAAGGCCTCTCTACCCTCAAGGGCATCCACAGTTCCTCCTAGTTTCACATCATCAGCAAACTTACTTAATGCACATTCGATTCCTGCGTCCAGATAATTTATAAAAACATTAAAGAGTGCTGGCCCTAAAATTGAGCCTTGTGTAACCCCACTGGTGACTGGCCACCAGCCTGATGTAACCCCATTTACTGTAACTCTTTGAGCCCAATCCGTAAGCCAACTGTTCACCCAACATATTATGGACTTGGCTAGCTGTATGGTGGGTATTTTGCCCAGAAGGATACTGCGAGAGACAGTATCAAAAGCTTTGCTAAAATCCAAACCCACCACATCAGTGGCTTCCCTTGGTCAACTAGATGGGTGACCTTGTCATAAAAAGAAATTCAGTTAAACGGGACTTTCCGCTCATGAACACGTACTGGCTGTGACCAATGACTGCGTTGTCTCTCAAGTGTTTTTCAATAACTCCCAGAATAACCTTCTCCATAATTTTACCAGGCACTGAAGTGAGACTGACAGGCCTGTAATTACCAGGGCCTTCCTTCCTACACTTCTTGAAAACTGGGACAAGATTTGCCAGCTTCCAGTTGGCTGGGACCACTCCAGAGTCCCAAGACTGTTGAAAAATAATAAAGAGAGGCCCCACAGTAACATCGACCAGCCCTTTCAGTACCCTGGGATGATAAGATGAGAATTAACACACAGGGTGTTTCCAGAAAGATAGTATCTATCTAAATCTTACAGCATTCCTCCAAGTAAATGATCTGGAGTACATTTTCCATGATAAACAATCCTGTAGTTGGCCTCGCGTAACAAAAAATTATCTGTTAAATAGTAAAGAATAGACAGATGGCCTGTCTTTGACAGGAACACAATGAAGAACTCAGTGTTATGGATGCTAAACCATACTGCAAGTTTAACCAGATGCTGCATTTGTGAGTATATGGTTGTATTTTCTCTATGGAGCAGACAATCTTTTTTGTCACTGGATAAAATTCTCTATCAGGAATAAGTATTTGTTAAGATGACATCAGTGCTGGCACAGAGCGCTAACAAAGTTAGAGTGACCAACAGTGAAATAAGCCGTGTTTAAGACAGATGAAAATATTGTAATCAAAATTCTGGAAAGCAATTAATGGTCGAATTACTTCAACTCTGTGTACAATAAACTTTGCAGTGTTTTGTACATTTTTAATTAAACAATACCAGCGTGGAGGGGGCACATGTTTTGGAGTGGTTGAATCAGTTTGGGGCTTTTTTTTTCTTCTTAAACCAGTACATGTTTATTTTTTCTTAAGCCAATACAAACCCTAAAAAGGACATGATTATACTCAAAAAAAAAACCCAAAAACAACCCCCCCTCAAAACCCTTTATAGTGGCATTGCTCAGATATGGATTTAGTGAAGGAGACTCTCAGGATCACAGTCTTCCTGTTAGTGTAACCTGGTGTGGTACGCATGTTGTTCTGATACATCAGTTGTCAATAAAACTCATGGTCATTCATATTCATAGTGGGCCTGTGTCCTCCTCTTCGTGTTCTTCTCTTTCCCATTGGAAAAAGCTGTGATAATATGTGTGTATATCAGAGTAATTATCCCTAATCTAAAGAGTCATATCACTTGACATATTTAAGAAAGGCTTTAAGGGATGCCCTGAAATAAAGAAAATGATAAATTTGAGGGCAGTTTTGATTCTTAAGCCATTTCCTGTCTCAGAAGTGCTGATTCAGATCAGTGGAACTATTCAGTGTGTAAAATAAAGCATGCATATAAGAGTGTGGTCAGAAGTTAATTTCAGCAGCAGATAAAACAAATACATTTGACTTTGGACTGAAGGGGACCAGGAGCACCTACATTGGCATTTACAATTCATCTGGGGGATAGTAATGATCAGCTCAGATATAACTGCTTTTGCTGACTGAGCCTAAGGTTCAGATACAGAAGGACTAGTTCTTATTCGGCTCCTAACTTTTAATTTCACTGGGATGGAAACCTAGATGAGAACTAAGAAGTTAAGTATCCTACTGAACTTAGGTTTTCATCTTCCCAGAATCAGAGAGTGAGGACTTGTCATTTCATTTTTGTCACTCAGGAGCCACAAATCTGATTTAAACCTCTGCCTAAGTGAATTAAGAGTCTGACTGCCACTGTTGATTGGGTTGCAAATTATACTCCCCTTCATTTACTATTTGGTTTATCTTAAGTTTCTTCTGCTATGTTGCATAGGTTTACAAGTAAAGGATAATTACTGTACCATTTGTTTTGTAGGTAATACCAGAAGCAGGGATATGCTGGCACAACTGCTTTTGAAAACAGAAAAAACATTATCGGCAGCAACATTTGCTTTCTGTGTTTACAAATATGTAGTGAAAATAGAGATATTCTGACTTCACACTATAGCTGGTATTGGCTGTCTAAAACCAAGCATCAGCAGACAGAGTAAATCACAATTTCAATACTGCATTAAGAAACATGCCTACTCTTTGACACTGTTGCACTCAACATACTGCTCTTGGCAGCGTAACTGCCATTAGAAATACAGATGACTGGAAGAGCATGTTCTACTAATTAGTCTTTCTCTCTCACACACGCATGCATAAAGCAGTAAAATACCATTAAATACTCCTCTTGTGCTCTGATTAGAGTATAGTATCAGACTTAGTGGAAGAGCCCCTGCCTCACTGAGGCTAGATATCACTAGTCAGCTCCTGTGTAGTACTCTGCTTCTGGGAAAAGTAGTAGAACCAGAGCCGGTCCCTTTGGAGGGGCTCGATAGGTACATTTAATTCCTGTCGAATCCCTGTGGGCAGCCTGACAATATAAAAACATCCTGAAACGGTCATAGCAGTGAACTTGGAAACCAAAAACTGGCAGTCCTGGCTTTGCCTTGTTTGCTGATTGTTTTGGGGCAACTTCTGTCACCAAAGGATCTGAGTTTCTTTAAAGGTCCATTATCAATGTGATCTGTGGTTGCCATATGTAATGCATTGTTTTTCTATCTTACGCTCATTCCTTGAGAAGTGTGAGTTTACTATTTTGAAAGATATTTTGATTAGAGCCTTTTTTTCCCCCAGTGAAAACACTGTTAAGGTGTATTCAAGGCTAATGAAAAAGATTCCTTACAGTTAAGGAAGACAGTGGAGTTTATGATGGCTCTTATTTCTTAAGAGAAACTATCTTATGGTCTTTAACCATCTCCCCAGTAAATGTCTTGTCTTGTACAGGTGAGCTCTATCTTTATGTTGGAAGGTTCTACTGCAGTGGAGGAGAAAGTTTATGACTGCAATCTTTATCTTGGAACTTCAGGTCATCTATTAGCTATGCTGAGCTTATGCCACGGAGCACTTCTAAGCATAAAGAATACAGTTTGAGACCAGGTCATTTAGTCTATTAGATCACATTTGTCCTATGTAGAAAATGAGAGGAACAATTTTACACAGACTTTTCAGTTTGATTTGACATCCTCAGACAGAAATCAGTATATAAATGCAGCAGTATTATATTTTAACTTATATTTGGCAGGGATTAAAAGCAGCAACTTGCACAGTATGAAATCTTAATGTTTGTAATATACCTGGGACCTATGTATGGTCAAGGATGTGCATGCAAATGGACTGCATCGTATGTCTGCTGTAACACACACACACACATACAAAGATATTATTATATAAAGCATATTAAAATTACTGCCTTTTTTAGCAAACACCAGTTTCTGCTATGCTTTGCCAAAACTGCAGATGAGAGAAGTATTTTACAGGTTTTTCATGCCTGGATTGACTGTTGAAGTAGTATATAGGGGACTTCTGTTCCAGAAGAAGTATTCAGGATGAATCAATAAATCCTAATGTCATCTATGCTACTTTCTGCAGTCTCCATTTCTTTCTCAGGCTCTCATTGCAAGGTTGTTAGACTTCTATATTCCAGCCAAGTAAATTAACATGGGCAGATTTTTTTCTTACAGAAGGCTGGGAGTCAAGTTTGGGAACTCTAAAACGACGACATCCTCATACTGATGCTGTGATTTTTATTGGCTCTTAATATACTAATTTCCTTGACTATATTAATTATTGCTTATTAAAGAATAAAAATTGCATTCCAGTGGAAATATTGCAAAGCTCCTCTGATAAATAATTTAAAAAATACGTTACCATCCTGCAGAGGAAAGAAGGAATCAGTCCCTCCTTTTCTTACTGCATTTGAGACTGAGATTGTGATTCTGTGATGAATTCAATCCAGTTTTAGATTCCTGCTCCAGATCTTATAAGCTGAAGTCATGGGATGCTGAAGCCTGATCCAGTATAAACTAACTATTGGTTCAACAGTGCAAAAACCCAACCAAACAAAACCAGTGATGATGGATTTACTTCAATTTACAGACTTTATGCAGAATCAGGTATTGTCCAGCAGCTTCATTCTAACTTGGTGCTGGAAAAGATGTCACCTGTTCTCTCACAGTTGGCATGAAGCCAGCATAAAACGTAATGCCAGAATGAGTTCTTTATCATGTACAGTGGTTAATTTTACAGAAATGCAATTGCATCCACACGTCTGAACCAGACAGAATGTGCACTTTTAAGTTGTCAATGGTGCATAGATCAAATATTAGTGAGTGTGGGGCCATAGCCTAGAAGGGACTGTCCTTTGGCAAGAACAAAAATACGGCCTAGCTGCAGGTAAAACTTCCACGATCTCAGTAGAATTATATGACTGTTTTTCAAAGCCACTCTCAAAGAGTGCTGTAAAAAAGTAGTGCTATTTTTTAACCACTCTATCCATACTCCAACCTAACATTTATTTGAGAATCCTAACCTTGAAATTTAAAGATGAGGGGGAAAAAACCACCATGTTTACAGCCATTTCCTTCCCATCCCCTAAGAAAAGTAAGCTTACTTGTGACAGAGAGCAGAGGGCAAGGTCTGCAATATTACCTGTGCACACATCTATCAATTTCAGAATCTGAATTGCCATTCTCTTGCAAAGGCAATAAACACGGTAATATGTCTTGGATGAAAAGCAAGAAATATAATAGGTTTGCTAGGTAACAGACAAAAAAAATCTGCCTAGAAAAAAAGCAATAGGGTAATCTCATTATAAGAGAACATTCAGGAAATTAAAACTAAAAATGCAAAGTGAATAAGCTAAAGACTGTTAAGCCTCCAAACATATTTGTATCAAGAGTAAAATGACAAATTACTGTTACAGCATAATCCTCCTCTTTCAAAGAAGTTGTGGTTTCTGGTGTTCTGTCGATTCATTTTCAGTCTCTTGATTAGATAAATCTTCTGTATATATCTCACACATTCTGTAGTAATGGCAAATATATTCTGGCGATGAAAATGTAGGAAGGAAGGAAAAAGAGTCTGAAGAAAAGAATGTGTCTTCTAACATAGCTCAACTGCCACACTGTAAGGGCTTATATAGAAGTTCTTTTTGCTTTGTAAAGCATATTGTCTTTGTTCTTTATTGAACTCTAGAAACACTAAAATAAATAAAATGTTTCTGACAAGAATACCAACCACACAATATAGTGTGGTTGGTATTCTTGTATATAAATAGTTGTATATAAATACAATAAATGTAAATTTCTTGTATAAACAGTACAGCAGCTAACACAAATTAACCACTGTTGCAGTGTATGCATGTTGGTAACAAAGAAAATACTGTAAATAAAAAAATGCTATGTAATACTGAAGGCTCAGGTAAAAGAGTTTAAGGATGTATTTTAAAGTGCTACTCATCTTTCCCCCATAAACCAAACGTGGATTGTTTTAATAGGCGTCTTCTGATTTATCCGTATTTTAGTTTCCTGTGCAACTGGGCTTAAATGCATTCTTTAAACAAAAAATATTAAACCAAAGAAATACTATGCTTTAGAAAACTCTTCATAACCAAGCTGTATCAATTATTGCCTCTTTCTTTCCTATTGAAACATTATTCACCACTTCTTGGTTCTGTTCCCAAACAGGCACAACATTCTTTACTGTGAGGGTGGTGAGGCACTGGAAAAGGTTTCCCAGAGAGGCTGTGGATGCCCCATCCCTGGAAGTGTTCAATGCCAGGTTGGATGGGGCTTTGAGCAACCTGGTCTAGTGGAAGATGTCCCTGCCCATGGCAGAGCCTTTGGAACTAGGTGATCTTTAAGATCCCTTCCAACCCAAACCATTCTATGAATATTTGTCTATGTAAAGAAATATTAAAAATTACTGTCTTTAAAGGTTTTTTTTTTAATTTTATACTCCTGTAGTATAAATGGAAATTTATAGTTTGACTAACAAATCTCTCTCTCCTTGAGCTCATGTTAGTTGTACTCAAAAGAAATAAGAAATGTTAAAGGATTTAGAAGTAATTGCTTCTAATTCTCTCAATTTTTCCTCTCTCAATTCTTCTGTCTTAAAGAATTGAATGATGTGGAAATGATTGACAATTTAATGAAACTTAAATGGACCTATTGTTTTATGTTTATTATGGATTTAAAAGATTTCCACCAAGAGCAGTATCATTGTGCTGGATTTCATCAGTGAGAAGGTTTGCCTGCTTGCACTGTTTATCACATGAGTCTAGCTGTATCAGCAGTGACTGGATATCACCCCATGGTTAAATGCTAGTATGCAACCTGATTGTGTTTGTTTTCCTCATTGAGTCAATTAATGTCAGCCATGCTGACCATTTCTCACTGTGTTTCCACCTGGAACTGCACTGTTCTTGGAGCAATAGTTTCTCAGTAGTACCTTATGTTTCAGCTCCTTTCAGCTGTGCAGCAAATTCCTCAACAGATGGAAATTTGGCTCCTTTGACCCCATCCTGTCCAAATGCAGTGTTGGTGCGGCATTTCTCCAGCCCTTGAAGTTCCCACTCAGTTTCAAAGGAGAACCCCTGCCCCCAACATCTCTCTCTCTCTTTCTCTCTAATGACAGCAACTGTAATTCTTCTCACTCCAAACTTTGAAAACAGGTGGGGGGTTTGAGCTCTGCAATGAGCCCTGCTCTAATCTCCAGGAAAATAGCTTTTCTCACTTGTAATTCTGTAGTCATCATGGATGGTTCTAGGAGGACAGTGCATTCATTTCCAGCTATAGTTTGTTTCTTGAGCTCAGGAGTGGTGCTGCATAGCATGAAACTTTTCCAAGAGAAGGATTCTTCTTTTCAGTCCTAGGCAGTACCTGCTTCTCTTCTGCCTTTCCCATGTCATTTAGGGTCAGTTGCTGGCACAGAAACGCTAGTTTTGGCTGAAGATACTACTTCAAGAAAACTTCTGCCAAAATTGCAAAATCTGCCTGGTAGAAACATGTCAGATATATATGGCTAAGGGACCATGCACAATTTACAGAACTGTAATATGGGACACAGCAATGGCTGGCTAGCTTCTGCCTGATATCTCACTATGTACCATGACAACAAAACTCTTATATATAATGTCCAGAAGGAACATACTTACCTTGGGCAAATACCTGCTGTCCATGCTGTGAGCAGTGTCTCATCATGAACTCGGAACTGGCTGTACAAATATAGCTTCAACATGCCAATTATTTTAGAGTAATTATACCAACAAATATCACTTCAAAATTAATCTTTTGTTTGATTTTTTAATTGTCCAAGACTTTGTTACAGGAAAGCAGACCATCCCTCAAGTTAACCCATGCCAGTTGTTAAAGACACACACACAACTCTTCCGGGAGCCTGGGAAACAAATATTGGGAAAGCGTCACTTCAAACACCAGGGATTGGCAGTTCAAAGGAATAGATGACCTTAGGGTTCAGCTACTTATCTCAAATATTTCTTAATGCAAACTGAATTAAGCTGAAAGCAAATAGAAGTATGTAGTTACAAAATCCAGAAGAGGCCACAAGAATGCAAGGAAGGGATGAGTA
>VYZV01025131.1:0-12650 GCA_013401275.1 Pandion haliaetus | reverse complement strand
TGGGAGGGACCCCACGGTGGAGCAGGGGACGAGTGAGGAATCTTCCCCCTGAGGAAAGGAGCGGCAGAGACAATGTGTGGCGAGCTGACACCAACCCCCATCCCCTGTTCCCCTGCACCGCCGGGGGGAGGAGGTAGAAAGAACCGGGAATGGAGCTGAGCCGGGAAGGCGGGAGGGGTGGGGGGGAAGGTGTTCTGAGGTTTGGTTTTACTTCCTAATATCATTGGTTTTGATTTGATTTGTAGTAAATTCAGTTGATTTTGTTTCTTCCCCAAGTTGAGCCTGTCTTTTGCCCGTGACCATAAGTGGGGAGTGATCCCTCCCAGTCCTTGTCTCGACCCACGAGCCTGCCTTTGGATTTTCTCCTCATCCCAACGTGGCCAGGGGAGGGGGTGGGGAGTGAGTGAGCGGTTTCGTGGTGCTTTGTTACTGGCTGGGCTGAAACCGAAACCACGACACATTCCAACTATAGATCATCAAAATCATGCAGTGAAGCTCAAGGTGGACTTTTTTTTTCAGAATCAGGGAGATCAGCATAATTTGCATCACATGTAATGTTTGCAACCTATTTCTCACTGCTGGTGTAGGTTTTCTGCTGTAATGAAATGTCCAGTATTTTCCTCTTTATGAATGAATAGGAAAGAGACATTTCTGAGATGATGTGTGAGGAAGAGTGGAATGGAGAATAGGTGTTCTGCACCCACAGAAGAGAGCTTAAAAATCCAGTCTGCTGTTGTTCAAATTAGTAGGATTTAGCTTGAGACTATAATTGGTAATGATGCAATTATAATGAAGGGAATAATACTGAAAAGGTGTTGTTCTGTGGCCAGAAAAAAGAAAGGAAGTAATAAATGATACTAATTTTGTAAATATGCTTGCATAACTGAGGCATGTTGGGTAGCAGTAACAGAAAAGTGTATCTTATTAACGTTGGCTCTTCTTTTGCTTCACCGCACAGCTTATCTGTAAGATTTGTGTTGTAAACACAGCCAAAAGTCCCCTATTTTTCCACTGCTTCAGTTTAAAACATGGCATTTACCAGATTTTATGTTGTATTTGCTGCTGCATGGTGAATCAACTTACTTATTAAATACAAAAGTTAGTAAAGTAAATATATAATTCTTCAGCAACCAATCATAAAGTGTATGTTTTAGTTTTGTCATACAGCTTGCCTACTAATTTGTAAAACTGCTGAGATTAAATCAACTGGTGTCTCTCCTCTACAGCAAAAAGTATAAACTCAAACTATTTCAGCCAATCCCCCAAAGAACACTGTGTTCCCTCCCAAAATCACAATACTTCATCATCCCAATTCTTTTCCAAAAGGATAACTGATACTGAGAAGTTACAGTATTCTTTTCATAGCGAAGATTTACACCAGGCTTCTCTTCTGCTACTTTGGTTTACTACTATTGTAGCCTGCAGTTGTATTTTTCCTTAAAAATATGTATATCTTTTTCCTTAAAAATATATAACAATGGTACAATTACATTACTGATAAAGAAAAACACAGGCGACAAAGGAAACATCAGAGCTTCATTAGCCAAGGCATTTGCATCATCTAGGGGTTGCTGTAGTCTGCAAAAAAACCCAACCAACCCACAATAAAAAGTTAAAAGGTAGTAAAGTTCATTATTTACTAATATGCATAGTGTTAATGGCCAAAGAGCTTTCTTGACTGAAGCTTCATAATTTAAATTTCATTTAATATAGTTTGATAATTTAAATGTAGCACCACAGTCAAGACCAGCCTCAAGACAGCCACTGCAGTGGCTAGGGATCACATTTACAAGTGATACTCTGCAGCTATTGCCTAATGCAGATTCATTAAAAACAAATTATTTCACAATAGGTATACTCTGAAGGGTTTTAAATTAGAAGACTAGATCAAATCAGTCTTCCCTGAGAGAGAATTTGGGCTTTACTTTCCTTATATTACTGTGAATCTACAGGAAATACATTCATATAAGTACAAATCCCTTTAGTTCCAGAATACAATGAATTACTACCAAAAAAAATGTTCAGCATCAACATCTCATTAAAGAGATGAAATTTGTTTATATTCTTTATTGCAAACTTACATTCCCACTAGAACCTAAAAATGCAGGTCTTCTGCTTTTAAAATCACAATGCAAATCTCTACCTGCATTAATAGAGGACAATCATTCAGATAAAAATCATGTTTATTTACCTTACCACTACGCTGTACCTCCTTCTCACAGCTGACTTTATTCTGTAAAGTAGATATAAAATCTAAGAATCATAAAGAATTGAAAGGAAACTCATTTAGTCCATTCTCTTGCACAAAGACAAGATCTAAACTATTCATAGCACCTGTCCTTAAAACTTCAGTGGCAAAGATTCTACGATCTGTCGAGGCCATCTATTTCAGTATTTAACTACCTGAGTGTGAAAATACTGGCTTTTTTTTTTTTCCTAATGCTTAGAATAAATATTCCTTCCTGCAAACTCGGCTGTTGTTTCTTGTCCCACCCAGAGCAAACACTGGTGTTCTCCTTGCCATTTTCAGGTACACTTTGCATATTTGAACACAGTTCTGAGACCTTCCTCAAGCCTTTCTTCCTTTGGCTGAATAGCCTGAATTCATTCAAAGTTGTTAGGTTGGTCATGTTTTCCAGCAGGTTATTCTCATTGATCCTTTGTAGCTTTTCTCCAGTTGTCCAAGACTTTCTTGAAATACAGTAATCAAAACTGAACAAAATACTCCAGTTTAGGCTTTATCAGTTTCAAATACAGTGGACATATTACTTCATATATCTTACTGACAATATTCTTATTTAAGCATCTAAATATTGTGCTTGATTATTGGACAGTAGTATGACAGTGTTGATAGATATTCAGGATAGCTACTAGTACTCTCTGATCTTTATAAATTTGTGATTCTCCACCCTGCATTTTCCATTTTATTATTCCAGCCTCCTTCACTTTGAAATATTTCTCATTTGTGCCCTTAAAAATTTTTCCCCTAATATCTGCTTGCATTTCTGAGCTCTTTTTTCCATTAGAATCCTTTTCCATGGGATTTTGTTTGTTAATAGTAGTTTTATTCTCTTCCTAGGAATCATGAATTCTATAATCTTGTTACCGCAATCATCAATGCTGCTTTTCACCTGCAAATTCTCAAACAACTCTATACACATGATTTCAGTGTCAGATGCACTTCATCCTGTTTTCCTTACTGTTGCAATAAAAAATTTGGCCAGTGTTCCAAGAATTTATTCATAATTTGCATCCTGCTACATGCTGTACTTCTACCAAAATTCAGCCTAATCTGAAATTATTTCATCTGCCTCATCACCTTGGATTGATGTTTTATATTTGACTAACCATGAAAGCACCTTTGTTATTTTTCTCGTTTATCGCTACTATAAACTTTAAACAGGTTTATCTCCTGACAGATTCTGCCTCTCAGACCAAGCATGTATGCCTCAATATATAGAGTAATATCTTATTTCTCTTCTGTCTGTCCTTCCTAATAATGTTTAACATCCTATATCCATATTTCAATCATAAAACTTACCCAATGAAGCTACTGTTAGGCCAAACAGATCATAACCTTGATTAGGTAATAAGATTTCCAGCTCTTTATTTTGATACTTTTTACATAAGTATACCATACTAGAAGAAATTACTTAATGTGGTGGTTTGTAAATAAAATATAAACTCAATCCTATTTGTATTAAATTGAATTTAATTAATCTTGGACAGTTAGTTTTTATCTGCTTAATTTGTTTTTGTGGCACAAATGGGTGCTTTACTGACTAGGTTGCCAAACAGTGCAAAATGTTAGCATGTTTTTTAAACCTGGCAAACTCATAACACTAAAATAAATCATCCACATAAAAAAAATTATTAATATTAAGGGTAACAGCACTTTTTTAAATGAGAAAATGTCTGATGCAAATCTTAGCTGCAAAATTTTTCAACAGCTCAGTAATGCTGGGAAGATGTCCAGCTATGGTAATGTCATCATTAGCCTATCACCAAACACCTATCCCATCATCAGAACATATTTATATTATTATGATGTTGTTACCTTGGGAAAAAAAAATATTTTAAAGTTCGTTTATAGACATGTAATTCTAAAATATATCAGTAACAATGAATGGACTGTCTGGTACAATTTCAAAAGTCTCCTTACACTTTCATTTCATTTCCCTTAAGATCATTTACAGACCAACAAGAAAACCTTTATGCCCATTGTTTCTTTTTGAGGGTTGCTTTAATTACTGTTTTAGTAACATATTTAACTAATATAATTCAGAATGTATCTTTTGTGGAAAGTGCACATTAATTTGAATGTTATTTTAATGTATTGTTCATTTTAATGTATTTATTTTTATGCCTTGTTCAATGAATCATTTATGAAAATTCTAAGAGGTAAATAATACTATTTGGTAATAACAGCACTGTACATCTGTTAGGTCTGAAGCAATAAGTACTCAGAGTCCTAGAGAAACTTAGGAAAATGAAATGGTTGCAGAACTGTGAGAAAGAAATTTCTCCGAAAATCCACATTTCAATCCATAAGATTCCCTAGCAGGTTATGCACTGAGTCAGTGAAGTTGAAATTAAAGCAGTATGTGACCGTTTAACAAGCTCTCAACAGAGAGCCATAGTAGCTACTAAAATGTAACAATACAATTTTCAAATAAGCTTTTTTCTGGGTAAAAGATATACCACACTGTTCTTCCAAATTCTGAGGTCTGTTCATCACTGCGGACACGCAGTATGCAAATTAAACAACCTTGCTCCAGCTGAGGCTATACTATGCCCACTGAGTGATTCACATTTGCAGGAGAGCAGGCAGTATTTGCACCATTAACGCACCCTGAGATTTTACTGGGGGCAGCTTTCTTCATCATTTTGATGTGATTACATACAAGTCTTGGTATGGAAACCACCCTAAATAGAAATACCTTTGGATATGTCCTGGCCATGGACCTAGGATCTGCAGTCTTATCCATTTAGGGCATAGCACAGACGCTAAATGATGCTTTCAGACGTGCTTTAAGGCAATTGTAACCTGTTTTTACCCTTTTCTGTGACACTTGCTATTATCAGAATGCATCTGCTCTAAATTATATCAGCAGAAACTGACACAATTCAGGACTGTACACGAATTCTAAAACACATTCTTTGAAAGAGCATGTGTCTTTGGAAAAATGGAAATCTCATAGTGAACATTAAAGTAACTTTTGCTGCACTCCCAAGTATGAATACTCTAATAGTCTGTAGAAATAAGATTTGTGTGGGGTACAAACATCTATGGATTAGTCCTCCAAAATCAAAATAATAACTTGCCATATACATTCGCTTTTCTTTTGCTACACAAATAGTTTAAATTCTCTAATAGAAAAAAAAAGAGGATTTTTTTCCTCTTAAATATCCTTATGTGGGCCTTAAAGGCCCACAGATGTCAGATGCCCTGAAAAATAGGGAACAAGCAGCATAACAAGATAAAGATTGAATTGAACTGCTCAGTTGTTCTACTTTCCTGTTCTTTCTCACTCAGTCCTTCTTCTCTTAGTTGTTTATATAAACTGTAAACTATTTTGGGCGAGGGGGTTGCTTTTTGACTCTCACATTTGTCAGTAAAGATTGCTGGCATTCTGTACTAACAAGTAGCTTATAAATAACAACATGTATATTCTCCTTCATACAAACTCGCTAGATTTTTTTAACAGTCAAGAAAGAGGATCAGAAAACAGATTCCATACCTCAGCCTAGAAAACTGGAAATTAGCTGAGATGAAATGATTGAATAAGCCAGATCCCAGGAGTTAAGGAAGAGAAGTTGGAAGTGCCAACAGCAGCAAGAAGCACTGAAAGGAGAGAGGGGAAGTTCATGTTAGAGGACTGAAAGGCACATAAAGGGTTGAAAATCGGACACGACTGAATCACTGTAGAATGAATATGGCTCTCATTAACAAAGCTGAATGTTTCTAACTAGAAATCCAATATTATATAACTCCCAGATACTTGAAATTGCCCAAGCCAAAATGCTCTTGGGAAGAAAATTCCAAGCTTTATAGTAACGCTGTACAACAGAAACCAGTGATGGGGTCTGAAACAAGGGATGTCTTTTTTCCAGTGGCCAGTTCAGCAATATCACAGACAGGCTATGACACAGTTATTTTACAGACACCTCTATCTGCAGCGTAACCCATTTCTTCTTTTTTAATGGAAAAATGTAGTATGTCGAGGCCACCCAAAAGTACTTGTAAATAAGTGATTTGGTTCAGAATGGAAATGAACAATATGTGTGTGCTTATCACTGAAGATCCTGTATAATCAATAGATTACCAGATTCTATTAATTGATTTAAAAAATGATCACATGCACAATGGCATATACTGAGTCTACTGAAGAGAGAAACATGTTAGGGAGGTTGTTTATTCATGCAAATAGTCAGCTAGATGTAAAACAGAATAGGCACAGTACGAGAATAATTAATTCATAGTTGTATTTATGGAATTTGTAAGAATACATTAAGAAAGCACAATTCACATTTGCCAGTCTTAAAACTCAGAACTTAAATCACATTGCAGAAGAGCATAAACTAGTTTTTAGTCCTGAGTGGCAATATTCCTATCTGTCCTTTTTTTCAGCTGAGATAGAGTTAATTTTCTTCCTAGTAGCTGGTACAGTGCTGTGTCTTGGATTTAGTGTGAGACCAATGTTGATAACACACTGTGTTTTAGTTGTTGCTAAGTAGCGCTTATCCTAAGTTAAAGATTTTTCAGTTTCCCATGCTCTGCCAGCAAGCAGGTGTACCAGAAGCTGGAAGGGAGCATGGCCAGGACAGCTGACCTGAACTAGCCAAAGGGATATTCCATACCATAGAACGTCATGCTCAGTATATAAACTGGGGGAGTTGGCTGGGAGGGGCGGATCACCGCTCGGAGACTGGCTGGGCATCAGTGAGCAGGTGGTGAGCAATTGCATTTTCTTGGATCTAATTACTGTCTTTTTGTTATATTCCTTTCATTAAAATTGTTAGTATTGTTATTATATTTTATTATTGTTCTTATTATATTGTAGTTTAATTTAGTTTAGTTATTAAACTCTTCTTATCTCAACCAATGATTTTTACTCTCTTTTCCAATTCTTTTCCCCATCACACTGGGAGTGGGGGGAGTGAGCAAGCAGCTGCGTGGTGCTTAGTGGCTGGGGTTAAACCATGACAGATACATAACCACAATTTTAAACATCATGTTGTGTGGTAAGTTTGCCACTAAATGCCATTGACTAAGGCTTAGTTTTCAATGCATTTCTATAAAACACTGTGTAAAGCCATTATTTTCATCACTTTAATTGATGTTACCTGCTTTATTTCAAGATAAAATTCAAAAAAATTTTTTTCACCTTGTAAAAGTCCCATAATTCCCATATCACAACATAATCATCATCAGATAAAATTATTGTTACTAGCAATTTGCCCAGTACACCTGGAACTACAGCCTAGAAAGTCTGATGTTCACTGCAAGGAAATTGGTAAAAACAATGCTAACACACACATATAATGGACACATGGTTAAATACTGGTAGAGAGGGAAGCAAGAACTTGGCTTTTTAGAGGCAAATAATGTTTCACAAATTTTTTGGACCACTCTGCATATATCTCAGCACTTGATTTTTCTATTACACGTGATCTTCCCAGAACCAACTCTCCCCCATTCTTAATATACAGAAGGCTCCTATACCCTTTCTTACATTATACTAAATGTACTTTCAGAAGTCATCTAGCTCCCAGCACAAGACCAAATTTGGCCGCAGGTGACACACATAATTAAAAGATGGAAAAAACACTTATTTGCTCAACACTGACTACTTTTTTAATGCTGTTGCTTTACCATTTTGTTAGCCTACCTGCTTTACACTTTAGTTTTCCACATTTTTTTGTTACATTAAATCTGTCTGTTTCAAATTTGGAAACTTGATGTCTAAAACTGTGGTTCCAAAAATCATTTACGTCATTGATGAGACTGTGGCATGTTAATTTTACCTGTTTTTAATGGAGGGTATCTAGTTGTCTCTTGAAATGCTCTTTCTCAAATGCAAGACTATGGTAGGTTGTAAAAATGAAGACAGCAACTTTGGATTAGAAACAGAAATGACTGTGGGAACTAAGTAGTGTGTTAGAAAAAATGTGTTAAAATGTTCCCAGAGTAAGAAGGTGGACAGGATCATTCTGCAGTAGCTGTTATCCAACCACTTGTTTCAGTCAAGGTAAGAAGGGAAATTAAATTATATGTAGAAGTTCCAGCAAATACATGCCACAACCTTAAAGAAATGTCTGTATGGGATTTTTGTGTGTTTGTTTTCCATCCACTAATGCAACTCTTTTGGCATTTCTAACAGTGGAGGCTACAGTATAGGCAGGATGGAAATGTTACCACCATGTCATGTAGTCCTACTTAGGGCAATATTAGTAGAGAAAAATGCTTACAGATTTCTCTAGAAAAAGGCATTTTACTGCCTGTAAAGATGAGATAATAATTATCAATGTTGTAAGCAGAACATTTGGGTGATCATTAACGAGATACAGTAGGACAGGATGAAGGATATCACCAAGGTACCTCTCAAGAAAGTCGAAAGGAAGGTCTGAACTGGTAAGGTTCAGACAGGATGTGTTGGTATCTGATGTTAGTAATCATACTGATAACAAAACAATCCATACTGGAAATTCTCTTATTTCCTAAAATGTCTCACTTCTTGCCTATTTCTAATAGCAACAACTTGTACCACGATGTTTTAAACAATTGTTAGTATTTCAGAAAATAAAACTGGATCCTGACAAGGAAAACGGCAAAGCCCAATTTAATTTTTTCAGTGTAGGGTGTGAAGCTATTTGATTTGTTTAACCACTCTGAGCAATTCATTTAGCCTCTTTGTAAAAAATTCTTACTAATGACTAATGAAGCTTTTAAAATCTGGTTTACAGTCACAGATAAAGTGTTATCTATAGAAAATATTAATTAAAATAGCAATAATTTTGTGTGTATATATAATTCTGGAATGATAAACCCATTGATTTTCAGACAGTAGTATGCTGAAAGTGTAAACTTTTCTGTGAAACCTTTTCACATGTTTTTAAGTTTTCTGTAGGAAAGATAATGAAAACTAAGATATTAAAAAATCTGCTCTTCTATCTAAACAGAAGTCTTTCAGATAATCTAATTGTAAGTGATTATAATAGCTCAAAAATACTAACTTTGTGGCATATATTTAATTCTACTTTTCTCTCCACTGTTAATTTTTTTAAGTTGTACAGCATGTTGAATTCAGTTACATGTTTTTTCATTATTAAAATACACAGTTCAGGTTAAAATTTAGTATATACTTGTCACAAACAGAAATATAAACATAAATATTACATAAACACAGATATAGCAGCATAAATATTAGCTATTTATGAGGCCTTATGGGATAGGAAGGGAAGTTAATGTCTCCACCATTTGGTTGACAGGATTCAGATTTCTTTTTCAATCAGAGCAAGTCAAAGTAGGAATAAAACCTGACTCCCTGTTCTAGAGACAACAAACTACAGCAGTGTAGCATCTCAAATGTTCTCGCCAGTGGCTTGTAAAATTTATAAGATTAATTTTTTTAGAAAATGTTATGAATTATATCCTTCTCTCAGAGACAACAATGGTGACAGTGTCCTTTGACTATGATAAGCTCTCAATTTCAGCCTGTATTTAGAGATTTCTCCTCAACTGATTTACTTAAATGCAAGGTTGTCTTTCTGGCCCCAAACACAAGCTTTCCAAACTAACTTTATTATTCATATGTTATATATCATATATATATGATAATCCACACCCTTTCAGAAGTACCAGGCTGTGAAAAAATGATTTAGTCCAAAACGGAATTCCAATTAAAATTTACAATTTATTAAATGAATGGAGGCAAGCAAACAGCGCTGGGTGCACCGGGAGTCTCTGCTCCACCAAGGCGCACACCTCCCGTTACAGCTTCATTCCTTTTATACAGTCCGTGTTTCCCTCCTCTCGGAAGTCCCCACCTTGTCCCGCTTCCCCATTTGTGCAGGGCTGTTGCTGGGCTGGTTCGGCCAATCTTCTCAAGGGGGAATGACCCTTTCTTCATTCATGTAGGGTTAGTCCCTTATTTGGTAAACTATAGCCGTTATCTCTTTTCCCGCTACATTTGCTCCATCACAATAGGTCTCTTCCCCCTTCCAGATCGGTATGCAAGCCCCATTGTATACACAGAGAGGGTTATCCCTCACCAACTACATACTTATCATCCTTTAGGCCTGCGGCTATACAAGAACAAGCAGAATCGGCCAAAGACCACAGAAAGGGTCACACTTCACTATGCGGCCCTAGCATTGTTTTATATTGACACGAATCAGACGAATACATTTCACAAGGCCTTTAGAATAAGCACTTAGATAACATGCAGAGGATCAGAGGAAGAAGCAGGAAAACTACTGGGGCATAAGAGCTGTGGAGTAAATCCTTTGTAAGCAGCCCACACTTACAAACTGCTCAAGTGAAGAGAACTTTTGCCTGTTTATTTTAAAGAAACTGAAGTTCCACATGTGAGAAAGAAGTGTGAGACTTTGAATTGTTACCAGTTATTTTCCGTATATACCATTACTTTCCCACAGCTCTGTAACATCCAGTTGCCTAATGTTTATATCATGTATTTTTGATACAAATACCTGCCTTTCTAAATATATTCCAAGCTCCAACTTCTGCTGCTCTCTTTACAGACCCAAGTCTCTGTACAAAAAAGCAGTTCCACACACTGCTCTCTGTGATATAATTAAGGGCATTCACAGAATCATTCATGCTGTATGGATTGATAGATTGCTGTGTGCTGAATTAAGCCATTCTTTTTGAGTTAGGCAAAAGATTATGACTGATGCCATTTAGAATGTCAAATATCTAAAATACATCTTCCTCCAAAGTGTCCTAATAAGTTTTGTACGTTAGTATTATCACCACATAGATTTTCACATTAATTACTCAGACTCAAATACATCCAGGCTCTTAATAAAGTTCATCCTTCTTTATAATCTTATCGTTTGTTTGAAAGTACTTTTAATTGTCTGCTTACATCTAAGAGACTATGCATGAGTGTCGTGGTTTAAGCCCAGTTGGCAACTAAGCACCTCACAGCCACTTGCTCACTCCCCCTGCGTCAGGATAGGGGAGAGAATCGGAAGAGTAAAAGTGAGAAAACGTGTGGGTTGTGATAAAGACAGTTTATTAGGTAAAGCAAAATCCACTTACACAAGCAAAGCAGAACAAGGAATTTATTCACCATGTCCCATGGGCAGGCATGTGTTCAGCCATCTCCAGGAAAGCAGGGCTTCATCATGCCTAATGGTGACTTGGGAAGACAAATGCCATCACTCCAAACATCCTCCCCTTCCTTCTTCTTCCCCCACTTTTATATGCTGAGCATGACATCATACGGTCTGGGATACCCCTTTGGCCAGTTGGGGTCAGCTGTCCCAGCTGTGTCCCCTCCCAACTTCTTGTGCAGCCCCAGCCTGCTCGCTGGTGGGGTGGTGTGAGGAGCAGAAAAGGCCTTGACTTTGTGTAAGCACTGCTCAGCCATAACTATCCCTGTGTTATCAACACTGTTCTCAGCACAAATCCGAAACATAACACTATACCAGCTACTATGAAGAAAATTAACTCTGGCCCAGCCAAAACTAGCATATTCTCCACCCCTTNCCACCACCCTTCCCATCCTTTGATATAATACACAGATATAATTCCCGTAGTCTATGGGCCACCCCTATAAAATGTCCATAAAGTGTCCACAAAATGCCCACTGAGTTCAGTTAGTCCGTGACTTTGGGCTCCATCTCTTATGATGGTCAGTCAGGACAGGAGAGGTTTCATGGAGTTATTGGGCATTGAAGCCAGCTCAGGTCGGGTCGCTGCTGCACTTGCACTGCTTCTTGTAAGGCTTGTCCTCTGTTGGTTCCTGTAGTTCCTGCTATAGCAGTTCCTATAACATGCAACTTGGACCATGGGTTACAACAATTTTAAGGTATATCCATTACAATCTCCCGCCGGTCCCTTTGGACTAGACCATTGGGTTTAACAGTGCAACGAACTCCTCCCCTTGCCCCTGCTTTGGCTTGGACTTTACCCACAGATTCCAGTCCCTTAGGGTTGTACCTGCTCCAAGTGGAGCGTTATCTCTGAGCCACAGTCTCTCCAGGGGTATACCTCCTGCAGCATAGACTTATCCACAGCCACAGTGGCTTGGAGGTGCACCTGTTCCAACATGGCCTTATCCATGGGCCACAATGCCATCAGATATACCTGCTCCAGTGTGGCCTTACCCATGGCTGCAGTCCTTCCAGGGCGGTACCTGCTCTGTCATGGGCTTACCCATCACCACATGTTTTGAGTTGCTCCTGCATGACCTCATGCAGAGCCACTGATGCTTCAGGTTCCACCTGCCACAGCATGGACCTGTCCACAGGCACAGATGCTCCGCTGAGGTGTACCTTCTCCAGTGTGGACTTATCCTTGGGCCACAATCCCTTCTGAGGTATACCTGCTGTGGCAGACATAAACATGGCCACAGATGCTTTGAGATGTATCTACTCAGGTGTGGACTTATCCACAGCCA
>VYZV01025130.1:157676-189708 GCA_013401275.1 Pandion haliaetus | reverse complement strand
CAAATAACAAGCGATAGGACAAGAGAAAATGGCCTCAAGTTGTGCCAAGGGAAGTTTAGATTGGACACTAGGAAAAATTTCTTCACCGAAAGGGTTGTCAAGCATTAGAACAGGCTGCCCAGGGAAGTGGTTGAGTCACCATCCCTGGAGGTATTTAAAAGACATATAGATGTGGTGCTTAGGGACATGGTTTAGTGGTGGACTTGGCAGTGTTACATTAATGGTTGGACTTGATGATCTTAAAGGTCTTTTCCAACCTAAATGATTCTGTGATTCCATGATTTTGCAGGTCAAAGGCAGCAATCCCAGTCTGTCACCATATGGGCAAGGTGTAGGTCACCAATTCAGGCAGCACTGTAAATCAGCTGGTGGAGGTTGGACTCAGAGAATCCCATGGAATTGTCCAGGCTTTGAAAAATAAAACAATAAAAGGTGTGTTCTTAACTCAATAGCCTTAGGGGCATTAGCAAACTCCATTTCAAACAGTGCTGAAAGCAAGGTGAGGTACTTGGGATGGCAGCTCAAAATGAATCACAGCTGACCTCAAGCGGTTAACTCCCGTGAGTTCTCAGGTTCCTTTGTCTCTGGTGTTATTTTAGTAACAGCAAGCTCACGGCAGTTAAGAAGGCACTTTTTTTGTAGTATAGGCATCTCCTCAGTTATGATTCATGTCATTCTGCTGCACAGGCTTATTGAAATTCCTAAACATGTCACTCACCCTCAAGGCTTCATCACACTGTGAGTATGACTATAAAACTGTGCTGAAACAGAATTAATTTGGGACTTGCATTTATTGTCATTTTTATGCAGCTGAATTCTGTCCTGATAGGCAAAACTCATAGTATAATTTGATGTGGAGTGACCAACATAAAGGTTTTGACTTACAAAAGTTTTATTTCAGTATTTGCCTTGATTTTGACTTCCCAGACTGTCCTGTTGAACACATTTTGCCATTATCATTTTGTTTGTCAGACAGTGATTTGAAAATGTGCCTGGTTATATAGAAGATCTCAGCAACATCCTTCTGATGTACTTTCTCTCCATTTTGTGACCCAGGGCTTGCTGTTGGTCTGGATCCACAAGGCTATGGGAACCCTGATTTCTGCTGGTTGTCTGTTCATGACACCCTCATCTGGAGTTTCGCTGGGCCCATCGTAATTGTTGTAGTTGTAAGTATGGTGGAGTTGGTATCCAGAGCCACCTCTTCCTTACTGCTACCTTTTCTTTTACGTTTTGTCAAACAGTAGTCATAATGCAAAGCAACTGTATTCTTTACATTTGAAGCCAATGTACTCGAGGTTGCCTCTTTTGCTTAAACAGGTAAGACATGAGCTAAGCTCCTGGAAATCAGAGGGCTGCTTGCCAGTGCAAAGATTGCTTGTGGAGCAATGCTGTATGGCCAGAAACCTATTTATTTTTTGCCATTTGCTTTGTTCTGTGTTTGAAGGGTTGGTTGCTGAGCTTATTAAACAAATCAACAAAATGAGCCATAACAAGTCACTGCATCCAGAAGTCGTAAAGGAATATTGAATAATTCAAATTAGATGAATTTAAAAGAATAAGCTGGTGTTTAACTTCTTCCTTAGAGCTTCCCTCAGTAACAGAGCACCAGAAGATAAATGTTCATGGTGTGACTCTATCTTGAGTACCAAGGGCAGTTCTGGTTTCCTTATCTCACAAAGTATGAAGTAGGCCTGGAAGCAGTGTAGACTGTGGTCACAAGTCATCAGAGACATGGGACAACCCCTGCTGGAGGACCAGCTAAGTGGACTAGAAGCCTTCAGCCTAGAGAAAAGAAGGCTGCAGAGAAGGGGGGAGGGAGGAGCCTGTAATAGCATGGTGGTCTGGGGAAAATGGCTGTGGAACCAACCATTCAGTGTCTTTTCCAACAGAAGTGGTAGCAGGAGTCGGCAGAATCAGAACAAACAGGATGTGCTGCATTGTTTCTCCACAGCGAGTTACATTAGAAACTCCCAGAAACAGGACGATGGCGGTGGTAAAGCTCTGCACTGTTTCGGATAGTGAATGACCAGACAAATTCTCTGCATTGACACTCACTATGAGTGATTAAGTACAAATGCACCACCCCACCTAGTACATCCCAGCTCTGGAAATCAGTGGAGTCTGGAGGAGTATTCAGAGGAATTATCACTATATGCGTGCTCTGTTACTGTATTCTTATCTTCTGGTTTGGCCTAGCTGAAACAGGGTGCTGGGCTGAGTGGACTCTGGTCTGTACAAGGACAGCCATTCTTGAGTTTTTGTCTTTCACTCAAGCCTCTTTGCACAGGGCTGTCTTACTGGGTTTCATCCAGATCAAGTCCCAGGATGTTTTTGACTACGTTGGCTTGAAAAGAGATGAATCTTGGAACTTGGAGACCTGTAAATTGAAGAAAAAATATTCTTGGCACCATGAACCATTTTAGGATAAAAATTGCATTTTCATTGAAAACTGAGCTCTAACAAATGTACATAAAGAATCCATGCTGTTATTTCAATTTCTCTTTCAGGTAAACACTGTCATCTTTATACTAGCAATGAAAGCGTCGTGCAGACGAAGGCAACGTTCATTTGAAAAAACTGGAGTCATGTAAGTTTGGGTTCACAAGCCTATAGAAAAAGTTCTGGCCAGGAATAATAAAGAAACAGAATTGCCTAAAAGCAAGTGTTGGAGGAGGAAACTGGAGGAGACAGTTAGCATTGGTAGAGGCAACGGGAGCTGTTTCACCAGCACGTATTCCTGGGGTTCCCTTGGAGGCTCTGTAAAACCTCCACCATGGTGCTCTGCACCACCACGTAGGCACGAGAAGTGAGGGGAGAGGAAAAGGTCTGGTCTCTGGATGGGATCATTACAGTGCTTCCAGATCTTTCATCATACTCCCTACTACACTGTCACTTCACCTCTGCCTGTGGCATGCCCAGGTAGATGTAATTCTGGGTCTCCCTGTGCTTGCCCATGGCTCAGAAAGGTCTCCCCTCACAAATACCTGGGTTACCAGCCATGTCATGGCAGAGACCCAATGAGGTTCCCGTGCTGGGGGCCAGCCAACCTTCCCCCATCCTGCTCCCAGTAGGACGAGCAGAAAGCCTCACAAGCTGCAACCTGCCACCTTCCCAAGCTGCTGTGGCAGCCTGTTCCCATTAACGTCTGTTTTGCCCAAAGCTCAGAATTAACCTGTGAACTGAAATATGATTAGCTACTGGCAAGACAGCCCCTTTTTTTTTTTTTTCAAATAGGTAGCTGTATGAGATTTCAAAAGACAACTTCTAGCTATTTATTCAGCCCTGGCTGTTGGGTAATTTTTTATGGCCATCTTTTGAAAGTGTCTGTGGAAATGTTTTTAAGCAAACAAATATTCCCCTGAGTGCCCTCGATCCAAAACCTTGGGCTGTAATGTTGACAAGGAATGTGAGAGTGAACTTGACAAACAGAAATGAGACTGACGTGGCCATTTTCCACCCAGATCTCTTCCTCAGAGTCAACAAGGCTGAACAGCATGGGCTTGGCAAACAGCCTGGTTTGTTTGAAGAAAACCTTGGGATTGAAACTGAAAAGAAATAACCTTTTTTTACCTGAATATGCTAAGTCATTGAGCAGTGCAATGAGAGATTTGGGAACTGGGAGCTGGTGAACACTGCCCTAATTTTCCCAAAGGGCCTTTCCAGTTGCCAAATTGTTGAGCACGTGGCACCGCCCGTGCGGAGAAGTTGGGCTGTTCTCTTGTATCCTGTCACGCTGCAAATGCCCGTCTGTGTTTGCTTTACAGTTCTGTGCTGCGAACAGCATTCCTGCTCTTGCTGCTCATCAGTGCCACGTGGCTGCTTGGGCTGATGGCAGTGAACAGCGATGTCATGACGTTTCACTATCTCTTTGCCATTTTCAGCTGTCTGCAGGTAAGTTGGATGGTGTCTTGTATGTGGTAGTCGTTGGGGAGCACACTGCTGAACCCAGACCTCCAAAAACCTGCTAAACATGAGCTAACTTCAGAACAGAGGTGTCAAGTACAATTTTTGCTTCCTTTTCTCAAGGAGAGGGTTCTTTTCACCAAAACCATAACTTTGAGTAATTGCATCTCTCACTTATAGTCATTCTAAAGAGAAGTGCTCTACTATTGTAACCTGTGACAGATAAATAGCAGTAGGCTATTATACCTCTATCATTCTGGAGACAAAATCTTTGTTACTGTCTTCTGTGTGCTCATTGTTAAGAGTCATTCTGTTGCTACTGCAAACAAGAGACTGTTTTATTTCACCCAGAGTGGATGGCTCCAAGTTCAAGGCTTTCACAAATTAAGTTACTGTTTAAAGATATGAGTCAAATAATGATTTTCAAATACAACTCATTGCATTCGGGTTTTACTGGGTTGCCTGTCCTAGTGTACACACTTTTTGATTAAAGATGCAGAAAATAGTTATTTGTAGGAGACCTGGCATGGCAGTAGTCATGAAGCTTCATGTTGGTCACAATTTGAATGTGACCAAGGATGACAGTAACAGTCATGGCAAGTGCCTGCAGTATTAAAACAGCTACTGCTAGCAGGGCACTCTTGTCATCTGCAGCACAACAGCCACAAATTGCAGCCAAAGAAAAAAAGAAGTCTGATACGTCTCCTCCGGAGATGACTGTTCATGCCCTGGAAGCACACCAGATAGGTCAGCCTGGAGCAAGGTTATTTTGCCACTGCAACTGGTATGCTCTGAAATAAATACACCTGCTCAGGCTGTAAAACCAGACTTCCACAAGCCTAAAATAAAATTAAATTAAATATAAACCTGATGAGAGGGAGGAAAGTCAGCAGCTGGAATTCTCCAAACTTGCCCAGAGAGGCACAGTGGTATGTGGCATTTCACGTCATTGCCTTCTTTGAACTTGTATTTTTAAGGAGACATTTATGTGAATTTTATTAATGAATAATCCCAAAGTGCTAATGCCAGCTAAGATTGCATTTGATTGAACATTTAGAAAGTGAGCTTGAAGTTTAAAGTTACTCTAAGTCAATTGCTTTGGCGGAAATCATGAAATGCAGGCATCTTGTGATGTTAGTACAGCTGCAACTTCATGAGTGATTGGCTTCTATATACTATACCTCCAACCAAAATTGATAACAATTTGGCAGCTGCATGAATTCCCTAAGAGCAAATACATCTGACAGCACACACGTGCATGCCCCCTGCCCACAGCGAAAGCTGTTAATGCGTGTTCCTGGCAGCCAACAACTGCCCGGCCCTGGGGATTTTAGTGATTTTCCCACCAGGAGGTATGGCTGAACCAAGGAACGTATGAGGCAAAAGTTGGGACCTCTCTGCCTCCAGTATCCCTCCATGTCTCACAAGGCTTTCTAAAGTTCTCTTAGCAACAACAGTATTAAGGACACCTACCACACAAGTTCCCCATTTCCAGAGGTTTTCACTAAAGGCTATGATATTTTTTATGTGCTGCTATTGATTTTGTCTCATCATCAGTGTAAAAGCTCTAAAATCTTAGTGCAAGTAGAACCCTGAAACACCCTGTCATGTCTTCCAGTGGGACAGTGAGGTCCCTGTTGGATATTTTGAGAAGAAAGTTTCTTCCCAAATGGCAAGGGAGGGTGGCACCTACCACAAGCTCTGCTCTGTAAACCCTGGAGGAACACTTCGTTGTGTGTATTTTCCCAGGCCTTTTATGTGCATTTGAACTTGGAAGGAAATTATGAAGAAGTCCAAGGAGATCAATCAATGCCATTTCAGTCAAAGACAGAAAATAGTTAATGCTATTATGGAAATCATGGACTGTGAACTAGAATTCAGTGGTTGTTTCAAAATGGCTCTTCTCTAATTTGTGGTTTGGTAGTAATAAATCATTTACATTTATTCTTCCTCTCTCTAAAACGATCCAGGGGCTGTTCATTTTCTTCTTCCACTGCGTATTTAACAAAGAGGTCAGGAAGCACTTAAAGAACACTTTAACTGGGAAGAAACCTCTTCCAGATGATTCTACTGCAACAAGAGCTACATTATTAACTGTAAGGAAAAAAACACTGGGGAAAAAAAAACATCCTTTTGCTGGTAGAAGTTACCTAAAATAAACTTACAGGTGGCTTGTCTGTAATTAAGTAAATTGTTTGATTGCTTTTCAGTGACTTGTCCAAAGATTACCGCTGTACAAAGACTACTCTCAAAACTTTTGATTACTATTTTAATTAAAACTTTTGAGAGGAGAGAATTCTTTTCCTCAGCATTAAAAAAGACTTGGTTCCTTCATAACTTAATACGTTCGTGGGTAACGTGGGCTTTTGGTAGGATCATTCACTGTTGCTTTGTGTCTTTTCTTTTTTCTTCAGCGATCTCTGAACTGTAACAACACATACATAGAAGAGCCAAATATGTATCGCACAACTATTGGGGAATCCACTGTCTCCCTAGAAAGCACCGTCAGGTCAGCCAAGAGCCACAATAGCTACCTTGCTTATATTCTCAGGTAATCAGGTGGCAGGTGCATGGCTTTCAGGTGCTTGCCTTTCCCTTTACATTGCTCTTGTGGAAAACAGAAATGTTGTGGTTCAAATGCTACTTGTTTTATGTCTTAACAGTTCTGGTTTATGTGGCTGTCATTTTCTTTCATGCATTTTCTTTTGCATGCATCTTCAGTGGGGAGTTCCAACAATGCAGTGGTTAACGTAACTATTATGTTAACTATATGGGCCGTGCTGCTTGCCTGCTGAAATTCAGACATGTCTCAAGGAGTGCAATTTAGCTTATTAACGTCAGGCTTTTTCAGAGTGTGATTCACGTGGCCAAAGGCAGACAGCTACATTAGGATAACCTATGGCTTGCTGTAAAAGTGACCACATTGACATTCAAGCGCAGGCTGGCTAGTGTCCACTGCAGCTGTTTGCATTCGACCGGAAGAATCTCATCTGCATGTCTGCCTCGTTGTTAAGAACAGTAAAGCAACAAAGAAAGTTGTCCTCTGTTTTTGTTCTCAAAGGGATGAGGCTGCTCATAAGCTCAGTGGATCCTCAAGTCAAGCAAGGGCTGGTCAGACTGAAGCAGATTCTTCCATTTTTCATAGGAATCCATCAAAATCCAATGGTAAGAATTATTTCTAAATGCTTTGACACAGTTGTGCACCTTCTCCTTCTGAGCACTTTTTTCAAAGGCTTCTGTAATAGGAAGAATAGTTAGTCTGACTTGGTGTGTCTCATTCTTGTTATGCTCTTGGCATAACGAGCTATGCAATGGCTGCCTTACTAGGAAATCCTGGAATGGAAATATGTGTCTGCTTCTTGTGATGGTTCAGTTTTAATCTGACAGCTGTCACAGCTGTTGACAGCTTCTGGCATCCCCTTTCTTTCTCACAAATTATGTGCTGTTGCTCTTGATTTTTAATTGGAGATCTTTTAACGTTTGAGACCTTGAGGCAATATCTTCCTTTATTGCTGTGTGTTTGTACAAGCAAATCAGAAGTATCTCGTGTTTGATTTCCTTTCATTTGGGTCTTGACGTTTAATTTTGTTGCCTTGTAGCAATTTTAAGTGAATTTGCAGATTCTTGATATTTCTAGGTACATTGGTTTACCTGTGTTTTGTGTTGACTGAGATCCTATGGAGTTACTGTTCTGCATATTGAATAGGCAAAAAAGTGTCCCATTCTGTTCTGCACCTCCTGTGCACATAAAAGGTCCTGCTTGTGAATTAATCCTGTGTATACTTAGGGATGTAAGAGCTCATCCCTAGCATGGCCTGAAACAGACGCCTGCCTTTTCTTTCCCCTTGTGCATTTGTCAGATTTGTTCAACTCCTGTCCATACTCTTATCAATTTGTTTCCCCTTTCCGCATTTGTAGAACACGATTCAGATTCTGACAGCGAACTGTCCCTCGATGAACACAGCAGCTCTTATGCCTCTTCCCATTCATCGGACAGTGAGGAAGATGGGCTTGAGGCAGAGAAAAAGTGGAACACATCTACTTCCAAAAATAATGAACGTGGCCCAATCCACAGCACACCCAAAGGTATTCCCAGTGCAAGGGGAGAGCAGTGGGTTTATTCCCTTCTATAAAATAGCTTCAGAGTAGATAGGACAAATTTGCCAGTCTACCATACAGCTGAGACAGTATCCCTACCGCTGTGCCTTGCTTCTGCAGAGATCCTTGTTGTCCCCAGCTTAGAGACCTTTCTTCCTCCCAAAGGCTTGTTCACAAGGGTGGCTGAGCACAAGTAAAAGGATGCTTTAGCAAATCTGCAAATTACGGTGCTCAGGCAGAGAGTGGGCTTTGCAGGCAGGTCCCCACGGCAATTGGCAATGGTGCTGCCCTGCCAGCAAAGTCTCATACGAAGGAAGAAGAGGAGGAAGAAGCTGGTTGTTTTGAGGGTAGGGGGAAGAAATACCTGCCTCTCCTCACGCTATACAGGCATGTGGATTTAGTGGTGTCAGGTAGATCCTGGACCTAAAGAGTTGGAGATCATTGGCCTTTAATATCAATACTGTGTGGCTGGTTGCAGGCATTCTAGGCATAGTTCATCTTGTCCTAAAGATAAGTCAGCTTTGACTGACAAACCTCCAGGCTGTGTGCTGGTGCTCTGCTCAGGCACAGCATAAGGTGCCTTGGGTGCCCTCACCCTTCAGAAACCAACCTCCCCGAGGAGCCAGTGGGATCACTGGCCCTGGAGTGCTGAGAGGGCAGCTTTGCCTCACACTTCTCCATAATGGAGTCAGTGACCTTGCTCTGGGAAGGGTTTGGACACCCTGCCATCCTACCAGGTGTGGTTTTGGGGGTCGCTGCACCCTGAGGGCAGGGCAGTCCAGCAAGGATCATCTGAAGGATTGCTCTGGTTTGACACACAACTCCTCCCCGGCCACAGGGAACAGGACTGGCTGGGCAGTGGTTAAGAAAACATCAAAAATGGTTTTCGAGCTAGTGTTTTTTTGCATTGCAGTTGATACCCTTCCCAATCATGTGAAACCCTATTGGCCCACAGAGTGCGTAACAGCCAGCGACAGTGAGGACCCCAGTGGGAAACAGAAACTCAAAGTCGAGACCAAGGTCAACGTAGAGCTTCACAGGGAAAACCAGGCGAACCACAGCAATGAAGTGCCGCAGGACAAGGAGAACGAAGGGCAGCAGAAGGAGAACAGACCTCTGTCCCACCAGAATAACCAGCAACCGGAGCAGAGGAAAGGTAGGGCAGCCAACCTAGCCTCACAGCTGGACTGGAAGACTGGGGGGGTTAATGAGCATTAATTAGTTCATATGGTAGCTCTATCAGGGAAGAACACTTTCCAAATGGCTCCAACCTGTGTAACCAGATACACCATGGGAAGCTAGCAGGTAGTTGCTGAAGTCTAATCTTTCAGTTTTGAAATAAAGTGACAAACTAGAAGTCTGATTAAGAAATATAAAATCTCACTTCTTGGATGTGTTCAGCTTGATAAAGGAAATTACTGATATGTTTCAAAATTCTCATTATTCCCTCTTTTCCCTAACAGGCATCTTAAAAAATAAAGTCACCTACCCTCCCCCGCTGGTGGATAAGAATATGAAGAATCGACTGCGGGAAAAGCTATCGGATTACAATCAGACCACGATCTCATCCAGGACTACTTCCCTGGGGACAAATGATGGGGTCCGCTCTCCCTCAGACTCGGGGGTGACAGTAAAAAATGCTCGGAGGGAGCAGTCTCGAGACCAGCTCAATGGCATGGCCATGAACGTCCAAGTGGGAACAGGACAAGCTGACACCTCAGACTCAGAGTAAGTGCCACATTGGGATGCCCTGGCAGATGTCACGTGGTTCTGGTCTCTCCCTCCACTTTCCAGTCCCAAACTCCCACATAAGCAAGGATTTCACCTGGTGACCGGACCAGAGTCCTGCACCAGTGACTGTCCTGATGGCTTGTCCATACCATGTCCCCAAGCCATGGTGTTTCACTGATGAGAAGGCCAAAATAGGTATCACGGGCAAGGTGCCGTGACAGACACCTGTCACTGGTCACCCTGGCGACCTCTGAATTGGCAAGTTGATGTGTTACTGGCGCTCTGGGTGCATAGACCATTCCCAGCTCCTTATAAAAGTACCTCTTTGGGTTGCCAGGAACTGGCTGATGAAATATTTCCTGGTTAGCCAGGAAACAGATGTCTTTAACAAGTGATAACTACTTGCTGCTACCAGGTAATACAGTCATTACTGGAGAATAACTAGCCAACTTGTACTAAGCAACTGTTTTGGATCCATACCTTTTGCATAATGTAAAACTCTGCTGTTGGACAGCAGATTGCATGAATGTCAGAAATACCAGGTTTCTAACAGCTTGTAAGATTTGTGTGTGAACCTTGCATCTTCACCTAAGTGTTAGCCACATACAAGCCCTCTGTAGAGCTTCCTCTAAAGAGTGCATCTTGTGTACTACTTGGAATTGTTTCACCCAGCTGGTCTTGCCCTCCAGGGCAGCATCCCCCTTGCAAGCGTTGTACTGGCAAGGCATGGTAACTTCATGGAGCTTGAGGCCTTACTAAAAGGGATTAGGTAGTTTGGACTGGTTTGCCTGTGCCTGTTTAACCCTAAGCCTGCGTGATTACTTCTTCTCTCTAACAGAGGCAGTAACGAAACTTCAATTTGAACCATCAGGAAACTGTGATCGCTGCTGCGTGGTTCTGGACTCCTCGCCGCGGGGTCGCCTTGGACTTCGTCGGAGTGGCCGCGTAGCGAGGAGGACGAGGTGGGCATTGATTCCCGCATGGTTTCACATTATGGCAGACTCCTGACCGCTCGCGGCGGAGACACAGTGCCCAGATGCACCTGCTATAAGGCTGCTGTGTGGTACTCTCCGCGCAGCATGAACCCATGCCAGAACGCATGGAAGTGGCCACAGGGATGCACTGTGAGGGCCAGATACCTGCTCGCAGTGCGGACAGTGCTACCGGGGTTGTTTATTACTGGGGAGAACCAAGGAAAAACATTATTATCGCAGTGGATGTGCAGTAAGTCAATCCATCAGCATTAAGACAAGCACCAGGAGACGTCTCTTGTGGAGTTCTGTCCAGCTACAGTGTGAACCCTTCAGCTTGCTGAGCTCTAGGGAGGAATATCCCAACAAGTGTCCTTTTGTTTCTATGCCAGCATNAAAACCCTTTATATATATATATATATATATATAAAAAGTGTAGATACTTTTATATATTTTGTATGGTGTCGCTAAAGAAAAAGTTCCTTTGTATATTTTACATTTATACTGATCTTCTTAATTTGATAATAGGAAATCAATTAAAAGAGGTTTTGATATTTTTTTATATGAACATTGCACAATTTTACTTGAATTTGGCATTTGATAGAGTAACTGAGGTTTGCATGGAAGCCACCTTAAGATGCAATGCAGTTTTCAAAGTAATACAGTAAAGATTACATCAAAATCCATGACTATAATTTATAAGTTTTGTTGACAGATTTTGGAACACTTCAAGGACAGAGTATGTTTTTTTGGTAACCTCTTCTAAAACCCACAAAAAATGCTTTTGTTTTTTTCATTTCTTGGTGTTTTGATGTCTTCTCCCAAGTGCGTTGAAATGTTCAGCAACTGAACCTCAGGACTAAAAATAAGTCTTATCTTTGTCTAAGGCTTCAACACAGTCCTTGCCTGGAAGAAGTCAAATCAGTATTTCCCTTACCAAGAACAAGAAAATAAGTGGTGTCATTGCATGGTAGGTTTTGACTTTGGTCTGGCTCTGCGACAAAGCAGCACTCTGCGTGTCCCAAGAAGAGGGCCCTCCTGCTGTGGGGCAAGTTCTGCCTCAGGCACAGTATTTTATTTTACTGTTAATTTCTTTCCCACTGGCGGCAGCACGTTGCTAGTCAAAGCAGAAATACGAGTCTTTAAGGATGTCCAGGTTTCGCTGCCCAGCTCTTTGACAAAGCCCTGGCCTTCTCGGTGTTTCAAAAAGCACATAGATGGCTTAAAGTTTCATGTTTCCCACAAAATATGCTGGTTTCACAAGTATAGGAAAGTTAAGCGTGGCCTCTCCACTGTCTTCACCTTCCTGCAGTGTTTACAAGAACAGGAAAAAGAAGATGTGAAGAAGTTTGCATCCAACAACATGGGGCAGAGCTCTGCTGGCAGCTCCCCGTGGTGCGAATACGCGACTCAAAGGGCAGCAATGGTGTGGCCATCACCTGCTCTCTGCTGCCAAGGCTTTCAGGAGCTCCCTGCTCACTGTAGCAGCCCCTTTGGCTTTCATTTGTGTAACTGTGTGTGTGAAAGGGAAAAAACAGAAACTCAAGCTGAAAAAAATGCAGGAGTTGAGGAAAAAATGAAATAATATATATTGTAATCTTGGTATCATTATATTCCTGTGCTTTTTCAAAAGTATGGAGGAGGCCTTTGGAAGGGGAGAGGGAGGAAAGATGCTGTTCCTTTAAAAATTATGCAACATACTGTGTGACATTTTCTGACTGAGAAAAGTTTTGAATGTTTTAAGGTTCTGGCACTTGGCTGTGCTCAGGCATTGTGTATAACCCATGGTAGTTGTTTTTACATCTGTGTATGTATATTTTGTCCCAGTGAGATGTAGGTAGTTTTTATTTTGATCAGAATTGTTGCAGTAAAAGAGGGTCAGTTGTATTAATGGCAAAAAAATTAAAACCTATTTTTATGACTTTTTAAAAGCTTTATGGCAGATTAGGCACTGGAGGTTGTTTTTTTTTAACAAATGTATATTTATTAATGTGCAGAACACTGGAATTGCAGCACAGATGAAAGAATTTACAATAAATTAAGAAATTTTTTTTGAACTTGTATTCTTCTTCTGGTGGTTTATTTTAAATGCAATACAGATGCTGAGGGTCCAAATGGCATTTCCTGGGGTTTAGAAAGTAGCAGGAGGGACGTACAGGTATCTATTGCTCTTGCCAAGGAAGCAGAGGCTGTACAGCATCAGCCGCCAGCACTGCTCCCTGTGGAATGCTCCCAGCCCTGGGTGGTGTCTCATGGGGAGTTTGCTTCGGATGGATGGATGGAAGGAAGGAAAGGCACACACACAGTGCCCTTTGCTGGCACAGGGTACCACCACATGCATTGCTTTTCGGTCCAACCTGCGGCATTTCTTACACCTGGGAAATGGTCTGTGGAAGAAAAACACCCTCTGGTAACCTGGAACAAAGGGGACCACCAGGAAAGCACTGGGTTTAGAAAAGGAGGTTGGAGAGAAGCTAGAAGGGTGTGAGGCAGCCAGCCCAGCCCAGCCCATGAAAGCTTGCAATGAGAAGGACCTTTTTGGACATTCTTGGCTTTCTCAAGCCATCTGAGGCCAAGCCATGGTCTTGCTCGCTTTGTACATTTTAGGTTGTTGTGCAAGTCTTTGTTCACGTGTCTCATGAAGCATGGTAGTGACCTGCATGTGTCTGCCAGCTTTCTGGAAATAAAAGAATTTCTCGGTATCATCTGGCCAGCTTTTCCATAAATGTTTCTAAACATTAGGCAGTAAACTGGGAGGGTGTTAGGTCAGAGGGAGAGAGCCTGGTTACTGTCATGATTTAGGGGCAAAAATCAAAGACAGGATCTTCGATTTGCAAACAGCTCTGCCAAAACTTGCCATTAAACAAACCCAGGCAATTAGCCCAAAGGGAAACTGTTCTAGATTTTATTGTACAAGTTCATTTTTTGGTGTAACACTAATACTTGAGTTTGTTCTCCAGTGTTAGTTCACTTTACTGTGGAAGAGCATAAATAAGCCTCAGGCTTTCACATAAGCAGGATAGTTATGGGACAGACCAGCCCCTGAACCTGCCTCCAGTAACGGCCAACAGCAGATGTTTAGGAAAAGAGGATTATCAGCCAGCCACACGTTACATAGCGAGGTGGCCCCAGCAGGGTCCACAGCCCCCAGCACGCTGCAGCTCAGGGCTCCCCAGCAGAAGGGGTTGTGCTTGTCTCCAGCAGCCCATTTTTTCCTCCAATAACATGTCCTGTTGTGTTTTGGACCCACGTAAACTTCTGGTACGCAGTGGGTTGCCTGATTCTGCCACGAGCAGCAAGAAAATGTTCTTACTTGTCTTCAGCTTCATTCCCATACCCTGCGATGAACACCTTTGCCGCCTGCACCACTAGAGGCAGTGAACAATCGTTTCTCAATAACCTCCAGGGCAAACAGGAAGTTCTCCATCGTAGAGCACGTGGGTTGTCTCTTTCCAGCTGTACAGCTCGGATCTCTGTAGTTATACCTTGTGCAGAAATGCTGCTCTGCCTTCTAGCCTTCCTTCTTGCCCTTCTTCAACCCCTTCCCAGGTCTAATGTAGCCTTTCTGGAGATGACAGAGAGAGAGAGAGAAGGGACCAGAGCAGGCCACGAAATGNAAAAAAAAAAAAAAAAAAAAATTCCATTTTATTCCCTTTTTCTGTCCTTATCTTTACAATGACATTTGGCATAAACAAATTGTAAGAAAAAGGACTCCCGAAGAGATGGACCAGTGGCAGCATCATGGCACAATAAGCCTGCAGTAACCTAAGTGATCACATTGCCCAGCTGCTCCAACAACGCAGGATACCTGGGGATTTCTCTAACGGTCTTAAAAAATCTAAATGATGATGCCAGTACAGCTGCAAATAGCCTGTAATAGGACTTCATAGCACGACGAGTTAGTTTGTCCATATCCTTATGTCATGCTTAGACGTGCGACTCACTCAGCTGCAGAGCTGCTCCTGATGAAGTCTGGGCAGCAGGGGGGCTTCTCAGAAAGGAGATCCCCCAGCAGCCTAGGTGAGATATTACCATTGTCCACACCAGTGTCACCTGCAGTGCCAGTCTGGGATGCATTTGGGCCCCACAGCCTCTTCTGCAGAGCTTCTGCCTTGCCTTTATGCTCCTGTTTGCACATATGCCGCTCAGTTTTCCTCCTTGTAAGTAGCAATTTGCACTGGACTAATTTTCCATTTTAGTTTCTTGTTTTGGGATCCATTCTCCAGTTTCTTATACTCGTTTTGGATTTTAGTGCGGTCCTTGAGGATGCCTGGAGTCCTTTGGCAGCATCTGCAGCCTTTACAAGCTACCTTTTATTTCATCATTCAAACTGTGAATGAAAATATCAAATAAAGCTAAGCCCAAGGGGGCTCTTGTAAAACTTCTCTTCTTGCCAAGCAAGTTTTGCACCTACCTCATACCGATTAATGTCAGCCCACACTGACTGTGTTTTGCATATGAGAATACAGTGTGGGACAGTATCAAACAAACAATTTACTGAAGACACGTCCCATCTGCTGCTGCTCCTTTATCCACCATGCCAGGCGCTGTATTAAAGAAGAAAATTAGATTAAGCTGATGTGTGTGTTGCAAAGAGATTGTGCTAATTCATTATTGTCTTCTGAATACTTAGAAGTATTTGTAAGAAGAGCCCCCTGGAGCTCAGTACTGGGCTGGTGTCTCCCCTTTTTGTCTTGGTCAGACATCTGCTGCTGCCATCCCTCTGCTCAAAGACCACTGTAAATAGGGTAGCCACTCCTTCAGACTCAAATATTACATACTCTGAGCATATTTTCTTTATCTGAAGGGAAGCCTAGAGTGATGTCTTTCTGAATCGGTGCTTCACGAAGGCAGGTGAGGCTGCTGTGAGACCCCCGCCTCTGCGCTGGGTCAGGAGACACCGTAGAGGTGGAGTGAGGACGAGCCACCCCTTATGGAGAGGACTGTGCTTAAGTCAAGAGGTGCCCTGTCTCTCTGAGAGCTACTGGGTGTCCTGGGGCCATCTTCTGCCAAAACGTGGGACCGCTCCCTGCCCAGCATGGTCTAAGGCTTCCAGAGCCCATCCTGACCTTCGCAAAGCCATCATTTTACATCAGATCGACTCGTGAAATAGAAATGAAGTCAAAGCTCCAGCTTTTCAGGTGCTGCCACTCTCTTTCATTAAAATAGTTGCAGTGCATCCAGTTGAATGGTTTCCAGTATTAGTTTCTTATGGGTTGCATTCCACACACACACACCCCCACCCCGCAAATATAACAGCTTGGAAAAACACCAACCCCTTGGGCTAACGTGTAGGAAAAATCTCTTCCTTTTGGTCATTTGACAGCAGCTTTTTGGGAGTCCATCTTGAATGATCTGGTTCACATGCTAAGCCTATATCACACTTTCCAAGTGAAGAACGTAGGGTTGGGTCTGTGGTTTTGTCAGGTATTCACATGCTGGAGGAAATAATGAGCATGTGAAGTCCTGTGCATGTATAAACAGAGTAACTGAAGCAGCGGGTCCCTGTGTATGATGTTAATTGCAGTGAGAGTATTTATAAAGTACGAGTGATTCCAGCACCAGTACTGCTGGGTGAGAAGCAGAGGAAGGAACAGGTCTCCCTGCAAGCCCCCACAAGCAAGTGCTTCCCAGCCACTGTTCCCTCTGCATGGCCAAGTGATAGACATGACTGATGGGGCAAGGGAAGACCTTAGAAGAGCATCATCAGGAAGAGCCCATGTCAGTGCTCGCCCCTGCAGCCACACGGCCCCCCCAGAGCCTGCCAGCACCTCACAGCTGTGGCAGGAGTAAAAGGGTGAGAAAAATACAGTGGCGAGAGAAGTTCCACATGCGGCATACCAGGTCATCCTCAGCCAGCCAGAGCATTGCCGAGAGGCGGCAGGTCCCAGCCGGGCTCCTGGGGGATGGCAATCCCAAGGGAGCCTCCACAGCCCACAGCTCTTGCACTAAGCTGCTGGGAAAAATCACTCAGCAGCAGCAAAACTCCCAGCACTAGCGAGCGCTTGCCAAAGCCAAGTGGAGGGTTTGCAGTGGAAAGGCAAACAGGCAGGTTCTACAATGACACAATTACTCAGAAAGAAAAAAAAAAACACCATGGTTATGGCACATGGCAAGCCACCCTTAATAAAATAGCTGTGCTGGAGCAAGAACCCTGAAGGTACAAGGAGATAAGAGTGCTCTTCAATCAAAACAGCTGCGTTTCTAGTGCATGCTCATCAGATTTAAAAAAAAAGAACCTACAGCAGTAATTTCATTAGTTATAAAAGCAGCTCCCAAAAGGCCAGCACGTTTTAGGGGGGAAAGAATACCTGGTTTTATGGGAAATAAATACCCCTTTCACCTGGATCCGTTCCATGCAGTCCCTTCGGCTTAGGAACATCCCACTGAATTCAGTCCAAAACAACAGAAGCTGCAGCTGGAAGCCAGCAAAATGAACAAGTTTCCAGGTGAAGCAGTAAATCAGGTGTTGACTTTTAGAAAAATCAGTGCATTTAGTACATGTTTCAATTTTCTGGATAAAACAAATGAGAAAGGCTGGAATGGTTAACTCCTTCACTTCCAGCTACACAGGGAACAGGTTTTGGGGATGGAAAGGGTCAGGGAAAAGCCCTGCTGGCTTAGGGTTAGGGGTTACAGTTCATTCTGCTGGCGCAAAATGGCCAAACTAATGGGAGTGAATGGGCGGTCAGGAGGGACTGAGCTGCTATGCCACCAGAGTACACCTGACACACGATTATTCTCCACCAGATCGTCCGAGAGAAAACATTTTCCTGGCTGATCTCATCTAAGTTATGCCAAGCACAAACCAAAAGCAGCTTGTGTATTTTCCCAAGTAGCCATCTGCCCCACGCATGGCTTCCCTGTGGGCAGAGCTCTGCGGCAGAGCCCGTGCCATCGCAACTGAGGTGACCCCCAAAGAGGTTTCTGTCATCACTGGTTCCTCTCGCTGGAGCGGACCAGCAGCAGAGCGCTTCTGTTTCTCACAGAGCGTTTAGCTTGCCTCCACGAGTGATGCAGATACATGCCATGCATCCCTTGGGATTTGTTGCAAGCTCTGTCCATGTTAAACCTGCTTCTCTCTAACTGGAGAGGAACCTTGCCTCCACTGGGCTGGATTTTCAAGGCAGGTGCTCAGTACAGCAGCATTAGCTATGGGGATGAGTTACAGCTGATGCCCATTGCAATTAAGGAATTAGGCAGTTGTGGCAACCAGCACACAAGCAGAGCTGCCTGCTCTGATTCCTGGGATCAACCTTTTGTGCTTAGAGAGTATGTATTTGTTCCTTCTGATCTGTCAGTGCTGCTCAGCCTCTGTATTCAGAAAGGAGGTAACTTGCAGGGAGCCACCTTAAAAGTCATGAGTCTCAAATCCTCTCCTCTCAGTAGCAAATTCTCCTGCTTTCTGTGTAATTCAAGCACTGTTGTCATATTGCAGTGCAGAGGAGGCACACCAGATGAGGACAGTCTCTGCTCCATGAAATGGCCATGTGGCTTAAATAAGGATCAACACCTGGTTAGTAATCAGTTCACAGAGTTTTTTCTTGTGCTATCTCCTTCACCCTAAAAGCTAGGTGTAAAACTAGCTCAGTGTAAAAATCTTATACCATAAAACACCTTCTTTAATATTTAAAACCACTGTAGGCTATTCTGATTCATTTCTATATGTATTACAATAGCAACAAGTACTAATAGTAAATAAAGTGATCTTCAATTTAAAAGCCATGCCTGAAACCTTTCAAACTTGTAATAAATTGATCACATAGTTTTACTACATATAGCAAATGTGCTAACAGAGTTCCTCTGCCATGGGGCTGGTTGGTGTTACACAACGTGTAGAGGCCTTCATGTACCCCCAGAGAAGAGTGATAGATAAAAATCTGTGAATGGTAGAAAAACCTACCTTAAGTAACTAGATTAAAATAAAAACTGCCTTTAATCCAGCATCGATCTTAAATCCACCAGATGCCTCATATCTTGTTAACTCATTTTTGTATATCAGTCCTTTTTATGTTTATAATCCATCCTTCTTTGATGTTTATAATTTTATACAAAGCATCATCCAGAATAACGAAGCCATACCAGACCAGCTGAGTTTGCTTTGCCACCTGCAAGAAAGCTGGAGAGGGACTTTTTACAAGGGCATGTAGTGATAGGAGAAGGGGTAATGGCTTTAAACGGAAAGAGGGTGGATTTAGGTTAGATGTAAGGAAGAAATTCTTCACTGTGAGGGTGGTGAGGCACTGGAACAGGTTGCCCAGAGAGGTTGTGGATGCCCCATCCCTGGAAGTGTTCAAGGCCAGGTTGGATGGGGCTTGGAGGAACCTGGTCTAGTGGAAGGTGTCCCTGCCCATGGCAGGGGGGTTGGAACTAGATGATCTGTAAGGTCCCCTCCAACCCAAACCATTCCATGACTCTATGATGATTCTATGGTCAGGCAGGAGCTGCAGCAGGGCTGAGGATGCAGCCTTTGAGATGTACAGATTGGCAAAGAGATCTGTGCTGCTACTCGTCCCTTTTTTTAGGTGCAAATTTTGCTGAAGTCCTTCAAATAAGAGAAGAAATGTAACATTGCTGGTTCTAACTCCTCAGTCTCTCCTCCTGCATTGCAGTGAGCAGTGGACACAGCCCAGGATTTTCCTGCTGTGCTGCTGTTCATCAGCCTGGGAGAAAGCAGCAGACTGGGAGACAGAGAGAGGGAATCTCTGTAGCACCTGCCCCAGGGGAGAGGTACACAGGGCATCTTCTCTGCTCCAGAGGACGTGGGTGAACCTCTTGCCTCTGCTCTGACCAAATTTCATTAAAATCAGAAGAGAACTATACACACACAGGGATGAAGCAGCTGGCTCCCGTCGAGTCAATGCTATGTATCTCCGAGTCTCCTGTTTCCTACCAAGGGGCTTCCTCGGAGCAAAAGAAGAAAAAGAAGAATTCGCCATTTGTCCAGGAGTCCAGCTTGAAGTTTGCCAGGACAACCCAGATGGCCCATCTGCCAGCCAGAACTGCTGGGTGACAGCTACCACCGACACTGCTTGCAGAGTACATCCAGCTCATTGCAACTCCAGAGACACAAACGCAGAAGCCCTGCAGGAATGCAAAGCACCAGAGGAATTTCCATCATGAGCCTCCACAGCACTACTGGAGAAAACCAGGACGGAGCAGTTGGGTCACTTTTCTCTTGATGAAACTTCTTGCTGGAAGGAGATCTCCTGTTGCTTTTCCCCACAGGAACTGATGTGCTGTAATTACAAGGCTGGTGTTTTCCTGGGAGCATCCTCTAAAGTTGGTGCTACTGAATGGGAATGGTGCCACTGAATTATCAAAGTCTGGAGCAGGGCAGTCCCCTGAGAAACATCTTATTTCTCCAGGTAGGGCCTTATTAAGGGGAATCTCCCCATGTATTTCATTGTTTCTAGGACCTTAAAACTTTCAGAGTGAGTTTGAAGCTCTTTTGTATTGAAGAAATTACTCTATATGCTGTGTCAGTGCATAGAATGAGGAATCCATTGACTTTTTCCATTCTCAAGTTTCTCTAGCTGATGCTATACATTTAGTAAAATGCAAGACATTTTAGAAAAGGAAAAAAAATCCTAGTGGTTCAGCAAACCAAACCCAGAAGTTAGTGTTCATCAGACCCCTCACACACCCAAATAAGTGTAAGAATCTGGTGCTAGTTCTCAAAAAAACCCCAAACAAACCCAACCCCCTCCTTTTTACCTCCTGCCATTCAAGAGCTAGATGAAGTTTAAGAGTGACCACAAAAGCAAATGACCAGCACGGTATGGTGCAGGGGACGGAGGACAGGCAGGACCTGAACTCTAAATAAAAAGCATGTGTTTGCCCTGCTGCCAGGGCTGTCATCAGCCTGACTCGTACCATGATCGCTGCCCAGCCCTGATGGGAGTTTGGCTCTAAAAAGCTGTTGCCCCTCAGCTGGCTCATCAGTGTGCTGAAATGACAGGGCAACTTCATCCCTGCCTTGAGCAAACCCACCAAGTGACAATTCTTCCAGCGTTATTGTTTCAGCAAAAATTAAAAAAAAGGGAAAAAACTTCACAATTATGGATGTGTTAATTGGTCTTCCTATAGCACCACCTCCCAACAACGTCGTCCACGGTTGGGAGGGATGAACGTGATGTCTTGGTGCCTCCTGGTGCTGAAGTTGGAAACGGCACACCACTTCGCTGCATCATCGGAGTGTTCCACGTTGGGATGATGATCACATTTATGATAGGTAATTTCATTGTGTTTCATTCATTAAAGCATGTAAATACATATAAATGCAGAGGAAGCATTTTTAAAATGGTAATCATAAACTGTGCACGGTTGCAAGTATGTTCCTCATCAGCAGGACACCCTCTTCACCTACTGGCATCATTGTCTCCCAACTGTGCATACTACCACAATGCTCATAACAGCCACATTTTTCAGGCTAGAAGGCCTGTATCTACTCCCTCATCTATTTTTCTCCCCGTTTCTTGCATGGAAAACAAATCCTTTTTGTTTGCTTACCTGGTTTGGGGGTTTTTTTTGGCCTTGGTAGTAGTCAGGGGTATTAGTCTTTGCTTGGAGAAATTAGACAATCTGGATTCATTTAAAGAAACCAGCATATAAGGCATTCAGAGAAATCTGCAGTTTCAACCTGACTTCTCTGATCCGTGCTTATCCTTACTGACAGATCAGTTGACTCCAATCTCCCCAACCCACATACAATGTTTTCACTGTAGCCTTACTCCACCTCAGCTTTTCACATTTGCCCTGTTCCCTTGGAACAACCTTTTGCCTTCAGAAGCTTCTTCCTGTGTTCCAGCGCACCAGACCTCCAGAGAAGCTGAAGAAATGCTCGTTAGTATCAGGACCTGCAGGCAGGAGATGGAAGAGATTCATCTCTGGTGGCAGTTCCCACTGAGACTGGCTTACATCTGTGGTGAAACCTCAGCCTTTTATTTTGGCCAGTACCATAAATGTGACTGATAAGGGAGTCATGAGCTCAGGGAGAGCACCCAGGAGACTCACTTTTCTGTGCACTCTCCATATTATGTGTTCCATCTTCTAAAGGGGATCCAGTTTGAAGAAGGCATTGCTGCAGAGCAGATCTACTGTAAAGTCAAACAAATACATAAGATTTTAACACTCTAGGTTTTTTCCATAGGGCTTCCTGAACTGTGTGTTTAACTTTGCTAAACTAGCAGGTAGACACGGAAGAGTGTCTTCTGCCCCTTTTACTTCCACACTTGGAAGAGAGTACCTTTTACTTTTCTTAACAGAAGAAATTAAAGGAATTCTTAGAAGATACTAAGACAACAGAAAAAGATGTACATGTAATCCAAGCCTTCACATCTGCTGAAAAGATCTATTGTTGTGGTTTCAGCCCAGCCGGTAACAAAGCACCACACAGCAGCTCACTCACCCCCCACCCCTGCCCCTGGCCACGTTGGGATGAGGAGAAAATACAAAGGCAGGCTCGTGGGTCGAGACAAGGACTGGGAGGGATCACTCCCCACTTATGGTCACGGGCAAAAGACAGGCTCAACTTGGGGAAGAAACAAAATCAATTTGATTTACTACAAATCAAATAAAAACAAGGATATTAGGAATTAAAACCAAACCTTAGAACCTCTTCCCCTCACCCCTCCCTCCTTCCCGGCTCAGCTCCCCTCCCGGTTCTCTCTGCCTTCTCCCCTGGTGGCACAGGAGAACAGGGGATGGGGGATAGGGTCAGCTCATCACACATCACACCTTGTCTCTGCCGCTCCTTCCTCCCTCAGGACTCCTCACTCATCCCCTGCTCCACCGTGGGGTCCCTCCCACGGGAGACAGTCCTTCATGAACTTCTCCAACCTGAGTCCTTTCCGTGGGCTTCAGTTCTTCCCGAACTTCCCTGGCACGGGTCCTTTCACGGGCTGCTCTCCCGTCTCACACTGCTCCAGCGCGGTTTTTACCATGGAGTCACAGCCATCTTCGGGAGCCTCTGCTCCACCGCTCACCCCCATGGGCTGCAGGGGGACAGCCTGCCATCTCACCACAGGCTGCAGGGCCATCAGCCTCCTCAGGCGCCCCCTCCTTCTTCACTGACCTCGGTATCTGCAAAGGGGTTCCTCTCACATTCCAACCCCCACTCACTGCAGGTTCCCCTTCTTAAATCTGTTCTCCCAGAGGCGCTACCACTGTCACTGACTGAGTCGGCCTGGGCCAGAGGTGGGTCTGACTTGGAGCCAGGGGAGCTTCCAGAAGCTTCTCACAGGAGCCACCCCTGCAGCCTCCTCCCCCGCTACCAAAAAAAAAACGTGCCACACAAACCCATAACATCTATTCATGGTACAGCTTTCCTACCACCCAAATTGGATGCAAATCTCAAACCTCCACACCCATCTGGAAAGTCCTGCTCCTGTAGAGCTGTACTTTAAGGACAGTCACCTTCTACTCCCATATTGAAAGACAGGAATTTATTTTTGTTGACTTGCTGTAGCAGTTTTATTACAAGCTTATGGTGTCCTCAATATACACCCAATCCTTATAAATGTAGGTAATTTGGACAGGGGTATTCAGCTCTTCCTAATACCACTCCATTTTGACACATGGCAAGGTCCAATTATTATTTGGTCTATATTAAGTTAGCTACATAGTAAAGAAATGCATATGAATGTGTGTTTTTCTGAAGCCCAACATTGCATTCTCTTCTCCAGGAGACAAACCAAACAGCCTCTGCCCTCAGCAGTTAACAAAAAATTAAAATTAGTCAGTTCTGTGAAAAAAAATTAACAATCAAGACTGGTTTTACACCTCTAGATTTATAATTCTGAATTATGTAAACATCTGAATCCACTGCTTAATACAGCTTAAAAATCCAAAGCATTTCTTAGAAAACTATATCAAATGAAAAATAAGTATCTGTTGCTTGGAGTTCAGTCAAAATACTTAACTTAAATATCATTCATTCCTCTTCCAGAGTTCAAAGCACAAACATACATTTACTGTAAAACAACCTATGTACTTTACCTAGGGACAGGTATCTTCAAGAAAAAAAAAATATTTCACTTATGCATACAAGATAGATTTATGATTTCAGACAGGATTTTAATGTTAAAATTCTTGTATGTGTAACTATTACAGAAAAACTTTAAGACATCCCTTGATACCTATTAAAATAAATATCACCATCCACTCCAGTAAAATTGTACCAGACTGGCTTTAGTTTTAAACCTGTTTACTGCTAACAGTCAAGAGCTGGGACTCGATGGTAAACTGACCGTCAGAATATACAGATCAACAAAAAATAGGTTTATTATTTTTATTATTCTCAGGCAGCAAATTCTCCAAAGTCCTTCAATAAACAAACCCATGTGTTATGTTGCTGGTTCTATCTTGTCAATCTCTTCCTTCTTTGGACCCTTCTCTCGGTTTTTGCCCTGTTGCATGGTGTACACCGATGGGCCCATCCTTAAGATCTTCCCACTGCCCAAGCACTCATCACCCTTGTAGAACACGGCAAACTAGGAGATAAACACAGGGAGAGTCTTTTCAGCAGCTGCAAATGGCATGCAGGCTCTGCAAGACCTGCTGGACAATGAGTGTATTTGTTTATATTTGTTCTCACCAAATCTCAGAGAAAAAAAGGAAAAAACCACTTAGGATCTGTTGGCTCACATGAGTGTAAGTATAAACATGTTAGGGGAAATTCCATTGTGAACTTCATCTTCTCAACTCAGATCACTTCTGTTAAGCGCATCTCTCTGTTACAAACAGCTCTCAGACAATTTGCCCTCTCGTGTCCCATAGGCCCCCAAGTTCTGAGGAGGGAGAGGGAAGGTAGAACATATGCTGGGAGAGAGCATACAGAAAATGTTCCAAAACCACTTGGTTTTGATATGATGGAGTACCTTTGTATTAGCAGTGTTAAAAGGCATCCTTACACAGTCCCCTTCTCAGTACTGTTCCGGGACAATGAAATTCACTGGACACCGATCCTCACTAAACAAATCTGAACACTAAAACCATATTAAGCAGCCAATTACCAAACCAATGCCTTTTAAAATCTATTTCTTGAAGGGAACAACAGATTCCATTTCTGCATTTACAACTGATTACCAGAGATGCTTTCATGTATTTCTAAAACTTGTTATCCATATAGTCTGAGAAAGTGGCTTACAACAGACCATTTAAAACTAGAAACAATCTCCTCCAAAATAGCTGATGAATAGTCAAAATAGAGCTAACTGCTCTCACAGACAAATAAATAAACTATTTTGCTCCAGCTAGTAAGAACACTACCTTGTTTTATTAGCCAGATAAGCCAAAACACAAAAAAAGGAAAGAAAACCACTTCTAATAACTTACCTGCCCGGGCGTGATAGCTCTTGCTGGCTTCACTAGCGTCACCCACACACTCCCATCTTGGTTTAGAGTCAGCACACAAGGCACTAGAGCAGAAAATGGCCAAACACCTGCTAGTTAATCCTTCTGTTCACATTAAAAACCTTCATCACTAGGTTAAACACATGTAAGTCAAGATTCTACTGCACAGAATTGTTTTATAAAGACAGTACAGAAACAGAAAGGCAAGCCAAAACATTTCAACTATTTCTGCAAAACTACACTGAACATGCTACCACAGTTTCACAAACTAAGTAAAACAAAAACCAAAACAAGGTTTGCTTACCCAATGCCATCTGGTGCCGAAACCTGAAATGACATTCCATCATTTTATCTCTAATGAGCTCTACAGGAGGTTCCTCTGCTATCCAGTGCACTCGGTTTGTCCGCAATAGGTCTCTGTACAGAGCAGGGTGATCTGTTGATGGTGCCTTAAAATACAACATTTATTTAATGCTGATGTTTTTGCCAGAGAGTATATAACTTGTGAAGTAAAGCATGAAATATAGAAGCAGCATCAAGCCATATCAAAAGGAAGGCAAAAGGAGTAAGAAAGCAAGCAATCATTAGCACTTAATCAGCTTCCAGGTGGAAGCCTCTGATAAAAAAATAGGCTAAAGCAAGCCTGAATTATTTGTCAGTCTTCTAAATCTCAGTCATGTCACTTCTTGTATTCTTTTTTCTCCAATCACATTTCTGCCTTCTTCAGGCTGAGTTCAGTTGTCTACTGCTCTCCTTGTTCTACCACAACAAGATGCTACCTCCCTCTTCACCAATTTCTCAACTCAACACCTCCCCAACAAAGGCGTTGCACACACACAACCTTACTGTAGGGCATTAAAAAAAAAAATAATTTCTTAGTTGTCCTGCCTGTTTCCTCTCAACTCTCTTTTGATTATGATTTTTCCCCCCAAGGCACATCAACAAGTAGCAGAACACCTATTATTCTTATTTGATACTGATGTGATTATAACAACTGCACAAACAGCCAGAAACATTAACAATGCTAGCAAGCTGCAGAACTCCCAGTCATCTCACATGACTAGTCACTAAGACACCAATGATTTCGCAGTACTACATATAGTCTGCCTCAGTTTTCAAAATGATAAAACTGTATTACCGGCTACTACTCCTTTTACTAGAAAGTAGCAACACACAGTAAAACAATATAATACACATTTTATACACTGTCCCATAATAACTACAATAAAAACCTCATGGTTTAGAGTAGAAATGAGAGCTCAGTAGATTGGCTGATTCTTTTCAGTATTTGCCCTTTGTTTGGAAAAAGTTCTATGCCAAAATCGAAAACAATTTTCTACTCAAGAAAAGCCAGTTTGGACAAGATGTTTCAAATCTGCTGATGCTGCACGAGTTGGTTCTTGTTTCCCCCAAGGAAAGTCAAAAATTCTGCCTAGGTTAGAAACACATTCCGTACAGCAGGAGTCACAAAATGCCTGCATTAGTCATTTGCAATACCAGTGTTAATTAACTCACCACAAAGACATCTCCAGTGCTGACATCTTTGTCTACAACGAACCAAGCATCCTTCAGGCCTGCTAGTCTAGCCCTCTGGCCTATTGTGTAGAGGAACCAACCTAAAGGAACATGAAAATGTAATGCTGCTAGCAACCTTTAATCTTTTACTTTCAGAAAAATACGTTAAAATCACTTCCCCAAAACTCTACCACTAAACAAAGAATAACGAACCAACTAAACAAAGAATAACGAACCAAGGTGCCTTAGAGAAGTCTGCCAATTACAAACGAAACTAACATCTACTTGAAAGTTTTCACCTGTACCTGAAGCACATGATTTCAAGCTAATCCATTTCAATTGTGGTATTCTTAGGGTTTATAAACAAGACAAACATTTCTTTATTTGAGCTTCAATTTGTGGTTTTGCTACCACTCAGTCTTATCAGCTTCCCTTAATTTTATGTACCAGTAGAACATCCTACTTCCATACATTATTTGCAAGAGGAACTAAGTTCTGGCAGTTAGACTGAAGAAAGAGGAAAGGAAGGACACACAGAAGGAAAGGAAAAGGTAAGCTGCCCATGTTTGGCAATGTCCTACTGTGCATCACTGAGGTGCATGGTGTATTTTTTCTGCAATGTTTAGACACTAAAGAATCTGGAACTGAAGCACAATCATTTTGAAAAAACTACATGAACAATGGTCTCTCAGTATTAAATTAACAATCACTTAGTATCAATAATAATTATCATTTACTTTCTTGCAACATGGAACAAATAATCAAGAATCAGTTGTAGTTCAAGGCTCTACTATTGTATAAAGCAAGTTTTCCACGATTATTAGAGTTATCAAACTGGGAAAAACCTGTAGACTAGTTAGGAATTCCACAAAATTTGTCCCTCCAAATAAAACCAGTATTGTTCCATTTATCTAAAAGCAGTTATTAGGGTGGGTTAGCCAATTACCTTTGTGTGTTCCCATCACCTTCTTATCTTCAATGGAAACAAAGTTACCTGGTTGAGGTTCTAAATACTACCAAATAGGAAGAGATTGTTTAAGTCAGAAGATGGCCCAAAAAACCTCACAGTGTATTTCAGGTTCTGTCACCACATTCTCGTGAAGTTGGAAAATAGCTTTTCAACAGGCAAACTCGGCCCAAGCAGTTTACCGCCTCTTCCCTGATGCTGCTTTAGAGAAAAGTAGGAAGGGCAGTCCCTATTAGCAGTAATTCTGGGCTTCACTCCCCCCTCCTCACTTACGCCAGGGGACAGCAGGATTCAGCCATTCACCTCTCTCACATCCCAATCACTTGTCAGAGCCTGGCAGGTATAGGAGTGTGAGTTCACGCATTCCTTTTGCTACAGAGAGTGACTGTTCGCTCGTAGAGGGGCAAGCTACTTCCTACAGGCTGTTGGCTTTATCTTCTAGGTAGGCTTGGGACTGCAAGGGGAAATGGGACAATTGCTACTTAGCGTGGGCCACAGGCTGTCAAGACATTTTTCCATAAACAGTGTTATAAATTACTGCTGAAAATCAGAACAGAACATGAAGATTGTCATAGATTTAATGCTGCTCACCTCAAGAAGGAAATTTTCAAAGTTTCTTTCACCAATGAAACAGACTCCCATACTCTGAAAAGAAAACATGGTACTGAATCCATAAAAGCAGAGAAAAACATTTTAAATCATCATAGAACCATAGAATGGTTTGGGTTGGAAGGGACCTTTAAGGATCATCTAGTTCCAACCCCCCTGCCATGGGCAGGGACACCTTCCACTCAAACAGGTTGCTCAAAGCCCCATCCAACCTGGCCTTGAACACTTCCAGGGATGGGGCATCCACAGCCTCTCTGGGAAAGCTGTTCCAGTGCTTCACCCCCCTCACAGTAAAGAACTTCTCCCTTGTATCTAATCTAAATCTATCCTCTTTCAGTTGAAAGCCATTACCCCTTCTCCTATCACTACAGGCCCTTGTAAAACGCCCCTCTCCAGCTTTCTTGTAGGCCCCCTTCAGGTAGTGAAAGGCTTCTAGAAGGTCTCCCTGGAGCCTTCTCTTCTGCAGGCTGAACAACCCCAACTCTCTCAGCCTGTCTTCATAGGAGAGGTGCTCCAGCCCTCTGATCAGCTTTGTGGCCCTCCTCTGGACCCACTATAACAGGTCCATGTCCTTCTTATGTTGGGAGTCCCAGAGCCGAATAAAGTACTCAATGTCTATTAATAATGTCTATTAATAACCTGTCCAGGATGGATTTTTCCCTGTGTATCCCAAACTATGTTAGACATCTCATAAAATAAACAAAACCACAACACCTGCTCCAACATATGTAAACTAATTCTATACAGTATCAGTGAAAGCTGAAGTACAGAAGAGAAATAATAGGAAATAGAACACATATTCAATAAATACATACATTAATCTTGGTCACTACATTGTACGTATATTAAAAACAGAAGTCTCTTTCAGATTAAAGTACAAAACTAACACAAATTATATAGTAATGGTATGTCTCTTGAAAAAAAGCCCTCCATAAACAACTAGGATTTCCTTTTCCTTTCAGTTACCGCCTACATTCTTCAAACAACCCTTTATGGTGGATGAATATAAATATTAAAAGTGATCAAGACGGCATCAGCAATACAAGTGCTGCCTGCATCTTTTTTTTAGGATCAACCCATGAAGTGTTATTTCTCAGCCAGGAAAACAGAACTTTTTTATTTTAAAAAGCAACTGTGGAAAAACAGTATGATCCAGTTTCTATAAAGACATATTGAAAAACAATTATAGTGAGGAAGCCTTTATAGCCTAAAGAAAATAAAGATCAAAGGCTTCTCACCTGCTGTACTAAAGAATGCTTTCCTTAAGGCTCACAGTATTGTACCACATTGACCTTCGCCTTAGTTCTTCTGAGATACAATGGTAGACAAATTACCTGCAAGCTAAAATACACAACTCTCCGCAAGCTCATAAAAGTACTTTTAAGCAAGTAGACAGCTATACAACTGCTTCCCAACCTATTCTATTACAGTGCTCAGAAAAAACTGAGCTGTCAGAGATTAAAGTTCAAAAAGTTCAGGAAAGTCCATTTTAGATAGAAATACAAATTGAAAGAGTTTAAGTGTTACCATGCCTCTTTTTTCTTTAGCACATGATGAAGGCCATGTTCCGCTGCTATCTTCTTTACGAAACTTTTTGTTAAATCCCCTAATGGGAAAATGGTTTTCCTCAAAGCATCCTGTGAGATCTGACTGAGAAAGAAGGTCTGGTCCTTAAAGAGATCAGCCCCTTGAAGGAGTTTCACAGCTGCAAAGTGCAGAAGACATAAACCATTTCAACATAACCCCCTCTAATAGTTCAACTTCCTTTAGTATTTTGTTTGACAATCGACATTTAGTTTTATTATTTCCAAACACATGTTAAAACCAGCATTTTTCAGGTTTTTCCAAATCTAATTGAAAATGTTTGGGTATTTTCTCACCACTAAAAAGGTCTAAAAGGATTCTGATTTTGTACAACACAGAATCTTATAAAGTCTTACATTGCCTCATTTATTACAATACTGCACATCACTGGCAAGAACATCAATATGAAACACGAAAACAACTTTCACATTTCATGTGAAAGAGAGAATGAACATTCAAATATCTTAGAGTATACTTTTCTTCAAAAAAACCATTCAGTTTTACCACGAAATCACACTCCTGTAAATCAATAATTTGAACAATCAGTAGAGTTATTCCCAATATTCAGGAGAGAAAAGTTTGACTTTATTCTTTAAAATAGATTAAGTCTCCTGATTGCCCAGATGAAATAAAAATGGTATAGTTTTTCAGTCATGTTCTGTCCAGTCCCTTTAAGACCTAATAGCTTTTATGTTGTACAAACTCTACTGATCTGTTTCTTGACTCAAACGAACACTAACTGCAGGCCAGTAGTTCAGTCACAACTAATAATACAAAATCCCAAGTAATGGGGCAGAAAGCCTGATTAAAACATCACAAAATACTACAATTCTCCAGAAATTATATTAAAAAAAAGTAACAAATAAACCCCTTTGAGTCCAGAACAAACAAATGAAAACCAGGAAGCTGTAACACAAAAACATCCCTGTGGGAGCTTTGCATAGTGGTAGTTTGCAAGGCCCCTTTTCCTTTGGGTATACTGTGTTCCTCATGATACATCAGAGCTCCATCGGAGTGAGTTTACTGCATTACAGCCCACTGCAGAGCTATTTGGGAAATTTCTACATTGCCATCCAAGCTGTGACAGTGCCATGCAGAGACATACCCAAACCAGCATTAATCAAGCTGGCTCTGGTACTGATAACAAGAGAACCACTGTGGTGCAGACGGTGCAGCGATCAACCACTGGCACGCTATTTAAGTGAAGAGCAAAACCAGCACTGCTGCTACTAGTACCTTTGCTGACCTGAGAATTGTAGCCTTAAAAACTTTTCAATGGCAGTTTATGCACAACCTTGATCTGCCTTGGAAAACCAGGCTTCTACAGGAGAACAGAGAAATAAGGCAGAATAGTTGAATTACTGAATGAAAATCTGATTTTTTTTCCAGTAAAATAATATACAGTCCAACTACTGTATTGAAGTAAGTTACTAATTTTAACGTTTCAAAGCCTTAATTCTAAAATTTCACTTAAGCATATGCCCATGATGAGGTCTATCAATACTATAAACTGAATAGCCAAAGAATACATTCTCTAAAATAGAAGAAACATATGAAGAAATTTTTATGTAAGCCATGGAAATACTAGATAAAGATTTCTTGAAATACCTCTGCAGGGTATAGGAGATAGTCCTGTCTCCTTAATCCACATTACAGCTCCTCCAGAATATTGATTACTCCTGAAATGCTTATTCTTACCCCTGGACCTGGATTAGAACTTTTAAAATAGAAAATGTAATACCTGACTAGTCAGGGTAATTTTCAGTAATGTAAATCCCCTGTCTTGCCCAATCAATCTTCTACAAAGGCTGGAGTTTAAATGGTAATCATTGCGTGTAAGGTAATGAACTCCTCTGATTCTGTAACACCAAATATAATTTAAATTTCTCTTTCATATGCAGGGTGAAATATGAAATGAAGAAATCACGTACTATTTCTAACTTCAAAACGGTTTCTGAAAAGCCTTTGTGGTCTTTTGATATGCTTCTGTTGAAACACTTCCTCATCCTCTAGTGAGGTCCTAGCATAATGCCCAGTAGCAATTGCATCTGCTCCTATCAGGAAAAAAAAAAAAAACAAAACAAAGGCACATACATGAAATTCACAGTTTAAAACAGCAACATAAACATCTAGAAAAAAAGCAGGAAGCAATGAAGGAAGAAAACCTATGGAAATCTTGTACTGGCAATAATCATACTCCTGCTACATAAATAATGTATACTTTTCATCAACATGCCAGAATTTGAGCTTTTGTCCTTTAAGGACCACATACAAATGCAAAACCTAATGCTCAGGT
>VYZV01025130.1:121256-140964 GCA_013401275.1 Pandion haliaetus | reverse complement strand
CGTCGCGTCACGTGACGCGCCCCGCGCGCCCTCATTGGCAGGTTCGAACGATAACGATACCCCTCCCCCGGGCATTCTGGGGCTTGTAGTTGGCCGGGGCTGCCCTAGGGCCGCCGGTGTCGCTGAGGGGTTTGCTCCCCGCCGCTGGGTCTCACCCGCTTATCGTGGCCAGTTTTTAGCAGGTTACGCGTTCGGGCCTCTGGAGCGTCATAGCACCCAGGGCCGTCAGAGGCTGCCAGAAGGCTGCCGTAGGCACCCATAGGGTGGTCGAATGGCTGCCGCCCGCCGCGTCTGGTGACACGGCACCTCCTGCTCCGCTCGGCCTCGCAGGCCAGGCCGCTCCTCTGGCGCTTTCCACTCGTCAAGCGCTGGTTCCGGCCTTTCTGCTTCATTCCCACTGCTTGTTGCTGCAGAGCTGGGTTTGTCTGGCTGACCTCAGCAGCCGCGGCGGTGGAAGCGACGGAAGGGAAAGCCTGGAGCGTCTGGGCGTTACCGAAGGACTCGGCTTCAGGGCCCTGCCGGGGTGCAGGGCCTCAGGGTGACTCCTGGAACAGCTGGCCTCCTGGCTGTGGTGGAGGGTGCAGACAGACTCCTTTTGTTTCCCCCACACCTTTGCTGGATATGATTGGCCTAGTAACTTAACTGCGCTAAAAGGGATATATCCCTGTTCCTGAACTGACGTAAAGAATAGCAAGATTCCTGGATGTCAGTCCCAGCTACTGCCAATTAATATGGGCTGATAGAATAGTTTTAAAAGTAGACCCGTGTCAGTAGGAAGCACCAGGAAAATACCACTCTCGCATTTCTTCTGAACTTTACTGCTGTGCAGTGCTTCAGGTTTTCTCCTAATACATGCATGGCCTCAGAAATTGCAGTCAAGTGATATATTCTGTTCTGAATATTTCAGGATGACTAACTGGATCACTGGACTGGAATTTAGCAGCTGAATAAGAATGGTTAATCATGACCTGCAGATTTTCATATAGACAAAACCTTTTGTAACCCTTTCTCTACTTGGCCACTTACATTTTGGGATCTTCGATGGAGCCTTGCAAGCAGCATACACAAAGTAGCAAGTATCCTATGTATTGGCTAATGTGCACAGTAGGTGGTGGGACAAACAGGTTACTAGGCTACTAACATGCTCACCTCCTACTTTTCCTCCCACCCCATCACCTAAGGAGTCCCTCCTGGCTGGCAGTGGTCAGTCAGGTGGGGAAGTGTCAAGCTTTGCGGCTCATAAAACAGGCCAATCCTCATTATTACAGAGTTTGTCTTCCAGCTTTTTATCTCAGGATTTTATACCTGTTCTCTTCAGTGTTTTTCTCATGGGTCTTTGAATTACTATTACTGATGTAATAATTTCAATTCTATATTTTTACTGTTCTTCTCTTGCATTGCTTTAGCCTATAGAATGTCTCACTAACAGCTCAACAGCATTTTTTTTCAGTAAGTTGAGCAAGGGTCCGTGGCTGTATTGACAAAACTGGGCCATGTGCATTATGAAGGATAACTTTCCACAAAGAAAATGATGATTGTCGTGGTTTCAGGTCAGCTCAGTCGGTAACAAAGCACCACGAAGCCGCTCGCTCACCCCGCACCCCCGCGCCTGGCCACGTTGGGATGAGGAGAAAATACAAAGGCAAGCTTGTGGGTCGAGACAAGGACTGGGAGGGATCACTCCCCACTTATGGTCACGGGCAAAAGACAGGCTCAACTCGGGAAAAAAAACAAAATCAATTTAATTTACTACAAATCAAAACAGAAACAAAAACACAAGGGTATTAGGAAGGGAAACCAAACATCAGAACAACCTCCCCCCACCCCTCCCGCCTTCCCGGCTCAGTTCACTACCGATGCTTTCTACCTCCTCCCCCCGGCGGCGCAGGGGAACAGGGGATGGGGGTTGAGTCAGCTCGCCACACATCGTCGTTGCCGCTTCTTTCCTCAGGGGGAAGATTCCTCTCTCGTTCCCTGCTCCAACGTGGTTCCTTTCCGCGGGCTGCAGTTCCTCACAAACTTCCCTGGTGCGGATCCTTTCCGCGGGCTTCAGTTCTTCCCGAACTCCCCTGGCGCGGGTCCTTTCCGCGGGCTGCTCTCCCGTCTCACACTGCTTCAGCGCGGTTTTTACCATGGGGTTACGGCCACCTTCGGGAGCTTCCGCTCCACCGTTCACCCCCCTGGGCTGCAGGGCCATCAGCCTCCTCAGGCTCCTCCTCCTCCCCCTCCACTTCCATGATTCCAGTGTCGGCAGCGATGTTCCTCTCAGGTTTCCCCCCCACACTACCGGTTCCCCTTCTTAAATATGTTTCCCAGAGGCGCTACCACCGTCACTCCCCGCCTAGAGGCGGGTCCGACATTTTGGCGCGCGGGTCCGACATTTTGGGGCAGCGAATTCTTCCAGCAACTTCTTAAAGGGGCCGCCTCTCCAGCCCCCCCTCCCCTGCCACCAAGGGAAAACCGCGCCACACAAACCCATAACAATGATAGAAGAATAAAAGTTGGGAGATCTCAAGAGTGTATTATATGACCAAAAATCAACAATCTCACACTTCTGAGATAAGGCTGGCACATACCTCCTTTTGCTTAGTTCAGTCAAAAAGTGAAAGCATCAGTAAGAAACAGAAAACCAAGATGAAACTAAAGTGAAAAGGGGCAAATAGGCTGTAAGTGCTACAGATCTTAGGACTGAAGTAGAAAAAAATGTATAAAGAAAACTAAAAACATACAGGAAAAATACAGTGTACGGCTTTTATTGTGGCACCTACCACTCTGTAATGTTATTTAAGAAAACAGAATCCCAAAGTTCTATCTGCCCATATTCTCAGGACCAGGTCTGAAAAAGCTAGAAGTGATTCAAGTCAGTAATTCTTTACTGGTGTCTGAATTTCTTCCTCCAAGTCATTGTAATGTTTCTATTTTTCTGTATTTAATATATTACTAATAATGAAGAATGATATAGTGACCTTGGTAACTCCACTGGTTCCAGTGACACAGTTTACTCACATAACCATAAGAAGTAAATAGCACGTGCACTTCTACTGAAATGCACACTGACGTACTAGTCTTGTAATAAAATTACTTCAAGGAAATGGAGACTCAATTAGTGTCCATTAAATGGTCACAGTGTTGATGAAATAAAAATAGCTCTTTTTATAAATGTTATTTATGGAAAAGAGTTTTAAGATTGCTGAGAGTATGAGTAAACAAGCTCAGTCTTCATTTTCCAGAGTGTAAGTGATATCCTGAGACATACTTGGAAATCGCTAATTATTTTACTAAAACTAAAGGAACCGATTTTATTTATATAAAAACATAAATGCTATGTGAAGGAAAGGCAAAAGCCTTCAGAAATGCACTAGAACTACAAGTTCAGATTTGTCTTAACAGCAATTCTATGTGACAATAAGCTTAAAGTAGCAGTTAAATGGGAAATACGGTTATTTTAATTTTTTTGGCAGTTTAAAGGTGATGCAAGAAGGTGTTCAAATTTTGTTTTGGGAAAGAAGGGCTTTGGCTTGTGTTACGGGTTTGTGTGGCGCGGTTTTCTTTGGTAGTAGGGGAGAGGGCTGCAGAGATGGCTCCTGTAAGAAGCTTCTGGAAGCTCCCCTGGCGCCAAAGAGTCGGACCTGCCTCTGCAGCCCAGACAGGGAGTGACGGTGGTAGCGCCTCTGGGAGAACAGATTTAAGAAGGGGAACCTGCAGTGAGTGGGGGTTGGGAAACGTGAGAGGAACACCTCTGCCGATACTGGAGTCAGTGAAGAAGGAGGGGGAGGAGGGGCGCCTGAGGAGGCTGATGGCCCTGCAGCCCGTGGTGAGAAGGCAGGCTGTCCCCCTGCAGCCCATGGAGGTGAACGGTGGAGCGGAGGCTCCCGAAGATGGCTGTGACTCCATGGTAAAAACCGCGCTGAAGCAGTGTGAGACTGGAGAGCAGCCTGTGGAAAGGACCCGCGCCAGGGAAGTTTGTGAGGAACTGCAGCCCGCGGAAAGGAACCACATTGGAGAAGTTGGTGAAGGACTGTCTCCCGTGGGAGGGACCCCATGGTGGAGCAGGGGACGAGTGAGGAATCTTCCCCCTGAGGAAAAAGGAGCAGCAGAGACGATGTGTGGCGAGCTGACTCAACCCCCATCCCCTGTTCCCCTGCGCCGCCGGGGGGAGGAGGTAGAAAGCACCGGGAATGGAGCTGAGCCGGGAAGGTGGGAGGGGTGGGGGGAAGGTGTTCTGATATTTGATTTCCCTTCCTAATACCCTTTGTGTTTTGTTTTTGATTTGATTTGTAGTAAATTAAATGGATTTTGTTTCTTCCCCAAGTTGAGCCTGTCTTTTGCCCGTGACCATAAGTGGGGAGTGATCCCTCCCAGTCCTTGTCTCGACCCACGAGCCTGCCTTTGTATTTTCTCCTCATCCCAACGTGGCCAGGTGCGGGGGTGGGGAGTGAGTGAGCGGCTTCGTGGTGCTTTGTTACCAGCTGAGCTGACCTGAAACCACGACAGCTTATTTTTCTAAACGAAAAATTTAAATGTGTTTATTCACGAGCCCTACAAATAGTTACTGGACCATTGGGTTTATTATACTAAACCCACCATTAACCCAGCTAATCATGCAATGCTCATCTTTTGGGAGTACTTCTGCATTGGCACAGCCTCTTCTTAATTAATGGCTTCAGGTGGTCAGGGAAGAATAGGATGCATGTGACTTGGTTACTAACCCTAAATGTCCAAATGTGCTGATTTGCTGCTTATTGACTGCTTATTGAGTATGCTTGTGTTATAAAAGCCAACAGATTATTGAAGATGGCACCTAGTTGTTCATTAAAATGTTTGAATATTAGAGCACATCTAAGTGATGGTGGCTTGAAATTTCACTCCAGGCAAGTTAAACCAGATTACAGTTGTAGAAAGGAACTAAGTCTTACCCCAAAATAGCCTGTGATCTAATACAAAGTAGTTCTAAGTTACAGCTCATCCTGCATTTTTCATTACCAGCACCCTCCATCTGTGCATTACTTGTGTTGCTATGAATTTGGCAACACTTCAGCAGTGAGCTACTATTTATAAGAAGGGATCCCAGCAGCGGAAAGACGCCAGTGATTGGGATTACTCATTACTTGCCTTGTGAGCTGCTCCAGGGGATTTCTTGAAGAACTATGTCAAAATCAGCTTTAGAAAACCAGTAATTTGAGGACTTTGATTGACACATATCAAGCGCTCCCAGATTAGTGTTAGTCAAGCTGGTGGGCTTGGAAGAAAGATTCTTTTTGTTGGTACTGAGTGAAGATTTTCCTCTTTCGTGCAAGGAAACAAGAGGATAAAAAAGGCCTTTTTCCTCTCTGCAAGAAGAAATCTGACACAGTGGGAACTTAATCACCAAGACACCATGAATGCTTCCAGGAGGTAAGCTGCACATAGTGCATTCCACTCAAGTAGGAATAGGAAAGCAAGCTACTGACAGAATATCCTTCTCGTGGTCTTCACATGTTGCTGCCAGATAATCATGAACTGTGTTATTTCATTTGCAGTTACACAAGACAGAAGGTAGTCCTTGTCCCGATATGAATGTTAAATGTGTATTTCTAGTTCTACAACTACTTTCTGTAAAATCTCAGCTGCAGAACTTGTTTTATTGATGAATTCCCTTTTGCAGATTGCACTTCCTAGGCTTCCATTTTTAACAAATCAGTTTTGACAGCTCTCTTTCAAGTGTGCATAAGTATATAAATATAATTTGTGTTTAAAAGCTCTTTACTCATAAGTTGTATCTGTGGCAACATTTTTGGTAACTCCTCTTCTGTGATAGTAACAGCAGGAACATGTATGAACCAGAGCTGTAATACATCTAATTCTTCTCAGACCTCTTCCTAAGCTACATGAAAATCACAAGCTGATCGATGTCCTTTTGGCATTCCAGTTCAGATGGAACTGTGGACACTCAACATTTTTCTCTCTTAAAAAAAAAAAAGGCAGGACCACTGGGGCTTAGCAGGCAATTTTCAGTGGCAATAACAGTAACTGGATGTCAGTTACCATAGCCTAACACTTCTACTTTCAAACCATTTGGGAAAGGTGGCAAAGCAATGTAAAATGTTACTCCAGAGAAACCTGCAGATACGCTTTGTGTAGTTACTCCTGCTTGGTATCTTTGGGTAATGAATATCTTGACAGACTGCCGAGGGAAGTTCCCTCTGAAAAGCAGAGATAGAAACACATAATCAGAGCAGAATGGAAAACTCACATAGCACATGCTGTGCTTATCCCCATGGATTAAAGCTTTGGAAACTGGTAATTTTTTTAAAGCCCTGCCACTTTCATAATATTGCAAAATGAAAGGGTGTTTTTTCTCATACAAATGATCTGTATCAATAGTGAAGAGCAAGAGCACTGCGCATCCCCTAACAAGCCCATGCCCAGTTTCTCCCTGTCAGTGGGAGAGAAATACCAAATGGCTGGTAAATGTTTTGCATTTCCAATTATGGAAATTACTTTATTAGCCCCATACAGTCTGAAGAGCTCTTTCCCAAATCTAGTCAATGATAAAATGCACACTCTGGACTTCATTATAAACACTATTGAACTGTTAATAAAAAATAGTATTTTTTAATCTTAACCTTGCTTTTTTGTTATGGCAGGATACATTCTCTCCGCGCTCACAGACAGAAAACCAATGGGAACAAAAGTGACAACTGGCACAGCACCTCTGGGTTCAAGCACCAGCATGGGGATGATCTTGCTACAGTCCATAACCTTTACACAGTTATTGTCATAATCCTTCTAATGGCAATTTGGGGAGCCTGGTCAAGGAAGGATTCATCCTTATAGCAGCAATATGCTTTCTTTTTCAAATATTTAAAGGAATATTTGTGTTGATTATCCATACCCGGGAGGTACGAAAAAATGGTCTCAACATATTACAGTTTACTTGAAACAGCTTGAACTATTGCTACTTGTGGAACTGAACCTGTGAAGCAATTGAATAGGCAATGTACAGAACATGACTTTGTGAATAATGTATACCTGCTAGCACTGTACACATTTGTATTACCCTTCACATGTATATGAAAATTACTTTAAGCACAATATGCTACCAGGAAGAAGAGTTCAATTTATTGCTTATTGGTCCATGTTTTGTATATTGACCCCAGCTTTCCGTTTTTTAACTTAAATTGTCCAGTCTCTACCTCTGCTAAGATTACCTGTCCCAATCCATGGCAAAACATACGCTACGAGCAGGCAAATAATCTGCCATTTCACAACAACACAGGAAAAAAAATTCAATAAAACCAGCTATCCTGCAGGCAAAGGAAGACCTCTGAACAAGTCAAATTCTCATATCTGTTGCTGAAGAGAGTTTATACGGGATTAGCATCTGCGTATTTTTAACTTATGATAATGCCTTTGTAAACTCAGGAATAAAACCATGAAATAAACTGTATTTGTAAGCATCCTCTGTTGCAGAACCAACTGCCTCAGTCTTCAATCTTGTACCAATATGATTTATCTGCAACCACAGCTTGCTTTACCATAGTTCATTAATACCTCATAGAAGTACCAACCTCTACATACACCAGCCCATCCTTGAATGGGGGCATTGCATACTCCCACTTTTTCAGGGAAGTAACTCCACTCAGAAAACCTGCAAGCTGTCTGGAAGTCCAGCCAGTTGGCAGTCTCTGTTAAACTCTGTTAATTGTATGGTTGCCTACTCCTGATGAGCTCAGGTTAATCAACTGGTGGCTCTGAGGGGCAGTGACTGTTGGGAACAATAGTCCAAGCCTTTGGAGCTTAAACTCAGCTTAAACCCCAAATGTCAGCATTGCCTAAACTAACAAACAGTATTGTAATAAAAAAAGAACTGCAAGACATTTTGAATACTTAGGAACAGATAGATACATGTTTATAATTACATAGTACCTGTAGAGAACACAATTCTTGCAAGTATCACGTACCCCATTTTGGTATCTATCCATAATCAGGAAGGGTACACAAACTGACCTACATGGCATACCTCAAGGAGTGTTTACAAAGCACAGTGTAGCACCAGACACCTGCGTCAGCTCTCAACAGCTGGGGGTGGGTGCTGGAATCTGTTCCTCTACCTATGCAGCACTCCACCAGTGTTACCCTACCTGGGCAAACACCCTTGTTAAGGTACCACCTCATCATGCTTTAACATGGGAGCAAAGTTTTGATGATGCTCTCTGAAGAACAGCACACAAAGGAATAATAATAAAAAACCAGATGATTAGCACATTAAATACATTGTCTTGTCATAGGACATAGGGACCCCAACCATAAACCATATAGCATGAACTAATATTACAAGTGAAAGCACAAGGATGGTCCTTCCCTTGTGAATGTACCATTGAAGTACACGAGAAGAGAGAGGAATTTAGACATTCTGAGAGCAGTATGAAAAACCTCAGGTGATAGGGGTTGCGTGACAGGCAATGGCCTCAGCGCACTGGAAGGTTACTGTCATCAAGGCTTTTGCAGGAGCGAGGGAGTTTTGACAATGGGTCAAAGAATGGTACTGAACAATCATTTATTTTGAAAATGATGGATGTTCCCCCAGCTGAAGTAGGCACAGAAGCAGTGCCTGAATCTGCTGCTTTGAAAACACAAGGCAAGAGGGTAAGCTTAGGCTATACGAGACCGATGTGAACTGTGAAGGGCTTTGGAGGTAAAAGCAGACAGGTAAAGGCATCTCAGGATGCCAGAAGAGAGGAAGCCAGTGAACAGAGCTGGGGAGGGGGGCACACTTAATGGGGAGGGGAGTTCACTACTGGAACTGGTCACCTACAGCTGACATGGATTTTTTCCTTTGCTTAAGACTTTGTATATCAGATTGGCTATTTGTTCTAACATACGTAGCTTTCAGAAACACACATTTTACTAATAGCAAACACACAGTTCAGAGATGCGCAGGCTGCAGCTCATAAACTGAGCTGCCAGATCAGTGAATCTGCATCGCTTGTGCTGCCATGTTCATCACGGTGGCCTGTAGATGTGGCTGTAGAGCACTCAGGAGGAGTCATCCTGGTGTGAGGCAGCCTACCTTCTGCTTCTCTTCTTCCCTGCAGAACCTCCGACTGTCCCTTTCACATCACTGCGAGATTTGCCAGGTGGCAAAATATAGACTTCCCCAACCATGAGATGGGCACACATCTGATCCCGCACATGAGCACCAGCCGGCAGGTGAAGGCTGCTGGCAAATCCTGGTGTCCTCTGAGGGGAGGACAACTACCTTCAGCACAACAGGGTTGGCAAGTTTTCCCCCGAGTATATATTCACATTCCTGCTACGTGCCCAGAGGTATACCTGTTATGTGATTGACAGGCCAGCTGTTTGGACATATATCAGATCTACCTAGGCTGAAAGCTTGGTAGCCATCTTTAGTCAAACAGCAATAGCCTGCTGGCTTTACCACACACTACAAAGTCATTGTGAAAGATGGCTTTGGACAGTCTGTTTATTGCTTGTCCTGTCTCCTGTTCTTCCTCCTCCCCCTGCCAAGAAACTAACTCATGTATTGCAAAGCATTCAAGCAGGAAAGTGAGTTCTGTGGCAGATGAGGTTTTAATCATCGCCTTTTAGAAGCACAGGCTGCTGGTTTGTCCTGGTTTCAGCTGGGATAGAGTTAATAGTCTTCCCAGTAGCTGGTATAGTGCTATGTTTTTGAGCTAGGTATGAGAAGAATGTTGGTAACACACTGATGTTTTCAGTTGTTGCCAAGTAATGTTTAGTCTAAAGTCAAGGCTTTTCGGCTTCTGATGCCCAGCCAGCAAGAAAGCTGGAGGGGCACAAGAAGCTGGGAGGGAACAGAATCAGGGTAGCTGACCCAAAGTGGCCAACAGGGTATTCCATACCATGTGACATTTATGAACTGGTGGGGGGGGATGGNCTGGGTGGGAGGGGGAAGTGAGTGAGCGCCTGCGTGGTGGTTAGTTGCTGGCTGGGGTTAAACCACGACATGGTTTCACTCAATTTTTGTCATATACACAAAGTTAAAAAGGCAGCACAGGCAAAAAAACCCCAACCCAACAACCACCCCACCTAAGAGAAAAGAAAAGCTAGAACAACTAACCACACATCATACTTTTTGATTTAGTTGTTAAATTTGTAAATCCTGCATGTATAATCCTGCCTCTGAAGCACTGGAGATCCTGTTACTGGAGATTTTCCTCTCTTTCACCTTGTGATAGAGGAGACGAGGTATGAGAGTTCAGAGGAGGCAGCAGAAGAATATTAAATGTTTTGAAAAACCTGTCTTTTTTCCTTAAACTTTTGCTTCACTGGAAAACAGCAGTGGTTGATTTAACAGTAACATTATAGATCAAAATTTACTAATTTTTAATGTGTTCAGAAAGACAGGCGTAACTTTGCAGGGTCAACAAAATCTACATTTATTACCAGTTTCTGTAAATAATTTGTTTAACTTAGATAATGGGACTAGGACTAGGGGAAAACTGTGGTCTTGCAGGGCAATGGCATAGTCTTCACTGCCAACAGACCCAAATCATCTGCTTGACTCAGTGACACTATGGAGGCTTCAGCTCCCAAAATAATTTCCAGTAAATCCACCCATGAAAAAAGCTCATTCGGGTCTCACAGTAAATCACAATTTCATAATTTAACTCACGTCAACAGTAACAAACTCTTTACTGTTTCTACACCAGTGAAAGACTGACAAGAATTAGAAAGTAGGAATCCAAGTTTGGAACTTGTATATAATTGTTATGCAGTGATCTTTTTATTAATATTTCTCCTATATTAAACAGACCAGACTGATGTTTTATACATGTTCTAAAAAGGCTGTGGTTTAAGCATATCTGCCTGCTTTTATTTTAAGCTACCAAAACCAACATCAGCAGTTCAGCCAGCAAATCTGATGATTTACTGATATACTCCATGTACCAACTGGACTGTCAGAAAAGGAAAACAAGACTTATATTTTCTATGGTCATTCTCACATGCTGATGTTACTCACATTTTATTTCAAAAGACTCAAGCCCTTCTAAGCTCCATTTTTTACTAGTGCCTCACATTTCCCTTTAGAGAGGACGATACATTCTGCAAAACCATCTTTAAATCAAGAAATCAGCACAACCATTTGTCCTGAATCATTTCTTTTGATAAACTTTGTAATTCCCTTGGTACTTGGTAAGTATTTTGCCATTGATTTGGGTGGTAAGAAAAGGATGGTATTTGTACTACTGTTTTAATTGAGGGAAGAATTAACCAAAATCAAAATGCAAAACAAAAGCTAGGTATTTCTGTATTAAATACAGAAACAGAGACAATGCTAGGTATGTATGTCAGTTTACTAGTCTGTTTACTGTAGTGGATAACATTTCAACTCTAACTCAGACTTGCCTCTTCCCCAAAATACATTGTTTTCCCAAACACCATCTGTAAGAATCTGGGGCATACTGTTCCAAATATCTTGTAAGTACACAAATCGTAATACCTCAGAGAACATTAGGGAAAAAAACCCAAAAATGCAGACAGCTATACAGTTTTATACACGTCCCAGAAAAACAATACAGCATAACAATAACAAACAGCATGGATTTCTACCTAATTAGGACAGCAATTTTTCTTAAACAGGATGCCTGCATGTGATTAAATGATACTCACGCAGGGCTGTTGGACTTGGTGACTATTGGAAATCAATATTCTCTTTAGTTCCCTTTGATGTCCTTTCCTAACACTGGTTAAACAAAACGAGTTCAGTGATCCTTTCAGAATGCTATGTAAGCTGTACTGACAAGTGAATAAATCTATGGTGCAAATTTCTCTGTGAATTCTGCACCTGGAACTAGGCCCTAGGAAGTCAGCATCGCCATGCATAATTCAGTGTTATGAAGTAAAAGCACCTCTCGTTATCCTTTAATGCCAACACTGGAGTACCACAGCAACACACTGGTACCTCAGCAGTATCCTGCATCTGATGACATCAGATTGTCAGGTGCTACCAGCACCATAGCATCATCCATACTGACCTTATTCATTGTCCTCCGCATCTCTGATGCCCCTGCTCCACGCTGCCGCCACCACTGGCTGCCATGGTGCCCCTCCCGCCCCTTCCTGCTCCCAAAGGGTAGGCAGCGACTCTATCCCATGAGCGGAAAGAGTGAGGGGCTGCTGATAGTTTATGGAAACTTTCCTTTTTCTAGTTCACCAGCAATACTTTGTGCTATTAGACGCCTTTTCTGTCAGTAGTAACGTTAAAAGGGTGTATCATCCATCAGGGGTGCCAAACCAAAACAAATCAGGGGACAGTTAATAAAAACGATTTACAATGTTTGAATCCTATCTGGGACTAGTAAAACACTTGATGAAACAGAAAAGTAAGTACAGATTTCCAAACCTTCTGTTTATGATCAACTTCAGGTACCGGCAAAAGTGATTTTTTTCTCATTAAGAAAATGGACAGAAATGCCAATGGCAAATTCTGCTTTGCCCAGCAGAATTGCTCTCTGTGCTTAGAACACAGCTCAGATTACCCCCCTATCCAAGCTTACTCATTTCTGGTTAAAGCTCAGATGTCATCGAACTACTCAGTACTACACCACTTTCTCTGAAATGCAGAATGAATTGCAATAGAGTGTTTTTACAACTTAAAAAGCCCTCTTTTTCCTTAAAAAAAAAAAATTTATTTCCACATTTTCATAAAACATCTTTTGTTGACATTCTGCAAACAACACTATCCAATAAGGTGCCAATTTTTTCTTCCTGCGGAGTAACTTTGTACATCTACAGAAAAAAAGAACAAGAAAAACATAAAAGCTGTGTGAAAGAAAAATTGATCACATATCTGAAAGAACCAAGAAAAGACTTCCCCCTCTCCCCTACTTTTTACATTGGAAATTCCTATATTGTCATGACTGCAAGACAAAATTGGGACTGAGGAACAAGCAAATTCTGAAACTGCAAGACATAAAGGAAAGCTAAGAAACGGCATGAGAGCAGCACTTTTAGCTCCACGTTATATGCTATGATTTGTCCAATTTTATGTCTCCCATCATTACTTTGACAGACATGATCAAGATGATTTAAGTTACTTGAATTTTATCCAGTGAAAAGCATATGTTTCAAGATACCTATCTAGCATATGGTACTCTGTTAAGAGCACACATGCCCTAACACAGCTCCTAGCAGCTAATCAACACATTTTTATTTTAGCCACCCATGCTGGGACTATTTTTGTGCTTAAGATTATGAAACTGTTCAGGACTGAAAATTTATTTTTAATTAAATGGATATTTGCCTGAGAAAACAGGAAGCAAAAGTGCCTGAATGGTAGACAGCAATCTGGAATTTATTTTTATGTTCCAACTTCCTGAAAATGTTAAGAATTTTGAAGACTTAAAATTTGTGATGTCAGGGTGTGAAAACTAGAAGTTTTTTCAAGTAAAAAAATTATAAGAAAGAAATAATCATGGTTCACTTAAAACAAGGTTCCAGTTGTGCTAAAGAAATACAGACACTAAGTTAATTATGTCCATTGATATTTAATCAGACAACTAAATAAACCACCTTTCCTCCATGCCAGTCATCTCTTTTGGCTACATACCTTCTTAACTTTGGCAGTGTCTGTTAGTTGGGGGAGTTCATCTAGAGAAACCTGTTGGCCTTCTACCTGAGATGCTATGTCTTCCAGATTTGCAGTTTTTTCTCTGTCCACAACCAGAACAACGAGTACTGCTGTGTCACTGTCTGAAATGCCGAACTTTTTAAATGCATCTGAAATCTTAGAAAAGATGAAAAGTATCAAAATATTATGAGTCACTTTCTCACTACATGTAAGCAACCTTTTCATTTACTGGGTCAAATAAACCAAGAGTATAAATTGACACACGTTTTACATTAATGGAATTCTGACAAGCTACGGAAGATAACAGCATATTAGTGTTATTAAAATAATAGTAACTTCTATTAGTAGCCTGGTAAAGTGTTAAGTGAATACATATATTTAGTTTGGCTGCACGGATCTTAGCAAGCTTCTCTGGCAAAAAAGACATTTGTTCAGTAAATCTTACATTGTTGTTTGGTGAAAGGCTGAAAATAATTTCTGCATAGAGAGTTCTGGTCTTCATTTTACCTATCTTGTGTAGATGAACTGCTTTGTTGGCCGCCACAAGAATTTGAAAAGGATCTACAATCTGTAAAACACAACAGGAGCCGTTAAACAGAAATTTAACATGCTATTTTGAACTCTGAAAAAATCCTGACCACTTAATTTTGATAGCCTAAGTCTGCAATCGTAGAAGTGAGCAAAACAGTATTCTGCTAGTTATTTTAGCAGTTCTTGCTCTTCCAAAGTCAATGTGATTATTTCCTGCGTAGGGTAATACTTGACATAAAAATAAAGATTACACTCTCTCAGTCAGGTTACTGAAATCTTTTGGAAAAAGAATCACATTAATAAATTTTCTGTGAGTAAATTGCCAGATTAGATTCTTTTTCCTTCCCCTTCCCTAACTACTCCTTTGCTAATTCGAACAAAAAAGATCAGATTCGGAAACTAGTTATGGGTTTAAATGAGAACAAAGGCTCCAAATAGTAGATTTTTGACCGCCTTAAGCGGTTAGTGCTACATTTTACAGATCGAAGTAGATTTAAATAGTTCCACCACGCGGGATGCGAAGTGAGTCAAGACGACACTTGTTTTGGCCAATCCTGTCTCTTTCTTTTACACAGATGAACCCTTACGCTGTACGACACTGTAATGAAATCAAAGGAGGGAGAACGTGAGGTACGTGTAACTCGTGTGACAGCGATAACAAGCACAGGTCGTTTTCCACGGAGTTCCCACAGAGAAGGATTCCCACACTGCCTTCAAAGCTGTCAACCCAGTACCAACAGGGCGACACAAGCATTCACTCACCATTGCCGGGTTTATTAGTGCTCCTTCAATGGATCCTTCCATGGCTTTTTTTCTTAGAGCAGCGGCATTTTTCACGTGGTTAAAGAGGAGGAGGGTCACGCTGCAGCCAGGGAACAGCTCCAGCTGATGCGTTAAATCCATCTCGCACCGATGGCGCACACAGGCCCCGGCAGCACCAGCCCTACAGAGTGACGATCGCACAAAGACGCACCCGCTCTCGCCTCGTATCAAACGCAATTTTAGTAACACGCAGCCATTCATGTACGGCTTTCAACGCTTCCGAGACGGGAAACGCCACGCGTGCGGGCTCCACGGCNGCCGTACCCCTCGGGCCCTCACCGCCGCCCGGGAAGCGCCCGCGCCGCCAGGCCCCTCCTCCCCGCGCCCAGCCCTTCCCGGAAGGGCGGCCTCTTCCCGGCCAGCGCAGCGGCGGCGGCATGGAGCGGTCCGAGGCGTACGGCTTTTCCGCCGCCATGAGCGGCGCATTCCTGCTGTCGTGCCTGCTGTTCGCGGCGATCAACCGCCGCCAGCGCGGGCCCTACATGGACGAGGCCTTCCACATCCCCCAGGCGCAGGCTTACTGCCACGGCCGCTTCCTCCAGGTGCTGCGCGGGAGCCGTCCCGGCTCGCGTTTCCCAGTCGGGATCGATGGTTTCTATAAACATACCGTGGGCGCTTTGAAATTCGTGATCCGTGTTGTCCAAAACGCTGGTGTCTGCATTCCGTTACACCGGGGTGCGGTAGTGCACCGGCCAGGATACAGAGCGCTCAGAAATTTCTGTAATAATGCCTGAAACCCACTAAACATCCAGGCTAACAAAATGGGGCGTGGGTGGGAATGGTCTGTCGTGAAGTGTTGCCTGTCTCTGGTCCGTAACCCTCTGTCTCTCTCCACTTCCCAGTGGGACCCCATGATCACCACACTGCCGGGCTTGTACCTGGTCTCGGTGGGAGTAGTGAAGCCCGCGGCATGGCTCTTCGGGTGGACGGGAAGCGTGGTGTGCTCTGTGGGAATGCTCAGGTTTATTAACCTCCTTTTCAGTGCTGGGAACTTCTACTTACTGTATTTACTTCTGTTCAAGATACATCTGAAGAATAAGGTACGGTCAAAGTAGAATAATTTTATGCGCTCGTACAGGCAAGTTTGATGGCTCTGTATGTTGGCTTCACTACATAGGTGAGCTGTCCTCAGTTTTATATAACTGCAAGTGCTACTACCAGTTTGGCCAAGGAGGCACACTGCTTTTCTCTGGGGGGGAAAAAAAAAAAAAAAAAATCTTTTTTCTCTCTCAGGGTGCAATCCTCTAAAAATTTACTCTTGCACATAACTGTAAGTAGTCCCATTGAAATAAAGTTAGTATGCATATAGACTTACTATCCAAAGGTCTGAATGCTCATCTAGTTGGAATTGCTTAAGACTCTCTGCAAAACTTCAACCAGTGAATCCTGAGTGAAGCCCTGTGAGCTGCATTTAAACTAAAACGTGTTCTTTAGAAAGATACCAGGGTTGAGGTCTATACTTAGAACCAGAGAATAATTCAAGTTGGAAAGAATTGGAGAATAATTCAGGTTGGAAGGGACCTTAGGAGGTCCACCCTCCAGCTCAAAGCAAGCGAGCCCTGAGATCAGACCACGTTGCTCAGGGCTGGGGCCTGGAAGACTCTCCAAGGGTGGAGAGTGACTGCACAACCTCTCTGGGTAACCTGTTCCATGCCTGCCTGGCCTCACGGTGAAGAAGATTTTTCTTAAATCCAGTCTGAACCTCTCATTTCAGTTTATGACTATTGTCTCTTGTCCTCCCACCGAGTACCACTTTGAGGAGCCTAGCTCCCTTTACCTATTGACATCCCCACATGTATTGGTAGGCTGCTGTTTGGTCCCCGCAAGCCATCAATGTTCCAGGCTGAACAAGGCCAGCTCCCTCAGCCTCTACTCTCGGGGAAGGTGGTTCAGCCCTCATCTGTCTTGGTGGCCCTCTGCCATTGCTCCTGTTTATTAGTGACTTTTTTGGTATCACAGGGCACAAAACTGGATGTGGTATTCTAGGTGCAGCCTAACAAGTAGAGTAAAAAGGGATCATCATTTCTCTTGATCTGCTGCGATGCTTTTGCTAACGCAACCCAGGAGGCTGTTGCTGTTCCTTAGTGCCAGGGCATGCTGCTGGCTCATGTTCACCTTGCTATCTGCCAAGACCCCCAGGTCCCTTTCCACAGAGCACCAGCTCTTCAGCTTCTCTGTTCCCCGCCTGTATCATTGTGAGGATTTCTTCCTTTCCAGGTGCAGGCAGGCATTTGTGTTTGTCCTTACTGAATTTCATAATATTTCTGTCGCCCCATTCCTCCAGCCTGTCTAGGTCACTCTGGATGGCAACTCGGCTCTGTAGCGTATTGCCTGGTCCCCTCAGTTTAGTGTCACCTGCAGACTTGATAGTGTACTCTCGCTGCCTTCAAGTCATCGATAAAGACGTTAAACAGGACCGGTCCCAGTATAGATCCCTGTGATACTCTACTTGTTACGCTCACCTGTGGATGGAGTGTGACCAGTTAACCATCCAGTCAATTTTTACCTGTCTAGCTTTCTACCCATCCAGACCATAACAGGTCCACTTGGATACAAGAATATTCAATGTTTGAAGTGCTGGAGCATCCACTGCTGCAGTAGGTAAATTGTTCCAGTGGTTAATGGCCTATTCAAAGTCTTTCATCTTAGTGAAGTTCTTTAGTTTCGCTTTTAACCATAGGAACATTTTTTCCTGTTCCCAGATAACTGAAGGATTCCTTTACTATAAGGAAAATTTATTCTGATGTATTTTCTTACAGGAGACTTCAGGTTTAAGTACATGATAAGACTATACAGAATTGGGTCAAATTCAATAAATTGTTTCCACTTTCAGAACACTTTTAGTTTTATGCTTGGCGGTGGAATTATAAATGTAAGAAAACGAGAGGTTTCATGACAGCAGTCTAAGCATTAGAAAATATAGTTGTATTGTTGGCACTTCCTTCAACTCGGCATTTTCTCTATTCCTCTTTTCTGTAAGGTGGTGACTGGCTGTTTCACCCCATGCTACATCATTCAGAAACATCATTCATGCAACATTTTTTCATGTCATGAATTGCATTGCATCACGTAGTGAGTGGGATAATCGGGAGTGCGTGGTCTCCTACCTTCTTTAATGTTTCTTTTTAAACTCATGAATTAGAATGAAGATAAACAATAAAAGCTGCACCAAACATCAGAGACTTGGAACTGGCAGCTCTGTGGATTGGCTTTGAAAGAGGCAATAGTATAAGCATAGAATGGTGTGTTCTTCTGTCTCACAAATAAACAGAATTTGATGATGAGATTGCAGGGACATAAAACATTGAATTTCTTTTTTTCTTTTCTTTCATCCATTAGTGCAGCTCTTTTATCCTAGGTATGGGAGCAATTACACTCCCACAATGATTTTAATGCCACAAATATGTGAACACCTGACATATGAAAGAAGTTGGTGTATTTTCGTTGCCGTATTTTTAACTCGCCTGCAATAATGTTTCGTGCTTTCATTTGTCTTTTAACATTGTGTAGTCTGACACTCTGTATTAACATAGCAGGAGGTTAACAGAAATACAGCCTGGGTGTTTGTGCAGTAATGGAATCAGAGTGTAAGAGATGTTATATTGTGTTAATGGAATTCTCAAGAATGACTCTTAATTTGGTTTTTCTTGTTTGTTTTATTTTTATTGGATATTGCTAACCACATTTTTCTGCTTCTTCTCTAGGCTGTGTCTGCTTTCCAGAGAATCTTGTCTACATTAACTCTTGCAGTGTTTCCCACCCTTTATTTTTTTACATTCCTTTATTATACGGACCCAGGATCAGTATTTTTTACTCTTTTTGCCTATTTAATGTGCCTTTATGGTAACCATAAAACTTCAGCTCTTCTTGGATTTTGTGGCTTCATGTTTCGTCAGACAAATATTGTATGGACAGTTTTTTGTGCTGGAAATATTGTTGCAGGGAAGCTAAATGAAGCCTGGAAGACAGAGTTACAGAAAAAGAAAGATGAAAAGTTTTCTTCCAAGAAAGGATCATTTTCAGATCTGATCAGAATATTGCAGTTTCTTATTGAATATCTCACATCGCGTAAAAACTTACTTACCCTTACTGCTTTAACTTGGCCATACATTATATTAGTGACTGTGTTCTTTGTTTTTGTCTTCATCAATGGTGGAATAGTTGTTGGTGACAGAAGTAGCCATGAAGCCTGTTTGCACTTTCCTCAGCTGTTCTATTTTCTGTCCTTTACTGTCTTTTTTTCATTCCCTCATTTATTGACCCCTACTAAAATCAGGAAATTCCTTCTGTCATTACGAAAGCACCCTGTGCAGTACAGCTTAATCGCCGTCATCTCTTTATTCCTGATCTGGAAATATACCTATGTTCATAAGTATTTACTAGCGGATAACAGACATTACACATTCTATGTCTGGAGAAAAGTCTTCCAAAGACACAAGCTTGTAAAATACGTATTAGTTCCAGTCTATATATTTGCTGGCTGGAGTTTTGCTGATACACTAAAATCAAAATCGATATTCTGGATCTTAATGTATTTTGTATGTTTATTAGCAGTCATAGTTCCTCAAAAATTGCTAGAATTTCGTTACTTTATTTTGCCATTCTTAATTTATAGGCTCAATATTCCATTTCCATCTCTATATAGACAACTTCTGGAGCTGGCTTTTTATATTGTTCTGAATGCAGTAACTTTTTATTTTTTTCTAAACAGAACATTCCAATGGCCAAATAGTGATGAAATCCAGAGGTTTATGTGGTGAC
>VYZV01025130.1:53467-121214 GCA_013401275.1 Pandion haliaetus | reverse complement strand
TTTTTTTTCCTGATACTTTCATACCCTTAGGAAAACCCAGTTCTGTTTCAGGACTGTGGACTCTGGAATGAAGCAATATGTTTTGCATTATGTGAGGACTTTTCTCCCCGGTTGGAATTGGGGAAGTAAGCTGTTTGCTTATTTCTTGGAGCTGAATGTGAGATCTGATTTGTTGTAATGTGAAGGTACTCCATATATTGAATTTATGAGCTCCTGGAATTAACAAATTCAATATGAGGGGAAATTTGAGAATGCCTTTCTGTAATAACTGTGAAATAAGGGAGATGTTTACAATTATTTTTTCATTATAATAAAATATTATATAATATGCCCTTGAAGGTATGACAGTTTATGTTTCAGAGGTTTCTATGTAAAGTATTTAAGTGTTTAACCTTTTTGTTACCTTTGGGTGCATATTTACTCCTTGGATCCGGCCACTGTCATCTAGGTTTGCTAGCGGTCAAGGTATGAATCCCTTCTAAAGTATAATGTTTTCAAAACCTCCTACATCCCACTGAATTTTATGATTTTTTTTGTCAATAAATGCTTACATTAGTTTTGCAAACAGAATGTAGGCTCTGAAATCATTATAGCATTTTGAAAATTTTATTTCAAACTGATATTTAGAAAATATAGTGGAGGCTATGTGCATGTACCTTCTTTGGGGGAATAAATGTTATTGTACAACAAAAGATAAATTGCAGTTGATAATGTGACCTATTAGAAAGGGAGCAATTTATGTACGTCAGACTGAAACGTGTTGTTATGCAGCAGAATGCAATCTAATAAATACCCTTTTAAATAATCAGGCTTTTATGTCCTGAGATTCTGTGTTCACAGGTTTGTATTGAAGTAGGATATGAGTGCACTCCCAGGTTGAACTGAGTATTTCTAAGATCTTTGACGTGTAATCTTAAAGAAATACTAATGGCATTACTGAATTGTTCTTCTAAATGTTTTTCATATATATACAAATCTGATGGAACTAGGGAGTATGTATTTTGTTTTACAAAGGTAAAATACAATGTATGTATATGTATTTTAATTTTTTTTTTAAAGCATCTAACACATTATCATCAGAATAAAAGAAGGCTGTAATGCTTCCTGTCAGTAAATGTCTTTAATTAGACTCAAAAATATTTGATCGCTTAAAGTTAACTATTAAGCGTTTTTATAAATATAAGTAAATTATGTGGTAGCAGGGGGATCCAAAACTTCACATACTGTGCAGCAGCTTTAAGTTCTTTCTTATTCTGTAATGAAAATACTGCAGCCAAATCTATGCAAACAACTCATATTATTGCCACTCCAGTCACTCTGAAATGGAATTGTTTCTCAAAAGGTCAGTACTGTGGAGTTACTACTCACATGGCTACTGTTACTTTTTTTTTTCTTTTACAGTATGAAGATAAATGTCCTGGCCCTGATCCCTTCCTGGTACTAACACTATGAAGAGTGTGGTTAACTCAGATTCTCCTGTCCAATGTTTTTGCAACCCTGTTTCTTCTAAGGAAACTTTAAAGCCACTCTTCAATGAGTAGGTTTATTATATCACTCCCTGTTTGCTTATATATACATTGAAGGGGCAAGAGAAACCCCAAATGGGTTGCTTTTCAAGAATCCAATGTGATTCTTGCAGAGTCCAGGATGTTGTCTTGTGATTTTAGTTTGACAGATTTGGGAGGGGAAGTGTTGCATGCCTTCCACTTCCAATTCTGTTTTTGTATACCATGCCAGTAAAAATATAAACAAGGTAAAGAGTATATGCATGTTTTAGTACAACTTCATTTGTGTCCTCAAATTTTAGTACGGAGTGAGTGGGAATGGTAAAATGGGAGGGGTGAGGCTCTGGCTAGAATTCTGAGTTGTCTTCTAGATCAGGGTTTTTTTCTGTCTTTATGTAGGGTACTGTTATCTGAATGCCTTCAATATCAACACTGTTAAGAAACAGTGGCTTTGCTTCCTACCTAACAGAGATAGCAGCCAGGTTTCAGGTGAAAAGAACCGAGTTTAAATATATACAATTTTAATGCACTTCTTTTGTAAAGAAAAGTGAATGCAAAAGTCGCCCAAAATTTAAAGCACCATACCTTCTAATGATCTCCTCATCACAAGACACTAGGAAAATTACATGTAGAGAAATGTGTGTGAACTGTTTGGGAGTTTTTAACCAATATTATAAAATGGCATAATATTTTATCATGGGACTTATCAGTGTACTTAACATATTTTAATTTAAGAGTACAATTATTCTCAACGTATTTTGCAAATTTAAAACCAGTCGGAGTTGATGTAAGTTTAAAGAGGCAAGGCCATGAATTACTAAAACATGAAAGAATTTATTTTTAGAATAAAGCTATGTTTTCACTTTCGCTGATGAATCACAAGGAGTTTGCAGGGAATATTCAATGTTAGCCTGATTCAGTCTCAGAAATCAAGATGGTTGTAATTGTATCATTAATGACTAATGACTAACGAGTCATAAAGAAAGGTCCCCAAATTCCATCAACATCTCTTAAAAAATTTGACAGATGTCAGTAGCAGTGGAATTATTTAGATAATTAGTTAAACATACTTTATAATCTTGGAGCAAGTATCTTTTGGAAAATCAATTTTAGTATTTTGCTCCTGGAATATTTCCACTGTAGTTGTTCATAATTTGTTAGCTATTTGTCTTAAAGACATGCAGAAAGGACTGTGTTTATCTTGCCAAGGTCTTCTAGTTCAGTAGAACCATAACTGCTTACTTTAGGTTATTTCCTCAGCAGGTGTCATTTGGCAATGAAATTACTTAGAACAGCATTAAAATGATACTTTATTGTAAATTTTATTAATTAGCTATCCATTTAGAAAAAAAAATTACACTAATTTGTTGAAATGTCCAAGATGAAAACAAAAGTAGCACAGCTAACATTTTTTATAATCACTGTTTAAAAATAGAGGCTCAGGTTCAGTTTTTCTCAGAAAGAGATGATTTTTCAATAACTGAGTAATAGAGAGCTGAACAGCCACAGCATGGCTGAATTGTTTTGAGGTGGAAAAAAGAAGACAAATAAATGAACACATTGTTTTTTTCTTTTAGTTAAAAACAGGTGGTCATTTGGGAAGATAGGAAGTTTGTTTCATAGTCCTGTATGCTATGAACTGTATTTTCTGTTATTCATGAGCATTCTGCATTTCATTCCTTTTAAGGTCTTTGACAACACGTGTTCATGTTCAAAATTAGCAAGAATTTTACACTATAAGCAATACGTGCATGCCGAAATATTTTTTAGTCTGTTGCTTTTCTTGTGAGTAGATAAATCAGATGCATTGCTTCTGTTAAAAATACTGTAGGGAAAAGTATTCTATAGGCTCTGGGACAGAGTTGGTTTTCGCCCTGTTAATGCAAGTTTGCTTTTTTTTTTCTCCCACAAGGTGGCAGTCTCGTGTCATTTTGTTGAGGTGACCAACTGCTTAATGCAATGCTGCTTGAAGTCATAGCGTCAGGGTTTTTAGCAAGAATATTTCTAACAATTAGAAAAATTCAAGTTCTGTCATGGCTGATTGCTTGTTTTAGTAACTGGTTTAGCTAGAATATCCTTGTATGTAATTTTAAATATATATTGCATGTTAAGTTTTAGAAGAAAAGCAAGTTTTGCTCGTGTTTAAAATGTCTTATTTTGCTATTTTTGATGTTTGTGGAATTTTCATGTATGGTCTGAGAGAACAGAATGAAAGTTGAAAGCTTACTGTTGAAATGTAATCATTGTTTTGTTGCTTAGAAAGTTAGCAAATTTCCTTCTGCTGTTTTATTATTAAATTTCACAGAATTCTTATTTTCTTCACATATTCATTCTATTCATTGCTGTCTAAAAAGAAAAAAAAATCGGAGGGCAAATTGAAGAAAGCAAAGTAATACTTTTGAGACTAAGACGTGATTTTCTGAAATCTTTTTTCACTCTCTTTAATTGGATGATGCACATATGAAATATAAATGTTCAAATGTCTGTTAGCCCTATAGTAGTTGACATACTGCATTTTAAATGTGTCATCTAGTTTTTCTGTAATGAAAAAGTGTAAAGCCAGAGTCCGTGAAAATGACTGCTTCCAATTATCTCTAATTCTTTGTCTATATTCACCGTCCTAATTTTTTTCCATGAAAAGCTTTGCTTTCCTTGCTTATCTCTTGTTAGATAGGATATGCTTTTTATTTTCGATTCAGTGACATTTGTACGTCAGCTGAGGCATCTTCTATAGAAAAACATACTTCTTAAAAGTATGCTTTAGATGAATGCAGATAATTGGTTTTACTAACAAACATCATTTTGCAAACAAAAATAATCTCTCCATGAGACAGAAATGCTAACCTAGCTAGCAACGTGTAGCTAATATGCCCTTAATTTGTGAGGTTTTCTGCTTAATCTCGGAATATGCTCAGGGCCTTATGGTGTTCCTTCAGCTTCAGGGATATTTGGGATATGAGGAGCAGGAAGCAAGGGGAAAAAGATTTGTACGGATAATTGTCATTGCAGTGCTGCCATAGCTAGGAGTGTGCAACGCTACCAGGAGCAGAGATGAGTGGGGTGCTTTTGGGGCTTTTGCGGCACGGCTGTATTTAGCAGTGCACCTTGGCTTGCTGAAGTACGTGGTGATACGGGAGAGTTGTTTGCCATGCATGAGAAGAAATGTCTTCTCCGGCTGGAAGGAGAAGCTGCTTGTTGCTAGAGCTGGCCTGATCACTGTGGGAACGTTCTTGCTAAAACTTGGGAGGTAATTGGTTTATAGCAAGATGTTTTGGCACTTGGCTGTGGATCTGTAAATAAAAACTGTTCTTACTGTGTTCAAGAAATGTTGTGAGCTTACTTGAGTTGCAACTGTGTATCAGTGATAGGGAAGGGGTTGCTTTCATTTTCGGATTATTAGTTGCCCAGGCACTCTAGTGTTTTCAGAAAGCAAAAATTGTTGTGTCTTAAAAAATAAATGCTTTTAAAACAGTGTCTTCCCATATGGTTTATATCCTGGTTTTAAGTAGATGTAAATTAATATCCCATGCCCTTGATTCAAATTGGTATGCATTCATATTAATAGTAGCAGTGTATGCCTTTTCAAAGATGTAATTGCAAAAGTTTGTGTCCTTAGCTACCTTCAGATCTTCTCTAATGAGATTAGATTTCCACGTTTTTGTATCAACACTCCTAAAAGTATTGACATAGAAGTAATCTTGTGAATATACAATGCAAAAGGAATGCATATGGTGATTATTGCTGACAAGAGTCTCTAATTTTAGGGCACCGCTTCAGATGTGCAAGTTTAATACACGTAAATCTTGCTGCATTTTCCTGCGTTCCCATCAAATCGCAGACAAAGCATTGCCTGGCTGAATTGAAGTTTAAATGACAAGCTTCAAAAGAACAAAGGAGACACAGTCAGGAATATCGCCCATTTCAGAGAGAGCGCTTCACCCTCTAGGTCAGTGCTGAGCAAATGCCACAACATTGTTAGTGGGTGGGAGTAAGTACATCATAACTACAGTCCTGGCAAAGACAGCGTGGGTGTTTTATACCTAACGTTTGTTGCATATAGGATTCTTTACTCACTGCTCTGTGCGCTCCTGTGCCACTATAGCACTACATACTTTTCATTACTGAGAGGGTTATTTTATGTTAGTAGTCCATTGAGATAGTTATGAAGGTGGGAATTCATCTGCCAGACCTGTTGTCAACACTACCTTCTAGTGCAATCTACTTTCTAGAGCACAGTGTGTTTGGGCAGGGCACTCGTGAGCTGGGGAAGCCTCACATCTGAGATTCAGGCCAGAATGACCCATGTTTGAGCTGATTCTCCTGGCAGCCACTCTGCTAGCTATATTTGAAAAGTTTCAGCCCAATACAATGTGTTACCTTGCTCAGGAAACCTTGTGGAATAACCTTCCCCATCCAAGTCCAGTCCCCCAGGAAAAGAACCAGGAACATGTCAAAGGAAAAGGAATGTATTTGCTGGCTATAGTAAAAAGTTGTATGTATTCTTGCTAAAAATGTACCAGTGCATATTTCCTTCAATAACAGTGAGTTTTGTTCAATTAATTATTACAAAGATGGAATTTTCTGCATTCTTTTCTGAAACAGGGAAGAATGATAGTTTGCTTAAAACCCAAAAGAAATTAAGTGCTTGCACTTTTCTTAAGAAGAAAATATATTTCGGATTTTTGAGCCATCTGTTGTTTGAGAGGAGCTCTAAGTTTACCTTCACGATAAATACTAGTAATTTCCCTCCACCCTTCTTTTCTGCTTATGAAATATACACTGCTTAAATTTTTGGAGGACGTGGAGGAGGGAGTAGCATTACAATGGCCTGATCCAGCTGTTTGCCTGATAGGAGGCCACAAAACTTTATCTGGGAGCTTCCACTGAGGAGGGAATTAGTTTCCACATTATGTGAGTGAATCCTGTAGAGTTTAATATTTTGTAGCTGAAATGGAGCACATCTTCTGAAAATACATTCTTATTTGAAGCCATCAAGTAGTGATGAATTTGCTATATCCTTTGACAAGCTTTTTCAGAGATTAATTACTTTTAGGAAACTTTTTTGTCTAGTTATGAGCTTTATGCTACATCTGTGCAAAGACAATTCTCCCCATTTTCCTCTTCTATGTGCACAGATACACACTACTTATACTGGTATGTGCAGATCACAACAGCCTGTTAACCTACTGACCTACAGTAGGTCAGAGACATGAGGACTGTTGCACTCTGGGTTGGTTTTTTTCAGCATGTAAAGAAGTATGATCACCAGAATTGAAGACTGCACAACACTTGAGCTCTTCTTTTTTATAGGGAAGAAGTATCATCTACCTAGACCTGTGTACCTTGCTCTGTTTAGCCACAACAAGCTCTGTGGCACCTTGTATGGGTACCCTTAGTTTGAAGAGCATGCTGGCTACCATGTTGGTGAAGCATCACTTTTTGACTTCTGAAGTTATGGTAATGGAAAAATCAGTCAAATATATTAACAGTTCCCAGAACAACTGCTTTCATCTTTGTCAGTGAGGAATGGCTAGAGATACACACATCAGTTGACAGGAATAACCAGGGAAAAGCAAGCAGAGTTACGGCATGTGACATTTCAGTTTGGCCAAGCAGTTTATGTTGTGGCTGTTTCCCCTAGAACTCCTTGAAGTTAAATGCTTATGGAGGTAAATTTAGTTGATTGACTACTGTCTTGGTCTGTAAAGCCAGGACTAACTTAAGTAGCTTGCTGTTGTATTGAGAGATTGGCTATGTTTGCCTTGAGACATCATTTCTTTGTGGAGTTTGAGCACAAGAATTTTCCTTTTCTGTCCTGTTTGAAATAGAGGTATTCAAACTGTGAGAATGGGGTGGCTCTGGAAGGAGGCCCTCTTTCCTTTTCCTTAGGTTGACTAAACCAAATTGCAGTTGCTTTGATGGGGCTCTAAGTACTCTCTAATCCATGGAGTCAGTCCACTTGAGGGCTAGAGGGCTTCAGGCTTTGTTTTAATAAGTTATCAGATCAGCTAATTTTGCAGGAAACCTTTGATTTCTAAAAACAAATGAACTTCACTGCCACCAAAATCGGTAGGCACATTCCTCTTGCACTTTCAAATCCTAGCTTTATAATTAAAACTTCTTTGTGAATAAAGAGTCTTTCTGGAAAATAAGTGTCAATCCTTCTAGCAATTAAGGCTTCTATAAACCTTAGCATAAAATTATGGCAAAGATCAGTTAATGTACGTTGTTTGTGACTGAATCTGAGTAAAGATGTTAAACACCTGCAAAGATTCTTCCTTGCTATTTAAGTCACACATAATAGTACATGATGCTCTTGAATTTTCTTGCCCATCATTTTGTCAGAGAATAAGCAAACAAACAAGAAAAGCCTTTAAAGTCAGTTTTAACATCTTGATAGTCTGCAGTTACTTGGCAAAAAAACAGCATGTCAAAATCAGCTTGTAGTCAACACCTTTCTTTTAGTAAAGGAATTTAAAAGATTTCTGGTAGTTTTTGCTGTGATGGATCTCATGATAAATGTTCCTCAGTCCTTTTTGTGTTTTCTTTCTCAATGTAAGATCCTCTTTACTGGACTTGGCTTTATAGGCTAGTGAATGAAAAATTGATTTGGGGGTCTTAAAGAAGTCTATACATGTACATGAGTAGTGAGTAGTACTTGGACCAAATGGACCTATACCCTGCAGTCAAAATGCAGAAACGGTATGTGTTGACGGAATACATTCAATACTTAATTTTCTCTTTAAATCTAGCATAAATTAAGCGAGATAATTTGGTATCAGATTTAACCTTTCATGTTACTCTGCAAGTGTATAGATATTGACAATTTCTTTGGTGCTTTGAACATATACTTCCAAGGCAAAGTTGAAAAAAGTAATTACAATCTCTCTTTTCCATTACCGACACATGAAGTTAATTGAAATTGTAGTAAGTACAACTTCATGAGATGGATCTATTTTCATTTCAATAGTGCATTCTTCAAGGACACTATCTAGAGGATCTAAATCAACAGGAACTACACACTATAGAAATAATAGTGCCCTCTTGAAACACTTCAACTGCATGCTCTCAATCTTATAACCTGAACGAACAGGCATAAAGACCTTAAAGATTTTTTAATTTGGTATACAGTAGAATGCATAATGATCGAAAATGAAATAAAATTCACAGCAGTGACTACTTTTTTGCAAACCCACCATTTGATATTTACAACAATGAAACAATACAGGGAAACACTAAACTGAAAAGACTTTTTGTAACAGGTTTTCTGTTGCCAGCTTGTGTAAGGTAGAAAGCAGCTGTGCACCAAACCTGAAAAGGTAGGACCTAGTCGTGCAGGTGCTCATCTGCATTTTTATGGTCCTAAATACCTTTATAAATCTGATATTTTTCTTTGAACCTTTGTTAGGACTTCTGTATTTTGATAACAAATAGGATAACAAAGGGAGGGGTATGCCCAGTGGGTCCTGTGGAGAAGAAGAAAGATGAAAGTAACACTGTGTGTGTTTGCAGGGAGCTTGGGCTGAGAATAAATTCCATGGTAATGGCAACCCTACTTCATCCTGGCCCCTCAGCCTCCAGTTCTATCCCTTTCTAGGGTGGCTGAACCCATCCCCCCCACCAGAGACTGCTCCTTTTCTTGTTTGGCCGTTCTTCCTTTGGTGCCACCCTCTCTTCTTCACATAAGCAGGTGCTGCAGACTATCTGCAGTTGTAGCTGCCTTCATCCTGGCCACCTGGCAAGTTGAGACTGTTCCTTTACTTTATTCTTGCTGCTGGAAAACAAAACTCAGCGCTCACCCAGGCAAGGATTTCAAGAAATCTAAATGTAGGCTGTACTTATCATCAGCTTGGTGGCACCAAAAAGACTTGCCTGGGAAAAGAAAGAGTGCATGATTATCCTACTGTGGCTGTCAGAAACAAAATTTGCAGAGGGAAAGTTTTGCTTGTCTTGATTTTCATAGTTTTCATATAAACTATTTAACTCTTATTAGAGCTAATATAAGTTGTGTCACCTACAGATGATGTTTTCAAAGGCAAAATGCAGACCTGCCAATTACTAGCACTTAAGTAATATGATTCAGGCTCCAGAAGTCCTGACTTTTAAAATCAAAGGAGGTACAATTTCTGTCATGCTTTCTTAATTTCTCACACTCAGAGGTACATTAAATGTAGTTGTGTTAGAAGTGAAATGGGTATGGAAACCCAAAGTATCCCAGTTGACCATGGAATGCTTTTGCTCTGTTCTGTTCTTTTTGTCATGTAGTTTCCCGCTGAAGGTACTGGAGATGGAATTAGATAATGCACAAAAGTATATTTCTTTACTACATGTGGCTACAGAATAAAATTCCCTTTTCACTGCTCTCTGTGTACATGTGTCCCTGTAAAAGATTAAAAAGCCTTACACTGGTTTCCTCTGGTGAGACAGGTTCTCTGGTTGCCCATTATGGCTTGATGTCCTTTAAAATGCATGAGTGCAGCTGGCATTAGTGAATGATTTTTTTTTTTTTTCATTTCCAGTTGCTTTCTTCTTTTTGTATTTAATCTTTGATAGGTGTCCAATTAGTCTCATTGTCTTTCCTCTTACTGGGTAAGGATATTTTTCCAAATTTGTGTGTTACCTATGTTTTTTCCCCCACATCTTATGAGGAACACTGATGAGAGGAGAAACACTTCCCTCTCCCTCCCATACTCCTCCTCTCTAATATTTGTTACCCAACCTTTCCCTGTTAAAAACTCATCATGATTATAAGCTCTGGCATGGATTTTTCACAATGATCACCTAAAAATGCTGCAATAGCTCCTAAAATGCTGCTCTCAGAGCATGCTGGCTGCCTATTGATAAAAGCACATAGCTACTCCATGGGGGTAGAGGAGCTACCCCTGTAGCTGCTATATGGGTAGCTGCATCTACCTGTTACCACCACTCACCTCACAAGTCAAGTTGTAGGTGCAAAGTTCAAATGTTTTTGGAAGGGACTGATCTTCATGCAGGAGCCCAGATGCATAAGGAGACAGAGCACATGTCTATAAATTTTCCTAGGAACGTCATCTTTACCCAGTTGAAAGTCTTCCTTACATAGATTAGAGGATTTGGAAAAATTAGATAGGATTTCCAGGTGCTTTACAGCCCATTTGGAAAAACAGCTGTAAAACAGCTGGAAACCTCCATACACTGCACAGATCAACCCCACAGAGCATGGGCCGTCAGTTGGGAGCATCCCAGGCAGGCTGGGTTCACAGCAAGGTGCAAATGCCCATGTTTCTGCCTGGAAAGGCAGCGTGGAGACATGGCAATCACTGCGACAAGGCAAAGGGGAGAATTGGAGATGGCTCTGCTTGTGCTCACAGGGGCTGTAGCCAAGGGCGGTCACAGGGTGGGAATGAGGAATTTCAGCAAAGGGCAGTAACAGGGGCACTGGGATGACCCTCAGTGAGAAACTTAATGTCTAACTGAAGATTTTATTTAGGCCAGTATACAACTACCAGTGAAAAAGAGGATTCTTGTCCAATTGTTATTTTAATGGCTGTACAGAGATAACGTAAATCTGATGATGTCCAGCCAAAGTGAGTACAAGAAATACAAAATGGTACAATGCAGTGTTAGCAAACATGAAGTTTTCCTTTTCCATGATTATCTGGGGCAATTTTCCTTCACGGAAACTTAAAATAATTGCTGACCATTTAAAACCTGAGAGCAGGTTGGTGACCTACTGATGAAAACCACAGCTCTGAGAGCTCCTGATTCAAACAATGACATTTTTCATTCTTCACCTCATCTATTACTGTACAACACAGATAATAAAGAAAAAGCTGAGACCTTAGCACTGACACTGTCTTTTTAGTTTTTCAGTTCATTGCAAATAGGGCTGTGTTGCTCTTAAATACCCAGGATTTCTATAGTATATTGCTATTAGAAACTTACTGCATTTTATTATAGTATTTCTCTAACACAAAGCAATCTTGCCTCAAAAAGTAATCATTTTCTGTCTGAATGAAAATAAAATGCTGGTATGCTTGGAATTGCCTAAACAGAACATCTTGAAAGATGTTCCTTCATAAAGCTGTTGCTTGTTTCTTCTTTTTTTTTCGTCTCCTGGAGAGTATGAGATTTTCATTACAAGTGGCACATGTTGTAATAAGTCATATCTGCTCTACAAGTGTCTGTGCTAACTATAAACATGACCCAAGGCACATTAGTCAGCCAGAAAGAGCTTGTCAAATAAAGCCTGTCTGCAGAAGGACAGAAGATGCTTACTGGAATTCAGTGAATGCCAGTGCTGCTGCCCCTCCAAAGGCATGTTAATAAGATGCGAAGAAAATAAGTCTGTCACGTTCTTGTGGTCAGAATCCAGGGAGAGATAACAGCTGATGACTTAACTGGTTTCAAAAAGCTTTGGGTTTTGGTTTTTTTTTTTTGTTAGAATAAATCGCTTAATAGATGTCAAGTTCCTTGAAATTAATCTTAAAGGATAATTTAACTTTCTCCCTTCTCCTTGTGTTCAGCTCCTCCTTTGATACATTAGACCTATCAATGGATCAGAAGCTGTTCTGAGTATATCTGTCTCTGACAAATAATTGTGACTATGCAGCTCAGGGAGAAAGAACTTTCCGATCCCATGGGATTTAAAACAAAAGAGTAGTCTTGATCAAACTGTGCAGCTTTGATTAGAATCTCTATAGCAGTTAGTTGAAGTTAGCTATTTTTCGTAGCTGAAATCACCCAGATTTTGATCCACCTGACCAGAGACAAATTATTGTAACTGAAGCTGATGATGACACACTTGGTGATCAACAAACTACTAGGGTTTCACTCACTGTTAATGTTATGAGCATCCATCAGAATCAATTTACTGAAGGCTCGCCTGTCAGGATTCACAGGATATTGCTGTATCTGGCTCAAACTGTACCTAATTCTAATTTACCTATTTTATTGCAAGTTCTTATGTGACCCTTAAATCTAGTACCAATCATAGCACAAAGAGAAACTCTATGTTCTATAATTAAAAAATAATTGTATTTTCATTTTTATTTCTCTTTTAAAGCTATAACTACTCTTTACTATAGTGTATGCCAAAACTTTGCCAAAGTGTTCTTTTTCTACAGAGCACACCTTCCCCAAAATAATAAAGAATTTGCCTATAGCATCGGGATCCCAAAGGAAGACTTGGGTAACTCTAAAAATTGTATTCCTCATATAAAATAACAAAGACTTGCAAGAAACACAAATTCATGTTTAAACGCTGCCTAGTAACTGGGAGACTGTATATGTGCACTAAATAAGCCTAACTGGGTTAGAAGATTGCAAAGTTATCAATGACTCTGGTACATCTACAAATTGATTCACTATTTTAGTAACAAAGCCTGTAATTTACTTTGGGGGAAGAGGGATAAATAGTCTTTGTGTGGGAGATTAAAATTATAGTAAGTAGCACTTTGGATCTTCTATTTTAATCATCCAGAAAACAGTGAAAAAAGTGGCCTGTATTGTATCTTTTCATCATCTCTACAACACTTAAAAGCCACATTCCCACAGCTATTTTTAAAAGCATGAAGCGGAGGAAAATAGAATTGAGTTTGATGAGAATGCATGAGTAAGGCCGGGAGCTGTATCAGGGAGGCATGATTTTATATCTCCATTTCCTAATCTTTGCAGTAAGGATGGAGAGAGGTGTTTGCTTTTCATTTTAGTACTCCTCCTAAGGAATGTTTACCTGCTGAGCAACCCAGATCCCCCTCAAGGCGCAGGAGGTGCGACCCATTGTGCCTGGGCTCCTGCCCTGTGGGCAGTTCCTGGTGCCTGACTGGGATGGGAGAAGGCACCGTCCTTCCCCCTGGGCCACTGGGTGGACGTGTGAGAAGGCTGTGACAGGACTGAAAGTCCCTTCTGGCCTTCATCCCAGTGCTCTGAGCACCCCATTGGCTTTGCCCCATGGGGACAGGGGAGCGATGCAAGGGCTTTCCTGGAGCAGAACTGCTGGGTGAAAGAGGGAGAGCAGAGAAGGCATGTTTTTAAATTGCCTTCCCTTGCCAGTGTGCCCATTGTCCATAGGTCTCGTCAAAGCGAGCTTTAAATATCGTCAGACAGCTTATACAGACTAATTAAATAAGTCTGTGTTGATGTTGGCACTTGAGCTGCTTCGTTTCTGAAGGCTGCTTCATGTTCTCTGCTGGCTGAGACGGGAATAATGCAGCCACTACCCTGGGTGCTGGATTGAAAATACGAGAATGGACAGTAAACTGATAGGAGAAATAGGTCAGAATGAACGTCTACCTGCATAGATAGCCTTGTTTTGGGAAAACGAGTCAATACCTTGTGTGAATCTACAGTGCAGTTAAGGGGGTTTTGTGCTGTCTGTCTTTAGGGTCCCCAACCAGGGAAGGAGATGGAAAGCTGGTCTTGGTGGCTCTGGTATGGTCACCAGGGACAGGGCAATCCCTCCTCGGGGGTCTTCAGGACATTCAGGTCAGTGAGTGCATTTCTGGATTATTACAAAGTTTGAAAGTGGCATTTTACTGTAAGAGTTGGATGGAAGAGAGGAGAGAGATATCCCGAAGGGCAGCCTGCATTTGGGAATGATGATCCCTCTCCTGCAAACCTAAGCCATCAAATCAGCTTTGGCTAGGGGGCCTAGTTACCCTTGTTTAAGTAACTACAGCAAATTCTGGATTTTTGAAAGTGTGTTGAAATATACATACATTATTTCTAAGACTGTCTTTCTGGGTCGCTGTGAACATCTGGCTGCCCTCATTCTAGTGGTGCTATGGGTCACCTGATTTTGATGCTCAGCTGAGTGCTCTGGATGAGATACCTACTGCAAGGCTGGCTAAAAGCCACTCCTCCTGCTCTTGGTTTGCTCCAGTGGAGCCTGTGGTTGCAAATCTAAAATAAGCACTCTGAAACCATCTTTTCTTTGATCTGTAGTGAAGTGCATCTCCTCCAGTTAGAGTCAAAGGCTACATGTAATCCTGTAAAATGTAAACAAATTGAAGGGTGGCATCAGATTTCTAAGTAATACAGAGGAAGGAAGGCTGAATATACCAACAGGCTCTTTGTTCTTATTCTAGTGAAGATCTTCCGTTAAGAAGACCACAGAAACAAACTTATTCCTGCTGATGTTGGTACTTGGTGTTGTTCATGTGCATGCAGCAGCAGCAGGATTGTAGAGCCATCCATTTACAAATTACGATGTTTAATGTGGGTTTAATCACTGCACTCAACTGCCGTAACAGAGACAAACTATTTACATCTTTGCGTTTGACAGAAGCGTGTGCTCCTTACTTTCCCTCATCTTCCCTCCGTACTTGCCTCAGCCTCTCCTCCTAAGAGCTTGTTCTACTACAAACACTTCATAGCGGATCACTTGGCTTTTGACTTGGTGACTTGGAGCTGGGCATTTTGTCCTAAAAGGATGTAATTTCTCACTGGCAGCTCTCAGGTTTACCAGATCCTTCTAAAATTAAGTTTCTGAGCTGACTCCAGAAATCTGACACTGCAGATCTTGCAGGGTACACTAAGATGCCCCCCCCCCATCCCCTTTCCCATGCAGTGCTGATGTTTCCCTCAATGCTCATTTAACACTTTCAAAGCCTGGGTGTGCTACATTTTGCATGCAGTGCATATTTGTACAAATATTTGGCTGCCTCTGGGTGTACAAGAGAAGAAAAGGGTTACTCTGGTTGCTGTGTTCTCGTGCCTATGGTGAATTTTCTCCTGAAGAGCCACATGGGGCTCTCAGTGACAACCTGAGTAGCTACTGGCTTCCAACATTTTCACATCCTGCACTCAACTAGTTCCAAGATTATCTGAATTTTGTTTTTGCAAGCCAGTGGACATCTAAGACTTCAAAGGTTCCTTCAAGCAAGCTTGTACAGGATGCGAAGATTTGATAGGCCTTCTAGTAACTGTCTTGTGTTAAAACAAATTCAGAAAACTGTCTATGGGATCTTTCCAAGAAATCTTAAAATTATCTTTGGATTTAGTTCTGGGACATGCAACAAGATGGAATAATTTAACTTGATTTTACCCCTTGGCCTGAAAGATCAACAATTGGACTCATATTGGTACACTTGCATGGACTGACAATCAGCATTTTAATAGTCAGTCCTTTCCTTGTATTGCCTTTCCTCCTTTCCTTTTATTGCCTTTAATTTCCTTCTCCTCTACCTAAACTCTGAAAGCAAGCTTTTGTTAAAATAGGTAATGACCAGATGACCAGGAAGATGTGTCTTAGCACTCAGATGGAGTCATCTAGTCAAAGGGCACTCCAGTCTGTCTGCCTCTAAAACCTGATTTAAAACTCTTGGTATTAGCAGTCCTAGAACTTAGTCACACCATTTATATTATAATACCACCATTATACCATTATATTATATACCATTATACCATTATATACCATTATACAATTATATTATTATACCATTATATTATAATACCACCATTTAAATTATTTTATGTTAACAGTAGTATTATACAGCTCTTACTGGAGCTATCACACCTTGTAATATGTGGAACTTCTCCGCAATTTAATGAAAAACAAGTCTGAAGTTTCACTAACTGTCAGTTTCTGAGAAAATGAAACATTTTGTCAAAAACTTTGTCCATCCATAACAAGACACTTCAAAGCTCCCTTTCGTGTTTCTCTTGACGTTAACTGCTGGTGTGAACAGTGTGATTTGTGCAAACACTTCTGTTGTGATGGTACTGATTCACCACAGACGATATGGCTGGTTGGGTGAGCAGTGACATTGGCTTGGAGGGAAAACATGCCGGCGCTTTCACAGCTACAAACCAAAATAGCATTCAGTCAAACAACTCAAGAAATTTCATAAGAATGAAAGCAAAGAAAAATTGCAGTTGGAATGAAGCATAATGCAAATAGTAAGATGTCTGTATTTCTGGTCTCACCCAGTCTAGCAAGTGTTACTCATTTGTGACAGAATCCATGTAGAAGTGAGGAGGTGAAAAGACCAGAAAATATACACTGTATTTGTCTAATGTTTGCACCATTCAGTGTCATTCCACTACAACAAACATTGTAATAGGCAATATATTTATGTCCTCCATAGCCCTGCTCCTGGCAAAATAAATGCCAACTTTTAGGTAATCAGAGTATTTATACTGTGGGTCCTTGGTAAGGAGACAACAGGAGTTTAGTATTTTAACGGGCATTGAGCTTTTGAGTACAGAAGAATTTCTTTAAACATTTTAAAGTAAAAATTGCATTCTTATGCCTCAGACCATTATTTAGTTTTTTTAAAAAAACCCATATCTTTTAGATTAATTTATTTCACATTGGAAGAAAAATAATTGTTAATGAAATCAGTGATTTCATTACACCGAGAATACCCTGCTTTCTCTGCTGTTTATTAATGCTTTTATTTTCTAAGCTTCAGCTTCTCCCAGAGTCATCATCAAGGTCTCAAGAAACTTTCTTGTACCAGAAGGACCCACCTGCCTGGGCTCTCTGGTCTCCTCCCAAAGGCCACAGAAGCAACTTGTGGCTTTCAAGTTTTGTTTCTCCAGGTAGGAAACAGGTTAGGATTAGTAACCATTATGCAGCTCTGGAAAAGCAACAGATGAAGAATCCTTCTTAAATAGACTAGCAAGCAAAGAAGAAAAAATAACAACCTAGAGGGATGGATAAAGCCTGTTTCTGTGAGCAGGCATGCTTTCAACTCAGATGCTACAAAGGACCCTCTAGTTTGAACTGTCAGAGTAATAGATCAAGCAGTCCAGCCAGAAGGAAGAAAGGAAACAGTGGGACACAAGTAAGAGCAGATTTAGGCAGGAACAGAATTGTGAAGATGCATCAATGAAATGTAGTAACTTAAAAGGGGATCACCTAGTGAAGGAAAATAGAGGTAGTCAGGTAGCATTACTGCAAAATCCTCCATAAACCTCTGTGCTGGAAGTAAGGATGGACACTGCTTATTATATGGTAAAGGCAGAAGATGATGTTTTCTATCCTTTTTTATAACCCTGTGGTAACAGGCAGGGACTTTGAGTATGTGTCGCAGTCCCAAGGGCACTCATGTCCCTGCCAGCCCCACCGGGGCCTCCCTGCATCTGGCCCATGGCCCAGGACCCCATTTCAGCCCAGCCTGGGGCCACCAGCCTCTGCCCCAGCAATGCTGTGGGCTCCTGGTCTCCAGCCCTGTCACAACCCTGCCTGAACAAGAAAACAAGGGTTTTTCCTGCTTCACTGAATGAATTGCACGACTCCCCTAGGCTTCAAGGGGGCCAGGACGTGGTCTGTGGCATAGTTCCAGTCATCTACTGTATGGTGTAGCAGGTGATCAATTTAGCTCAAAACTAATGAGTTTTTTGAGCATCTTGTTTCCATAATGTGTGCTCATTTTTTAAAAGATGTTCTCTTGAAACAGACACAGCCTCTAGCATTTATTAAATATGTTTTTCCAGTTAATCTCCAGTCCATAACATTGCCAATACTCTTGAAGATGATCCAATATATATTAGTTGTCTTCTTGATATGACATGGTAGAAGAGTTTTGTAATCTCTCCTGTAATATACCCAAAAGGGGTATGTTTTTCACTGCTGATTGAAATGCTCCCTGAATGCCAGAAATGCACTCATCAGGATTTCAAGTGATGTATTTATGTGAAGTAGTTTCCTTCTGATAATTTCATTTGATGAATAGAAAATGCAGCTTTCAAATCACTGTAGCTCAAGACAAGAATTTTTGGAGAATGTTTATAAAAGCAAGATTGGGTCAGACGTACTAGCCTTGGTTGCTAGTGGATGTTTTATTTTCTTGTGATGTTGCCGCCTTACAGCAGCCCGTTCAAATCCAACATCAACTTTTTACAGTTCACTACTCAGCAAAAAATACAGCTGTGTTGCTCGTGTGAAGAATATGGCCATATAATTCAGATGGCTTCAGCACACAGGGTCCTACATCAAGATTACATGAAGGTACAATGGTCTCAAAGCTTTTAACACTAAATTCCCAGCAAGAGGGTTCTGTTTTGTATTTTGTTTGCCACTGGGAGCCAATTATTTGAATGACGCTCAGTCTCTCTCTCTCACCATGCTCTCAATGTTTTGCTTCATCTCCCCCCATTGCTTCTGCTCTGCTACATCTCAAAAACCAGCTTCCAGCATTCCCCACAGACTTTATTATCCTAAAAGGGGGGGGAAATAAACATTTTATTGCATATATTTGATATGTGCGGATAAATCTGTGAACTTATTTGAAGTTCCCAGCAAAAAGAAAATGCTTAGGATGGATAATGAGCAATTGAAGACAGTAATCTTACAATATTAAGCTAGAAATCTGAATTTACAGCCTAGCTTTCTGTAAACACAATTACTGAGGTATGCAGGTTGATTTTATTAAATTCCAAAAACCCCAAGGCAGATGAAAACAAAATGTAAATGCTATAAATTATTCTAGGAATTTTTTCATTTAAAATGGCATAAAAACCCAAGGAGGACCCAGCAACTACTGATAAACTAAACTGTGCTTAGAAAATTTTACAATACTCTTGCTAGTTGCTCTGTCAAAATACATTTCAAGTTGCCAGGAAAGACAGCCATTACCCTTCCCATGTACTCCGCTGTGTCTTCATGTGCTGAAAACCAAAGGAACAGGTTTCCTAAATTTTGCTTGAATAGAAAGAACTTCAATAGCAGCACTGTAGAGAAATCAGAGGAGCCCACTGAACCGATGATTTTTGTTATGATTTATTCTCTCTCTAGCCTAGCCCCGTGCTAAAATTATGCTATTTGGTTTCACCACCAACTCGACCACGAACAGGACACCATATACACAGTCTGTCTGTCTGTGGTGAGGCATGTTTGTGCTGTGCTTTCACATAGAGCATTTCAATGTTGCCTTACCACAGGCTGCTAGATGCAGCTGTGATTCCAACGCAAAGGTTTGCATTTCTCTGTCTCTGTCAGTTTTCCTGGGGTTCTCCCACAGCAGATCGGAGAAGAGGGACTGTTGCCTGCACCATTTCGTGGTCAGTGGCTGGTTGGACTTTGGGGCAGGTTGGACTCTTGGCGGTGCCTGCCTGACTGTCAGCCTTTCCAGCCCATCTCCATGTACACACAATGTAGCATCATCTGAATAGGCCTTTTGCACTTCAGGATATGACCCCTTCTAAAAATGCAACTATGCAAGGGCTGGGTAATCCCATCGATGCCATTAGTGCCTCTTGTTAGTGGAGGGTGCTAATGCTGTGGGTCTGCCATCACAACCTGCCCAGGCATATTGCCAGTTCCTATCCCACCTCCCCTCATGGACCAGAGCAGTGCTGGTGACTGCATTAAATTAGGGATCCCAGAGAGGCATGTTTAGTTAGAGAAGCATCTGGTAACTCACTAGAAATGTTAATGCACACGAAAAAGCATTGTTTACTGCTGCAAACCCTTCTGTGGGTCTGCATTCTTGCTATGCACTGGCAGTGTCTTCATGAGCCTGGAAAAAAGTCTGAGGGGTTATTTTTGGTAATGTCCTGTTGTCTTATAATGCCAAGATTAAATGGCATAACAGATGCAGTAATTAAAAATGAAAAAGTGACAGTTATTTTTGGCTCAAATAGTTACTATTAACTGACATGGTAGATGGGGTTTTAAAGCCAAAAATATATGCAATAGCAGTCAGAATAGCTGTTATTTCCCTGCTGTTTATGAAAGGCTTATGAATCATGACCTACACCCAGCCAGTTGCATACCTTTATTTCAGATGCTATTTAAATTACGTTTCATTTAAATGAAGATAAATGAACTAAGGAAATATCTGAGGGTTTTTTCAGGCTTTTTCTGACATCAGAAATCAAATGACTGTGTGTCTTGATTTCCAGAATAACATATGAGACTAATTAATAAACCAAAACAAACAGGAGATGTACCCCATGCTGACGTGTAAAAAGACCATGTTGAACGATTCTGCATATTCAAAGGCAAATGAAATCTGTACCAATACGCTACTTGCTTACTTTGTTTCTAAAACATGCACTCATTTTGAAGTCTTAGTTACTGTTCAAAAAATTGCTTCAGAGAAACAAGTTGTGAAGAACAGGTGAATACTGACCAAGAAACACAGAAAACAAGAAATAAGGATGCCTAGCACTCCTCATATTAAAAAAAATCACATTCAGGATGGTGTCTTAATACTACTATACTGGGTCTGTGTGGCAACGTTTTGGTAGCGGGGGGGCTACAGGGGTGGCTTCTGTGAAAAGCTGCTAGAAGCTTCCTCTATGTCCAACAGAGCCAATGCCAGCTGGCTTCAAGATGGACCCGCTGCCAGCCAAGGCTGAGCCCATCAGCGATGGTGGTAGTGCTTCTGGGATAACGTATTTAAGAAGAGGAAAAACTGCGCAACAGCACCTGAAGAGAGGAATGAGAATATGTGAGAGAAACAACCCTGCAGACACCAAGATCAGTGAACAAGGAGGGGGAGGGGGTGGTCCGGGCGTCAGAGCAGAGATTCCCCTGCAGCCCATGGGGAAGCCCATGGTGAGGCAGGCTGTCCCCCTGCAGCCCATGGAGGTCCACGGTGGAGCAGATATCCATCTGCAGCCCATGTAGGACCCCACGCCGGAGCAGGTGGACGCCTGAAGGAGGCTGTGATCCCATGGGAAGCCTGTGCTGAAGCAGGGTCCTGGCAGGACCTGTGGCCTTGTGGAGAGAGGAGCCCACAGAGAAGGGGGACCCACGCTGTAGCAGTTTGCTCCTGAAGGACTGCACGCCGTGGAAGGGACACACACTAGAACAGTTCGTGAAGAACCGCAGCCTGTGGGAAGGACTCATGTTGGAGAAGTTTGTGGAGAACTGTCTCCTGTGGGAGGGACCCCATGCTGGAGCAGGGGACGAGTGAGGAGTCCTCCCCCTGAGGAGGAAGGAGCAGCAGAGACTACATGTGATGAACTGATCGTAACCCTCATTCCCCATCCCCCTCTGCCGCTGGGGGAAAGAGGTAGAGAATTTGGGCATGAAGCTGTGCCCGGTAAGAAGGGAGGAGTGGGGGGAAGGTGTTTTCAGATTTGGTTTTATTTCTTATCACCTCACTCTGGTCGATTGATAATAAATTGTTAGTTTCCCCCAAGTCGAGTCTGTTTTGCCTGTGATGGTAATTAGTGAGTGATCTCTCCCTGTCCTTATCTCAAGCCATGAGCCCTTTGTTATATTTTCTCTCCCCTGTCCAGCTGAGGAAGGGGAGTGATCGAGTGGCTTTGGTGGGCACCTGGCGCCCAGGCAGGGTCAACCCACCACCACTACTTAGCCGTCTGACTCATTTCCCATATAGTGTATTGGGATCTGATTGCAGTCCTTCATTGGTAAGATTCTTGTAGGTTTTCAAAGATGAGAACACTGTCAGTACTCAACATATAGTAAGTAACAAAATCTATTGTTTCTTTCGGTGCACAGAGCTGCTTTGTCTTTTTCTTTGTGTTCGATCTAACAGAACCTGGAAGTCATTCAGACATTTTGGTAGATTGGGTGCTTGCCAACTGGGTATCCTACAGTCTGCTTTATAAGTGCTTACTCAGATGCTTACCTACCCATGATAACAACAACATTGCATATATGTGTATTTATATAGAAAAAATATTTTTAATTATGTACCTATATATGCACACATATGTAGTTAATTATTTTACAACTTTAAAATTAACTGCAAACTTAAAAGCTATTAAACTTAACACTTTAAACTTAATAACTCAAATATGTTAGACTTGAAACACAGTTATTAAGAACTCATATTATTTATAACTGTAGGACCAGGTCTATGCTGTTTGGGTGCCTAAACTTAGATGGAAAATGTCTTCCTTGGAGGCTATCGAAGACTTAGGTACTTCATAAGGACTGACTCACTTGAGCATCATTCACTAGCATCATGCTAGCAAACAAAATGTTCTCAGAGTCATCCATTGCCTTTGATGCCAACTGGTATGGTTTGGCTCATTGTATTAAATCACCTTTGCCTCCCCCCAGAAATGGTAGCTACATGCAGAGTGCCTGTTTGGAGAGGCTGCTGGCCTGGCTGTCTCCTGAGCTGGTGTGTGCCAAGGCTGTGCCAGACAGTAGGCTAGCACCTAGCCCTGGGAGCAACCACGCTTCCACACCTGGGGATGTTCCCTGGCACCATTTGGTTTAGCAATAAAGACGTGACTTGAAGATATGTCTGCAATGCTAAATAAAAGAGGGCCAGGAAAAGAGACAAGCACTGAATCCCCATCAGCCCTGTTCCTTAACCAGCTGGCTCACTCCCTGGCTCTGCTTTGGGCCACCCTGCCAGCTCTTTCCTGGGCAACCTGGACATGGTTGCTGGATAATTCCCTGCAGGAACAGCTTCCTGGTGGCACAGTGAACAAGACTGTAGCAGGTCTGACTCTTGCCACCATCCTCTCTTCTCCAGTGCTATCTGAGTGGAATTTGCAACATCAAATGCCCTGCATGTGTCATGGCACCCTACAGCATGCAATATGTATTGGTGGTACTGGGTTATAGCAATGCGAGCGTGGCAGGCAGCAGCACAGCCCTTATGTTATTTCAGAGCCTCTGAACTGAAAAAAAACACAAACACAAAAAAATAAAGATGTTATTAGGTCCACAGGTATATCATACTGGGTCCAGCAGAGACTCTGGGTGATATGGAGCTGATGTGGCCCCAGAAGGACCTGGCCCCAAGAAAATTACTTGAGACAATCTGCATCACCTGGTTTCAGAACCAGGAATCAGAGCCGCTTTAGCAATACAGACATGCCCTTGCAGCTTCTGGAGCTTGAATGGGGTGGGATGAATCCCACCTCATGTCTCTAAATGTTATTGACAACCCTCTCTCTTCCCAGCCCCAAACCTTTGCCAGCCAGGCTGAACCCACCCAGAAGAATCTGCATGCTGAGACTGACTTGGCACTCACATAATTTTAACTTACCTAAAATGGAGTTAAATTCGTCAGGATCAGCGCCAGTACTAATGAGGTCCAAATGTGTCTGCTAGGTGGTAAAACAGGCAACGACCAATAACTTTAACTTTCACCTTAATTCTCCCTTGGAAGAAAGGATAACCTCTACTATATGGTGCTATTCCTGCACCCAAATATCAGGAGTCTTTATCCATCTTGTAGGGTATAATAGCCCTTAAACTTCTCCCTGTTTCCTTAAACCACCTTTAAAAAGTTATGAAAATGTGTGGTGAAAACCACTTCAGAATTTGTAGCTGCAATATCAGAGTTAATTTGTATTCCCCTAAGATCAGTACTGAGAATGTACTTGTTTTGCTTGTTAATATGATGTGGGAGAAACCTGTCTCTTATCCACCCATCATCTCCAGAGCCTTGTATTAACATATATCGGTAGTAACTGCACCAGATTTGTTCTCACTTAAAATGAGAGCGAGAAAATTCAGTTCTGCTTCTTACATACTCCTAAATATAGCCCTAGAAAGAAAAATAATGAAAAACCCCACAACTATTAAGGCATATTCTACCATTAGACTTCAGGGACATTCCTTGGCTATAAAGACTTGGCCAAGGACTGTATATCTCTGAGCTCATTTACACTGACTGCACATAAAGGAATCCTCACTGCAAGCCCTGGATAACTTATTACTTTTAAAAAAAGGTAATCATGATATTAATTTATCCCCTTTGTCTAAAATGCCAGGTAATGTATTTTGGCAAGCATCACTTACAGCTAGAATTATTCTCCCCTGGGTAGCTGCAAATGACTCTTCTTCATCCAAATATGTTTTGCCTGGATGCACAGAGAAGCACAGGCTAACTTCCAACTTTAATCAATATTATGATCAACACTGAATCAAATTAAAGCATATTTGCTTGGCATTTCAGATGATGAATTAATGCTCTTCCCCAACTCTAGCAAGACACAAGGGAGCAGTAGGTAGCTGGGAAGATCAGACTGCACAGCCCCTCGCCAGAGCTGTTGGGGTCACTTCATCACGCACTCGAGCGTGGTGGATGATGCCCATTTTGGCTGGCAGAGGACCAGGTGATGCAAGTGAAAGCCTTCCTGGCACCACATGCAGAGAGCTGCAGTGCTACAGATTTCTTCTTGGGGAGGGATGCAGGCAGGCAACAGAAATTTATTGCAACGCCTTTGCAGCCTCCGCTGGGAGAGGTCTGCCGCAGACGAAGCCCGTGACTCCCCTGATCATCCTCTGTTCTCGCAGCTCTGCTGGGGTAGAGATGCTGCTTCTGCTCCTGCAGCAGCTTCTCCAGCCCACACTTCGGCAGGGCTGCTTGACTTAATTTTAAATATTTATTGGACATTTGGTCTAATGCCCATTACTTGGGAAGTGTTTCATATGATGGGTATAAAAGCAAAGGCCAGGTTTTCTGCAAGAGGCTGGACTACAAAAAAGCAATCTCTGACTGTTTGTTGCTGGGAACACACATCTCTGGCTGTACTTCAGGCATTCCTCTTGGAGTGACATTTCTGCAGTGCTTTTCTTCAAGTGAGGTTTATTCTTCAGTACCTGCAGGGTAGCTCTGCTAATTAGCCTTGAAAAGTAGACAGTAAATGAGAATTTATTCTAGATAAACATTTGAAAATTTTATATCTGGACTGAACACTTGTGACACAAGAACAAATATTCGATATCTCCTTCAGGACTAATTGGAGAAGCCCAGTTAGAAAGTTTGCATAGAAATCAATCATTTCAAATTCTACATGAATGCTTACATAAATTCTGTGCTCTACATAATCAGAGGAGTGAGCACATTTGTTACCATTAGTCACACACATGGCACTCCGCAATGTTATCTAGAGAAGTTGGAATGATTCTTTGTGCCAGAGCAATAGCTTCCAGCTCAAAATGCAGATCACGCACCACGGACTTTATTTATGGCCTTTATCCCCACTTCCTAGCAAACAGCAGGGCTGGGTGAATAAAATGTTAAAATGAAGTATCAGGAATCTCTGGAAGGCTTAGGAGAGCAGCTATTGCCTTTTATGTGGTAATCCTTTCATGCCTATGTTTCAGCATTTGAATGTTATTTTTTTAAAAGTGCCTGAAGTCCAATTTTCATGTCTAAATGGCTGAAGTACATTACTATAGAGCTATACTAAGAGCATGCTCTAAACAATACCAAAGAGTGTGCAGCTAAAGGGAGTAGAGAAGCATTTCAGTGTCATATGGTGAAGGACTGTCTAGCGCCTGTCGTTTTTATCTCAACTATCTGTCCCACGCTCTACGGCTCACCTTCAACACCTACCTTACAGAGGAAAAAAAAATAACTACAAGAATTTAAACAAAACAGCCAAAGCTGCATTTTCTACTGTTTTGTACACCTTGAGATGATTTATGGCTCTCTAGAAGGAGGGCAAGGTTGCTCTGAAATGTGACCTGCCTCAAGAAGAAGCAGTTTTCACCAGTTTTGTTTCTCTGGTGTAGAACGTACATCACCACATGGTCTGCAAGGTGAGCTCTCCAAGCAGATTTGTCCTCTCTTTCTGCCATTCTGTTTTGAGCCCATTTCAAAGCTTAATTTCCAGCCAGTGCCACTGGGAAGAGCAGAAGGCGAGGTGGCTCATAGGCATTTCTCCACACTCTGCTTGCTTGGGGCTTGGTAGCAGCTCTGAGTTAAATCAGGGGCAGGACCGGTGGAGACAGTGGACATCACGGGGAGCTGAACCACAGCTGTGTGTCACGGACCATCCCCAGCTCCTGATGGGCACATGGTGCTTTGCCAGGCACTCAAAGGTACACATTTCAGCTGTTTGTGCCCCCCTAAAGCACAATTTATAATGATGTTTTTTGAAGATGTCTGTATCTCTAGACATTGCCTACATGGCTTTTCCTATAATTATAGATTTGTAATTATGTACGTAATGATGACACCCCCTCTGTCTGATGATAAATATATTTTTACATAATAGCACTTAAGCATTACATATTTACTAATCAAAAAGAGATTCGCACTGCAAGTGAAGAATTACAAATTAATTATACCATACCTTTAATCATACCATAAATAATCTGGATCATTTCCCAAGAAAGCATATTAGAGCTCTGGTAAGGCACTTACCCTGGGTGCCTGCAATGCTCCCCATCTCATGCTTACCATGCCAGTGTGAGAAATCCAAAATGTTAAGTTTTCATTACTACTGCCTCTGAAGTAATTGCAGTGCACTTAAAATAGATGTACAATTCATGAAAATGAATCATTAAAAGGGATTGAGTTGAATTGTGCCTGGCAGATGTTGTCACAAACATTGCTGAAACACTTAAACACTTCTTCTAGCAAGTGACGATTGGATGCTTGGCAGCCTAATTACCCCATAGCCAGAGAAGTAATGTTTTCATGCTAATGCAAGATGGACTTCATAAGCAACCTTGTGGAGCTCTACTGCACAGTTATGATGATGCTCCTTCCTCATCTGTTGGATAGCTCTAGGACAAGGCTACAGCATCCTACCCATAGTTGTCCCACACCTCAGCCCTGGAAACATTAGAAATTGCAGGCAGAAGGATGCAGAGATCACGCTTGGAGGCTGCGTTGCTGGCAGCTGATGCCGGTCTGGGCTGAGCTCTGCTCCTTCCCCAGGGCTTTGTGTGCAGCCCTCCCTGCTCACCTGGCTGTGCTGGTTCATGGGGCTCATCTGCCTCTCTGACCTAGCAGGGTTTTGGTAGGGTTAATTTTTAGCCACACAAACCTGAGCGGGGCAGAGAAGGATGAAATCCTGGATAGGAGTCAAGCACTGGGTTGGTTGAAGCTGGCCAATGTCCTGAAAATAAGGCTTTGAAACATATGGATCATTCCTGCTGAAGAGCTGGGTCAACTCCAAAAGTATTTCGGGAATTATTGTATTTGCATGATCTGCAATGGCCGGTTTGCATCGTCTCTTTGGGTGCAGACATTTTTGTTAGGAGGACTTGATCATAGGCAGGTCTAGAGGGTCTCCAAGACATTGCTGTGAGTTTGGTTGAACCCCATCTTGTGTAAGTTCATTTTGGTGTTTAAATATGGCAGGTCTACACCAGACTCTTCTTCATATTACACGTAGTAGATGCCCAGCCATCTTCCTGTGATCCAGGGAAAGCAGACTGATGGGTAACTCCACTCACATGATACAAAAAGTAATTTTTTACTTGTCCATTAATGTTTTGCCAGATAAGACTAGTGTATGTAGGGGTGAATCTTTACTGGCAGGAAAACATCTAGGTTTGAGGCTCATTTTAACTTCTGGAGGAAAAGGGCCTTATTAGTTTCTTCAGCAATTGAACAAAGTTTGCAGTCTCCCAGCTTATCTAGGATTTGAGTAAGATCCATGCTAACTGCTGATGACTTCAAAGCACACGGCACCTAAACATACTTTGACAGATGATTTTTTTCTGTGTGTAGCTGAAAAGACTACATCCTGGCAGAGGAGTTTATCAATTGTTCTAGCCTAGCTAATGAGCTTAGTCTTCTTTCTGTACCGCTGAAATTATACAGAAGTGTCTGCCTGAAGGAGGTATATTGATCAAATCTTGCTTCAGCTCAGCACAGAGGAGCTAACTCACTCCAATCTTGTACGTGGAGGTTTCCTCACCCACTGCGGGGTCTGCCCGGAGGCCGGGCTGTTTGCTGCTCTCAGTTCAGCTGTCAGCACCTGGTGACCTACGGCAGGCTGACTGGTTAGCTGGAGAAACAGTAAGTGGTTGGGTTACCTGAAACATTTTTCCTTGCATCATCCATGCATGATGGGGAGCAGGCCTCCAAATTCAGCATCTGTGGTATGACAGATATCCTTCACGGCTGAATGTCACTGTGTTCACATAACTTCAAAGATGCAACTCCTCTTGTTATGAGATCAATCATTCTTTCTACCCCTGGGTTAGTAAGCTTTCTGATGACTCGGAACCACTCCTCATTTGGCATTTTCTATTTCAGCATATTCAGAGTCTGGACAACCTATTTTGCAGTATTTTACACCATTAATTTTGTCCTCTTCATTTCTGGTGCACGAATGATAACAGCTTGAGCAGTGAGGGGATTCTGGAGCCACAGCCTTTCTACAGCACATCATCTCTAAGCAGTGCTATCGGTGCTTGACAAACAGTTTGCACTTTGTTTTTCCTTCTGATGAAAGGTCTGTTCTGTTTCCTGGGTTATGAATCCCTGCAGAGCCTGTCTCAGTAACTCCCTAAAGCTTTCTTCTGTCTCAGAGTTATTGCTGCTGTGCTCTTTTTACATAACACCATCCCAAAGTGATTTTTTTCTGCATGAGCACATAGTGATGTTTCTAGTTCCTCTGAACCTGTGGCCCATCACCCTCCTCCATGGTTCACCAACATCCACCAGCTTGGCATTGCTTTTGGAAACCTCTATGGCACCTGGCCTGGCAGCTTGTGCTCAAATGAGACGGGGCATTGGGCTCATTGCACATGCACATGGCTGATTGCCACAGCTGGTGGTGGGTTGTGTCTCTGGGTAAACCCAAGTCCCCTGGGTAAACCCACATCTAATGGGGCATCCAAGACTTGTCATCAGTAAAGCAGCATTTGGTTTCTCTCTTCTTAGGTATGGCACGTCTTGCCTGAAGCCCCTTCTGAAGGTGAGAAGGAGAAACTGCGGCAGCCTGAGAGCATTTTTAGAAGAATAAGAAAACAGGAGACTGCAAAATGGCTTTTTGATCCTACTGCCAAGCACACATTAACCTCATTTAAAAATGCAAGTGCTACCTGTGTTGTGTATGCTAATATGGTTTTGCTTTTTAACTGAGAGCCCCTCTTTCTTGTAAGGCTGGCAGTAGGGATGTCTGTTGAAGGATTGGTTTGTGTCTTGAGCCTAAAAAACCCATCTATTTATATTAAAAGATTGAAAAGTTCCTCTCATTATCAGAGCTCTGTAACTGAGTTCCCCAGAGAAAAAATGAATCAGAGCACTTGTATTTTCCTGAGCATAACAAATAACAAAGCTTTCAGGAGACAGCTTTTTTTTTTCAGGAAAGGAGCCATTTTTAAAATAATTTTAGTCAAGAAAAAGCATGAAAGTGTTTGAGGTTTCGAAGTCACTCCTGAAGGAATAACTAGCTTTTCAGAGTGCTGGAATGCAAGGAAGCACCCCAGGGAATACCCCGGTTTCAGGAAACCCGGTGTTGGTTGCTGTTACCAGCATAACAGAGAGCCCTAAAGAGTTGTTCCTGTGCCCTATGTAAAGGCACATCAAGCTTTGCTCTCCAATTCAGAGTCCTCACCAATCACTACAAATTAATAATACCACAATTTCCTTTCCATGTGAGGGTGAATTTAGGATTCTTTACAATTTGATGAGAAAAGTGACATCCTTGTTTTACAATTGCCCTGTAATTTGCTTCTGATGGTATTTGCTAGTACGTGAAAGCCCTGGCTCCAAATCCCTGCTCTCTCTTACTGAATACTTGCTGAAGAGACTTTTCCCTAGCGAGAGCCGTAGCACACGTGTGGCTCGGTTGGTGTTCAGCTGCTAGAACCACATGGAGCAAACCCCACCGCAAGAAGGTGATGGGGACCCACCAGTCAACCTGGTGGAGACCATGTATTAGACAAGTCTGTAAATGGCTCAGAGCAGGAACTGTTGTTTCATGACTTGCATTAAGCCTAGAATATAATTAACACTTAACAAATAGCACTAATCATAGAACCATAGAATTATTTAGGTTGGAAAAGACCTTTAAGATCATTGAGTCCAACTGTTAACCTAGCACTGACAAGTCCATCACTAAACCATGTCCCTAAGTGCCATATCTACACATCTTTTAAATACCTCCAGGGATGGTGACTCCACCACTTCCCTAGGCAGCCTGTTCCAATGTTTGACAACCCTTTCAGTGAAGAAATTGTTCCTAATATCCAATCTAAACCTCCACTAGTGCAACCTGAGACCATTTCTTCTTGTCCTATCGCTCATTCCTAGGGAGAAGAGACCAACACTGACCAATGATAACAATTGCACTCCTGCACTAATAACTTTATGCTTCTCTTTACATTGAATAGCACCATAGACTGTAGCCTGGTTTTACACATGAATCCCAGTCGTTACAACACACAGAGAGGAATTATATCCTCCTACATAGTCTATGCTGCAAACAGAGTGCATGCCTGAGGTGCCTCAGTAACGGCATTGTGCAACACACAAATGCCTTTAATCATCTCTGTGCTACTCCCACAGTATCTTGTTCGGACTACTTAAAATAACTTCCCCAAATTATGAATCTTTGCATAAGAAATGATGTGTGTTTCAAAGCACAATGAGGCACATTCTGCACAAACGTTTATCGGGAAGCAGGGGTGGAACGCGGGCGCGAGCCTCCATGCGAGAGGCAATTCAGCAGAGAACTCACATTGTCTTTAAACACTGCAATTAAACTAAAACATTGTCCTTGTAAATAAAAAAGATTTGCTGTGTGGCCACTGTCATGGGAAGCTTTTGATGAAATATTTAGGAAAGCGCTTTCTGAATGCAGCTGTTTTTCAGAAGGCATATTAAAGTTTTATAGGGGCACTAATTTAATCACAGATGATGAATGATTTTATTTTTATGTTGGGCTTTAACAAGGCTGGATGAATGCGGGGTGGCTCAGCGAGTCCGTGCGTGCAGAGGGCCACCTGAGTCACAGCTTTCAGAGAGCTGTTTCCTTCCAGCTGAGTGCATCATGTCACTCTTAACAGGGGTCTGAGCCCTCATGCCCGCATCACAGCTGAAACCGAACACAGGGAAACCTGCCAGTTACGAGAGGACTTCACAACTGGCAGCACAGCCTTTGGTTATACCCTCATTAACCACCTCTATCCTGCCCCTGGCCCAATCTCTCCAGACACAGTCAAATCACGAGGGAAAAAAAAGGAAGCAGGGAGTGTGTTTCTGCAAGGCACCAGTTGTCGCTTTTATATTGCCAGGTTGTCTTCACACCCACTGAACCACCTCAGCTGCTGTGGGAACTGCTGTGGTGGGAGTTTGCAGGGACAGTCTGAGGTGCAGGAGCAGCACAGCCAGTGCTGATGCTCCACACTGCTCCTATGCTTTCCTCACTGTGCTGCAAAAGATCTGCTTCTCCAGCCTGGTCTGAAAGTCCAGGAAAGCAGAAAAAACTTGTCTTTTTAAATTGCAAGAGAGACAGAGTGATGTGGGGTGATGTGTGTAATGAGCTATTTAGAAGATGGTACAGTGGACTCAATTTCTTCTGATCGAATGAAGCCTATGTGGAAAATTCAAGCACGTCATATTTCTCCATCCAACGCACAATGACAACTTCATCATGATCCAGAGTGGCTTGACCTCAATATGAGCTTGTCCCCCAAACCTGAGCCACAGGGTTGCCTGTGCTGCACAGCTACATGGCAGTGTGGGCACAGAGGTAGCAAAACCCCACCCTTCCCCTTCCTCTGATCCCCTTCACCAGGTGGAACACTTTTTTGGCAGCAGCAATGTTAATCGAGAGATGCAAACAGGCATCAGCATTGCTCAGGGCATGTTGAAGCTGGCCTCCTTTCCCACCCTGCCTTGCTCAGGGTCAGCCACCGTGGTGTGGGATGCAAAGCAGAGCTGCCCCCCGAGGGCTGTGCAGGAGAGCATCCTATGAGCATAGGGGACATCCTGCTCAGACCACCGGTGCTGACCACTGGGCCTGGGTTACACTGGGAAAGGGCTGGAAACACCAGTGTGGTGCTGGGAAGGCAAGGGGAAAATGCATCAGCATTGGAGTCACAGTTTTTCTGAGCAGATGAGTGGTGGCCCTTCCGCATGCAGTGAGTTTTCAGTGCTGTCTCAGTTGTGCTGGGAACACAAATATTTTGCTGTTGTGCCAGCGCCAAATCGGTTACAGCATACGACAGCTGTGCTGGTATATTTTGACCAAAGAGACACCACTTGATGTCAGCATAAAGTAACTCATTATCAATCTATTCACCCAAATGCATATTTAGGATCTTCAGAAATTATTACCATGATATTAAGATATACATTTAAAGCTTTGCAATTAATTAATATGCATGGATTAATATACAACCCAGACTCAGTCTTAGGTACTGGGAAAGTTTCTGGTGTAATAAAGCTAAAAGCACAGTGACAGGGACATATTACCTCACCAGATGGCATAGTTTGTTAAAACAAACCAATGCATTTCTAAAAGAGTGTCCTAATCTCCACTTGAAAGAAATTTTAATTTAAAATGGAGGGACATTTGCATCAAAAGAGTTCAGAGAACTATTATTTCAGAAGTTCACTGTTGGACAAGGGTAGTTCTGGTTTAAGGCAATAGACAGTGGGAAAACATAAGCTAATTAAAATCATGCTCAATGCCGGAATTTCAAGCATAACATTGTTGGTGTGAGGGAATCAGATAGTTATGGAAAGCTTTCCTCCGGCAGGTGACAGCCAGTACAGTCTGCATTCAAGAGTCATCAGCAAAACTCAGGTACAGAGGTGTGTAAATAACAGTTAATCTGATGGGAGACCAAATGTTTCATTTTGGAGGACTGAATCCTTTAAGGGCTTTTTGAAACCTTAGGTCACCCTTGGAATGGAAATGCCATTCTGTAATGAAATTCAGAATATGCTGGAACAAAAAAATTGAAAAGAAACAAACCAGTTATTTTTTAAGGTTTTAGTCTGATTAGGCCAATTTCTGTCTGAAAAAAGAATTAGCATGTCTTGATGAAGTCACTCTTTGATGTAAAAAAGGTTCCTGGATCTCTGGATGTCACGGAAGTAGGCGACAAATTCAAAGGTGGACATAGGTAGTTCGTTTGATTCACACTCGTGGTGTTAAATCCAATTCCTTGGGGTTTTTTCTTTCTTTTACTAAAATGAGGTCAGATTAAAGCGACGTGGGGGCCTAAATCTTTGTCACTGTAAGACCTAGGGAGGATGGCCAGGCCCAGGGATTGCTCTCCAAGGTTTTCCGTACCACTGCCAGGAAGGCACGGCTGCCTGTACTGCCTGCACAGGGCTTTCTGAGAGTAATAGCACCTGCTCAGCTGGGGCCTAAAACCCCATTCCTGCACCATCTCCCACAGCCTTTCCATGTAGTTCTCCAACAGACAAATGGAGAAGGTGACAATGTCTTTTCTTCCAGAAAAGGAGCAGAAGGTGACTGTGAACCTGCTGGCCAGCAAGGTGGTAGATGTTGGAGAAGGTCTGGCTTCCAGCCTGCCCGGGGCTTCCTGGTGTGTTACTTCAGTTCAACTCCGATCTTCTGGCTTACAATGTGTGCAAAGCTTGCCTCTGACCTGTCCTCCCTCTGTTCTCATACAAAAGGTAAGAATTTATCTCTTGCCTCATCTTTTTTTATTTCTTTCTGCCGTTTCTCCTGTCTGGTATCCCTCACTCCATCCTTCTGATGCCTAGCTCTTCAGGCAAGAGCTGTCTTTTGACTGTTTCTACCATGACTAGTACAGAGCCACTCTGATTTTCATGGGAAACCTTTAGCACCTTCATATTATAGGAAAGAAATAAGAGTACATGTTTTCTACGTTGTTGCTGAGAGGCAAACCACGAGACCCATAGTTAAAAGAAATTTTAATGCAAAGGTCTTTTTCACTGCATATGAATTGCAGCATTTTTGTGCTCTCCAAGAAGCTTATGTGTGAAATGATGCACAGAATGGTAATTCAAAGAGCTGATGTTGGGCTCCCTGTGCCTTCTTTATGGAAAGATGCAGCTCCAAAGGGAAAGCACTAGTGACTGGGAGGATTCAGAAGAGCTTGACCAATCTATACATCTAGCAATAGGGCATGCAAAGGGAAAAGATTAGGGGTAAACCTTTAACCTCATTGACAGGGGTCTCGCTGGGAGAGAGCAGACCTGAGCTTTGCTCTTGGTTCCTTGATGAGTCCCTGACATTTTTTTAAATGTGAAATATAAAATACATGAACAGTCTTGATGGCTGGGGCCAGAAACAGTCAGAACTTCAGAGATAAATGGTATTTTGCAGGTGAGCAAGATGTTGCCACTTATTGAATAACACAGGTACCTTTTTACTGCAGCTCACCTCTAGGATGTCCTTTGTCACCAGCATCTTGGCTGTACCACACCCACCTTTCTTTTCATTTTTTGATATCTCCTACATTTTTTTAATATTTTTTTCTTAAATATTTAATATAGGATTCAGAATCAGCACATCCATATGCTGACCACACTTGGCTTCCTTGAGAAGTTATGCTCAGGGAGCGTTATTTTCTGGCCTGGACAACAGGCAGATATCCCAAACTTCTGGAGTTCCTGGGCCTTATAAAACTCATCTATTTTGAAAGACAGTGAAAGAAAATAGAAAGCCTTAATCAAAGCAAGTATCAACTGGTGGGTGCAAAGGTAGCTAATCAGTTATCATCTCAACCTCCCTCGTGGTCTGCTCACAGCAGTGGTACAAGCTGTACCTGTTTAAAACATGGGCAGTGCTGTGTATTCAATAAATTCACTTTCCCATCTTCTCAATAGCTCTTAGGAACACCACAAGGAAAAAAAAAAAACACATATTAAGTGATCTTTAAAATCAACTAGAGTTTTAAAAATACTTCCTTCCCTCTTTCTTTTTCTACATTCTCTACACACAAAAACACGCAGCAAAAAAACCCAAAAAAATCAGAGAATAAATGACCAAAAATGTGAGATAAGGTAATAAGTGTATTCAGGAGCTCAGAATTATTTCAGAGAGCTGCTTTTCACTCCTTTCAAATGCATTATGTATAAGTTTTAAGTCAATACTTTTTGCCAACATTGTGTTAAGCTAGAAATCTGTCTGCTATCCTTTTTAGCTGGATGCCAGGTAAATAAATAACTCACTGGCTTAAGCAAATTAAGTAAATAGTGTTTGTGGGCAGGTGATTTTGTTCAGCGTGTGGTATATAAATGTTTATTAATGCTGTTAACTTTGAAAAATGTTGAGGTAAAGGAAGAGATTATAGCAAATGTACAGATTAAAACAGAAACATTTGTCAAAAACAAATGTGCATAAAAGCAAATAGTAAACAACTACATGAGTTTGCTGAAGCCAAATGCTCCCATTTAATAAATGAAATGCTTTATTAATCCTTCCTGACAGAAGTAACGCTTGGAATGGAGAACAGATCCGAGAGAAAGCATTTAGCTAAGTCATGTACTGTGGGTCTTCCCCAGCAGCCCGGTGAGGAACTGCAGCCGCTCCCTGCTGCAGCCGGGCCAGGAGGAGTGCTACGGAGGCAGCCCCCCTACTTCTCCCACTCCTGCAACCTCTGCCTACTGTCAAAATGTTTGGGGCTGATAACAGAGCAGCTGGAGGAGCTATCAGTTGTGTGGGTTGCCTTGATCAATGGCCTTCTTGGAGATGCTCCTGGTCCCTGTGTGCTGTACACTGGCTGTGGTCCAGCTGCCAAAAATGTTGCATGAGAGAGTTGTGCCCATGCTGTGTTCTACACTGACAGTAAGATACCCACTTACCACTGTGGCACTTTTGCTTTGAGGGTTACCCGGAAACAAAGCACATGCTGGTGGCAAATCCCCTTACTTCAAGTGAGCCAGCCAGCATTGGGTGCATTTCTGAACGAGCACTCAGAGCTCTGTGATTAGCTGCATGCCTCAGCTTTACCTTAAAACAATACGTTTCTGTTTCTCAGTGTTGGGAAGGAAATCTTGGAATTAGGTCTTGAGTCTCCCAAGTGAGTTCCTTAGGCCTTGAGACATGGATTGCCAAAGCAATTGGGTTCATCTTCTCTGAGATCCAAGCAGGTTGGAGGTGACAGGCATAGGGAAGTATTTTGAAAGAAATCTATCCACACGCAGTGCCTTTGTCTGAAGGTACATCTCATGGCATAAGCCTCAGATGTAGCACTGTTCTGGTGTTTTGCTATCCATGTCCAGCTCTGTAGCACTGCTTAGGAGCAACACCCCCATCTTTCATTAGCAAACAACTTTACACAGCAGTGACCTGGCCTCAGTAACTCAGGCCTGTTGTCTTGCCTATACCAATGCAACATCCCTGGTGTGAAGCTTAAAGCAAACCCTGCACCATCTGTCCCGATCCAATGTCGGGGAAGGTTTCGATATGATCCCAAGAGAGAGAGAGTAAGACACAAACGAGGTCAAATGCCGTATACCTAAAAGAGTGTTTATTATAAAAAGTGTCAAAAGTAGAAAATAGTAGCGATAGGATAGAATGGAAGAAAAAGGTAGAAATCAAGCAAGCAGTCGGGAGAGAGTTGCAAGGATAGTCACCACCATGGATCCAGCGGCGTCTTGTTGGTCCTCAGTCTTCAGTTCTTTTGTGATGGGGTGCGCCTCCACGGCTTGTCTCCACGGTTTTTTATAGGGCATAGTCCGATACATGCACATACGTACTGTTCATGCACTGCAGGTTTCGTTTATCACGCGACCTTCGCGTGATCAACGCCAGGAAAACAGTAGTTATCTCAAAGACTCCAGACAATGGTAGTCTCCCCATTCCTGCATACTTTGCTGGCTCCAGCCAGGTCTCCTCCCTGGATGCCTAAATGGCCTTATCAGCCAGAGAAGCACCCTGCCTGACAAGCCATCCCAGAAACAAATGGAAACAGCTCACAGTTCAATCTCTCACAACAAACAAACTTTGAGACAAAGGGCTCCAGATGACAGTTCAGATCTCCTCTCCTGGATGGTCAGTGGCCTTATCAGTCAGAGGCCTATCTTGCTTAACAATCTTTGAGACAAATGGCTCCGGGGGCCAATTCAGTCTCTCACACCATCTGTCACGGAAGGCTATGGCAAGGCTTGCCACTATCACCCCTGAAATGCCTTCCCATGGAATTACTCATCAGCTTCCCAGTCTCAGTGGCTTGGGTTGCTCCATGAGGAGGCCCATGTACCCACCAGATGAGCTAGAGGACCAGGATGAAGAGCATAGGCAGTGACCCTGCTCAACTGAGGCAGTGTATGGCAGCAATGAAAGAACTCATCTGTGCGGCAAACTGTAGACAGGTTTGCCTAGGAATCAGGGCCATCACAGACTTCATGAAAGTGATCTATGAAGTCTTCTTTACCACAGTTGGTGTCCTGGGCCAAGGTCCCACCATCTGAACAGGGATGAAATTCTACTGCAGATACTCCCTGAGATGAGAGACGAGAGACACTCATCTCTCTTCTGCCTGGTCCTTGTCATAGCACCTTGTCTTCAAGACCATTGTCTTGCTGTCAAGTTAGATTGAAAGTGAGCAGATGGTCTGGTAGTGTCTGGGGTGGGGAAATGACATGCATAAGCCCTGTGTTAAGAAAATCGAGCTTAAAATAAATAGGCTTAAAGCCAAGATACTCCTTTGCACACACTTCTTCCCCAGGGTAGAGGAGGAAATTGCAGAGATGTGACAGGTGCCAGTCACTTTGCTTCGTGTATTTCTAGAAGGAGATTAGCTACTGCAATGACAAGAACAAAGTAGGAGCTTGAACTAAATACTTACATCCTCTGCCTTCCTGGGAGATGGGCTGAGGAGCACCATAGGGAGAGATCTGGGATGAGAAAAGGGCAAACACCTCTTTTCTCAGTATGGAAAGCACTGGGTGTTTCCATACTGAGGATGCAAGATCAGCAATGAGTCGCCCTCCTGAACAAGGGAAGCTTTAGTAGGGAAAATGGCTGAAAATCTAGGGATGAAGAAGTACTTGGCTATCAGCTGAAAAATGGATCAGAGTAAGTTGTTCCAAGGAGCCAGCCCAACTGAGGGGTCCAGGACAATTTAAAAAAAAAAAAGGTAGAGAAAGAAAGAGGGTTTGAAAGATAGCTATAATCCAGGTAGTGTATCCTGGGGAGAAGCCAGGGAGAAGGCAGTAAGACCTGTGGCCATGTTGGGGACATGGGAGACTGAACCACCATCCATCCTACCAAGGAGCCAGTCAAGCTCCTGCCCACACTATGGTATGCGCTATGGTGTTCCAAAGCATACATGGAAATGTCAGTAAAATGCTTTTCTTTTCGTCTGAAGGGACATTCAACAGATGGGCTGACTTCTTACACATTTCTGTACAGGGAAGTAAAGAGTAATACAGATCCCACCAGAAACCTTCATGCTGAAAGTTGATCTTGCAGCACATGAGAACTAATGCCATATGGCAGCTGGTGTGTTAACCTGAACTTGCAGTTTTCTGGTGTATGGTGAACTGAACCATGAGATGGTCAGGGCTGCAGCAAGTGAGGTGCACTAAGAGAAGTCCCTCTGAGTCTGGAAGATACATTTTTTAGTTTACTTTGTGCTGCAAAATGCAGAGAGAATTTGCTTTGCCCTCTGATGTTTATCTTAATTTTGCATGTGTTCACAGCTCATAGGAGAAAATGACAAATTGAGAAAATATTTGTTTTCACAAAAGCCAAGACACTATTGCAGCAGACAGCCAGACAAACACAGTGTAAGTGCCAAAGCCTGAGCTTTTCTACACTCTGTGCCATGTACATGTTCAGTTTTACCTGCCTAAAGGGTAATAGGAAATTCAGTCAATATGCTGCCTTAATCACTGCAGTTTCTCTGCATGAGGACTACCCCTTGCATCCCATTGCAGGGTTTTGGAACACCACCCAAAAGGGAGGCTGAAATCATCGACATTTCATTTATCCCTGCCAACTGAATCTAAACAAATTGAAAAATGACCTGCCCGCTACACTTTGAGGCATACAGCAGAAAATAACTCTGAAATAGCCGCTTACGTTCACTGGAGAAAGATTTATTTCTAATCTTAGAGCTTGAGTTGCAGAGGTAAATAGAACCACCTGTAAACCATTACCTGCCATGCCCCACTGCCCCCATATGAAAAAACATGTGCAGGCATTGCCTGAAGTGGAGTTGGTCTAGTAAATGATCAGGAAAATGGAATGTTTTCTCTCAACAAGCAGCAAATGAAGAGGAGCTGCTGCATCTGAAATGATGCTACCTTGTATACCTGGAAGGTCCCAGCTTTTGATGAAAGACCCATGACTAGAATTTGCTTTCTCTCCTCCTGTGGTGCAACATGAGTCACTTTGCCCTTCACTTCATACTGCAAGAGGGGTTTTGGTGGGAGACAAGCTGAGCTATTATACAAATGATTTGAAAGGGCTCTGCACTGATGGATAGCCAGAAGGGAGAAGGGCTCTGTGTATTACCACAGCTAATTGTCTTTTTATGTAATTATCATCTATTTATTTAAGTATTTTTGGGGAGTTGTATTTAATAACTGATTTTGGCTCCATGAGATTATACAATTCATGGAAATCATAGAAAAAGCAGTCCTTAAAAATGTCTGCTTGTAATACTGAGTTATTTACGTCCATGGTTTTGTTACCAGCAGCCCTCAGTGTGATCTCCATCCACGGGCAGTACCAAGGTTCCCCACTCCATGGCATCCTAGCTCTCCTAGACAAACACAACACAGTGTATCTCACCTGAAGACATTTCTTTAGTTCCACTGTGACTTTAGCCCCGTTTCCTAAGGAAACAAAACCATCTGAGTATGTCTCCTTTCTTTCCCTGTCCTCTTTTCTTGCAACTCCTGAGCCCACTGACTGGTTTAACCCCCATGAGACAGAGGGCTAGAAGCCTCAAAGGTCAGTCTTCCCTATGGATTCTGTGAGAGCTGGTGGTGAGGTCTTTACAGAGCCTTTAAAAAAACCCAACCCTTTTAGTGCTCCCACCAAGGAAAGAGCACAGAAAACTCCAGTATTACCCATTGCTTGGCAGCTCCTAGCCAACCAAGCAGTAAGTGCAAGGCCACAGCATCCGTTTCATTTCAGACTAACTACAGCCCGTGTTGTATCCTGCCAAGTGGGAATGCTATAGAGGACAAAGGGACGAGTGGAGGTTACGGAAGGAAGGAGGTGTTTAGGGGACAAAGCATTTGTATTAGTAGTAAAATGTGTTCTACTGGTTTGGCTGCTCACAAATCTGCTTTTTGGGATATTTTTTAATTTGCTTTCTCTTCCTCCTCTGGGTCCCGCTAGCAGGAGTTGGTCCTTGGAAGATGTGATTCCAAGGAGAAAGCACTTCAGTACCTACAGAGAATGTAGAAGTGAAAAAACATGTCCCAGGCTCTCACCCTGAGCTGAAAGGAAATGTAGAAGTACTGTTTCCACATCCACACTGGCTACTGGAGAAAGAGCTGAGGTATGTGATCCTGCCTGGGACTCCATATGCAGAAGGAAAAGAATAAACCCTGAGTGGGGAGGTCAGGAGCGCCAGTGCCTGCGAGCTGTGTGGTTATCCACGAGGGAATGGTCTGCACAGCTGGCACCGTGTGCCCTGCCTTTTCACAGAAGACTCCTCCTGAGGGACTGCCAGGGTTGGATATGAAAGACAAGGTGTTGTTGGTAGTGTATCCTCGTACCCCGGTGCTGCCGTTGGTAGCTCTCCATCGCTCAGTAGCCCTTCTGCTCTCCCCTGGGCCACTCAATTCCATTAGCAGCATGTCTGGCTTTTGTTGCCACACACCTTTCTTTTTTTCTTCTGGGTTATATATAAGCCCTGTTGACCTTGATACTGGTGTGACACACAAACAAGTTACATAAAGACTCTCCAGGTGCATTTTTGCAGGTCACAGGTGCCCTGTAATTCATAGTCCAATATTTTAAGAGGGCGGCTGGGTTCAGCATTGGGTCAGCTCTCCTTTGAGAGGGTTAGATCTTATGATGCCATGGTACCTATGCCTCATTTTGATTTAGTCCTCTCTTCTGGCTTCCTAAACAAGAATCCATATATTTCTTGTTTGAATGCTTTGGTTTTGTTTTAATGCTTAGAAAAAAGCAAGGCCCAAGGTGGTCTCAGCACATGGGAATAGGGCACATGCCTCTTCCATCATGTTGTGCCATCAGATGATAAGGAGGAAATTCAGGCATTGCAATGATTTGACTGTGTTCACCACTGATTCCACTGCCAGCTTTAAAAGCTACTTCTTTACTGTTGTATACAGTGAAATATCCTGTGTATTATGTGAATTATTTAAAAAACCCTAAGATGTTTTCCACACTAAACTTGCATGTAGATGGTAAAGCAAAGACCAGTTCGAGTATGCTGAAGACTAGGCTGATCCTGTCCCTCTTCAGTGCTGTTCAGACTATGCGACTAAGCACAGAAAAAATCAAAATCAAGAAGTGTTTCAGGGTGGGGTCAGGAAGTGTTGATGCTTTTAGCAGCTCAGCTGGACCCTTAGCCTCACTAAACTGCCTCTGAGCTCCTGAGGCTACCGAACCACAGACCAAATGAACCATTGAAACAAAGCTCCTTATCGAGATGTGTTTATTTACTCAGGCATCTCTATGAATCATGAGAATAAAAAGCATGTACATAATTCATTCCCAGGTGCATTTCAGACACGTGGTCCTGTCAAAGCAATATCAGCAACATGGGGACTGAACCCCCCCACACCTCTGTCCACTTGAGAAGGAACAAGTTTGATCCCTAGCAATGGGAAGTCAGTATGTGAATTTTACAGATCTGTGAGAATAAATTGATCTCAGTCGTTTCTCACAATTTTTTCCCCCAAACAAAAGTGTTTTAATTATTTGAGTGTCAAGCAATCAAATGCTGTACCTCAGACACAGTTATTCCAGGAGATAATTAGAAGCACAGAGGAGTAAACAATATGCCACAGAAACCATCATCGCAGTGTGATCCGAAGGATAACTTCAGTAACGCAAGTGTTTCTTTGCTGGATGACTCCCAGAAGGAAGCAGGGGCTGGAGCTGCTGAAAAAGGAGCCTGCTCCATGGGAACATGAGCGAAGGTCAAGGATCAACTGTGTAAAACTGACTTTTTGTTTGATGTTAATAATCTTAAGGAAATGGATGGAGTGAGAGCAAATGTCAGCTCCAGTAATGACTATGTAACTTTGGGGCCGTATAGAAAAGTGACAGCCCAGCTCACACACTGCTGGTGGAAATAATGGGGAGAGGTGAGCTGAGAATTCAAGCCTTGCTTTAATGTTTTGATTTTCTCCGTGAATTCTGATTTATCAAAGGGACAGGTAGCTCTCTTTGATATTTAACTCTCTCTGTCTATGTATCATATATATAGTATATATGCATTTTTTACTATTGTTTTTCATCTGTGCAACTTAAAAAGCTTCCCAAAGCTGTACAAGAAACACCATCGCAGTGACTGATACTATCACTTATTACATTTTTAAAAAGTATAAATATCTAATAGTTTTTGTGTTAAAGTCCAACTGGCATGTTATAACATTTAATGCAAAACATAAACTTGTTACAATAATATACATATTATATAAGAATACGTGTTAAATTGTTAAATTTTACACGTCGCTCAGACCCACCTTACACATTTTTTCAGTGGTTATTTTCACAGTATCTTCTTTCAATAACAGGTTGTTTAAGCCTGGTTCCTTCTGTCTCTTGCCAAAATAGCAGCAAGTTTAATTTTGTTTCTGCCCCAAATTGTGGCACAGCTGGCAATGTGTAAACACCCAACAGCCTGCTCTACATTTGTGGCTGTGCTCCTTCCCTCCAGAGAGGAGTGCCAACTCTGTAAATTCAGAGGCCAGGTCACAGGCTGGCCAAAAACCAGATTATTAGGGGAGAATAAGGTGCCATGTCATTCTGCTGCCAGTTATTTTGAATTTGGTAGCATTTATTTTTAAATGGAGTCTTTTCAAGACATGATCCAGCTCTGCTTGTCCTTGCTGAAGAGCGTATCACTTCCCCAGACAGCCTCCTCTAGTGCTTTGCCGTCCTTGTGTTGGAAAGATTCCTGATACCAACCCAAAATGCCTCTTCCTCAGGGCAGGTCCGTGGCTGCTTGTCCTACTCGCGGTGATCATGAAGGTCCCGGTTGGGAAGTCTCCAAGCTGAAGATGACTGGGGGCTGGAGTGTTTGGGGAAAGTATTTTTCATATGCTTTCCCTGCTTCCTTACTGCCCCAGACATCCATTTTAGTGCTGTCAGAGACGTGATCCTGGGAGGCAAGCTTTTGGTCTGATGCAGTATAGATATTTTTAGGACACAAAATCCAGTTTATTGTGTTCTTCTTCACAACAGCCTTTTCTGTCCTCGAGGAGTGTTACTAATGCTCCTTTGCTCCAGGCCACACAATTCCAATTTTTTCAATTTCCCTTCCGAGGACAGCACTTCAGACCTCTCATCTCCATCCTCTGAACTCCCCCTGTCTGCACCACATCTTCCTGGGGGCACATCACTCACAGCTGAACACAGGGCTGCAGTGGAGTCACTGGCAGCACTGGGGACCACAGAGGGGTTAATCCTTATCTCTTGCAAGCTTAGTCACCTGTCCACCCCCACAGGGTGTTTGCCCTTCTCTGCAGTGGGTCAGCACAACTGACTCATGCTGCATTCTGATTCACCCTGGACCCTTCTCTGCAGAGCTGTTATCCAGACACTTGTTCTCCATCCCATATCTTTGCAGCTGGTTATTCCCACCTAAGTGAAGGGAAATGTGTCTGTATAAGGATGTACATGGGTGCAACTGGTGCAAATCGACCTGAACTCTCAACAGCCTGATACAACCCAGAGGGACTCTGCTGGGCAGGAAGGGTAGGTAGAGAGAGGGTACAGAAAGATAAAACAAGTGTGTTCCCCAAATTCAAAACTTCTAAGCGAGTCTCCCAGCACACAATACAAGCTTTGGAATTTGTTCTTTCTTTTGCTTTTACAGTTTATAATTTTGCATTTTTAATTTGACCCCACCTTGCAAATGCAGTTTTTCTCACACCAGTTGTGGACAGTGCAAATCCCCTGAACTTTGAGGTCTGAATTAGTAGATCCCCTGGATTCAAATATTGAAGCCATAATGCTGACTCCTAAGACTAGTACAAAAAAATAGGGAAAAACAACTGGGTGGTTAAGGTTCATTCCAAACTTAATCTTCATTTCAGCTGGAATGTTTTTAAATAAAAGGGTAGAAAAATGCATGTCCTTTCTATCAAGAAGTGTAAAACTATGCTCCTACTCTTTGTCAGTGCTTGAGGATACAGAACAAAGTGTGCTTGTGACTCTAGGGAGGAGACATATTTGAACTCGTAGCAAGGCATGTAATAAAAATGACAGGCTTGGCTGTTGGGGTGGTAGGAAAAACAGAGATCTTGGGCATGAAAAAGAGAAGGAATCTGAAAATGCTCAAATGTCTGTGGTTGAGTCAACCTTGGAAAGACTGGAAAAGTGGTCCTGTGGCCAGCTTGCACTGTGTGCGTTATTTGAACTGCCCAATTCTCAGTTTAGGCCGACCAATGTGAGTATTTTTTGTGCTCTCTACCACGCAACATCTTGTCCCTCTGTAGCTTTACAACACAATCTCCTTGACTTGCAAAAGAGATCAGTGGAAGGGCAAGACTGGATGCAACAATGTAGATTAAATAGATTGGGAGCTGCTGGAGTAGAAGTGATTTTCCAAAGGACATCTTACAGCTGTGCTGTTTCTATTGAATTTAATTGACTTTTGATTGAATTACCCAGTGTCATTTTCCCTTAAAATCTGCCTGCTTGTCTTCTTAAGAGTTTTATAAATTTTGCAGTAACTGTTGGACTAATACTAAGTGCAGAACTGCTACATTTGGATCCCTTATTCTAAGGTAAGCAGAACACTGCAGATTTCAGGGATAAACACAGTTCTCCTTAAGACATTAGTGTTCCAGACTGAAGAAGCTGAACTCCTAGAGGATGATACTACGAAGACGATATACTTTTTGTTCTAGTCATGTGGGGCAATGACAGACCAGGTTCCAGTCATCTGAGTTTTGGGTCTGTGAGACAAAAGACTTTGCCCCAATAGGAGGCAAAAAGCCTAAAAACCAGTGCAGGGTAGGGGGTACATGCCAATTTAACAGGTGAATGCAGTGAAGCAATGCCATCAATTGGTTTATATCCAACCAGCAATGGGGTCAGAGGGATCACAGTTTAATCTATTGACTTGACAGAAAAGCTCTATATGATGCAGTAGATGATATACTTCCTATAATTTTTTTCAACCATTTTAGATAGTTTCAAAGATATTTATGAAGATGGTGTCTTTTTTTCTACTACACTCTGTAGGTTTTGAGGCAAACCTCTTTACAACCCTTTTCACTTTCTCTATAATCTCTAAATTGTATTACTTCTATTGTGACTCTTGAAATAAAGAAAATTTATACCTGTTTAAGAGGAAGACATGAAAATAAATTTGAATTTTAACCTATATTCTTGTTCCTACTCTTCTGAGAAGTTCTAAGAAGATCTGAAGATAATTTTAAATGTTCTTCAAAAAAGCAGAGCTTTTATTATCTGTATCTACTGCTAGATGGCATGGGAAATCCTTAGAAATGTAATGAAACATAACACATAAAACCTACTGAGCCAGTCTAAACCACCATCTAATTAATTGAGCAGATTCATAATGACAGGACACCATTAAAAATCCAGACAGAAAACTTCTCAGTACTCTTATTCTGCATTTCTTTTTGTTACTTTAGGTCTTCACTTAGGGAGTAATGGAAGCGAGCTGAATAATGAATACAGTTAATACAGTCTCAAGGAGCTTGCCTCCCAAGATTTCTTTCTGTTAAGCTGAACTGAAGGTCAAGTAACTTCAGCATCATAGTAGAAAGCATCAAGATTATCCTTTTTAGACCCTTTTATTGAGTACAATTTAATGGTGACAAGGCATAATAATGGATAAGGAGAAGTGGGATATTTTAAAGCTTTATTTTGCTGTAAGCAAAAAAAGAGAATAATGCATTTCCATTACCTGGGCAAATGACAATAAAATAATCACTTTGCCCATTTTAGGTGGTGTGGCGAATGGCTCAGATCAGAAGTACAGACAACTGTTTTTTCCTTAATGGGTTTATCCCACTGATGAATGAAGAATCAAATGATCCAGTTATTCCTCCATTAACTGGGTGATCATGGCTTATTACTGAATACAACCAATGTGAATTTCCATTTCTAGACCCTGGTGTGGAGCCCTGCTCTGGGCTAGGCACCTTGTTTCCCTCTACTGTACCTGGGGAATAAGTTTGCAGAGCATGGGTGCAAATCAGCAAGCACAGTGCGCAAGGAGACCTGCAGTGTCACGATGGCAATATACAACCAGACAAAAGAGGTGCATATGTATTTTTTTAATATATATATACACACACAAAAATTATGTTATGAATAGATATAACAGCTAAAACTAACTATGACTAGTGGCTAGAACTACAGGGCAAAGGCTACAGAAGATTACTTCATTCTTCCTTCATGTTTTCTTCTGTGTCTTCAGCTGGGGCCTAGGGTTCTGCTGTAGGTGTGAACAAGCGTGGGCCAAGGAAGGGTTTATAAACCCGGACACACGGGCTTGCTCTCTCTAAGCTCATGGGAGGAGGGAGCAGGAGGAGGCTCAGTGCTGGCACTGGAGCTGTTGAACCACTGAGGCAGCATTTGTGAGGAATAGACAGAAGGAACCGAAGGCTTAAACTGCAATCAGGATGAATGTTAATTGCAAATCTGGAGGGGGCTAATTCACATGAGGGGATGTGATGCTGTCTCTGCACCTCCAAATCTTACTGCAATGCCACAGAGTCTTCAATACGAGCAAGAACCAAGGGGATGCCATGTGGTATTGTCTGTATATCGTTGTTTCCAAACAACGTCTTCATGGTCAACACAGCTTTACAAAGTTTTTCACATCCTTTTTACACATTGACCAAAACAAGTAACATATTGCATTTCTCTCTCAAATTATCCTATATTTTGTACCTGATTTACCCTCATATCTTTATGTTCACATTCCACCCTTATCGTACAAGCACTGTACAAGCCTTGGAAAGCTTTTCTCCATTACTTGCTTTTTCAGCAGATGTTCATATCTACCACTCTGTTGACCTTGTTAGCGTATTTACCATTGTGTAAACAGTGTGTACTCTGCTCAGACTATGAAGTCTATTTTGGCCAATATTTTAGCAAAGACTTAGTGTGAGTATGTGCCTACTAATCAGGGCACCAGAGAAATCTGAATATTAAAAAAAAGGATGAGAAAAAGAAAGCATCATAAAGGCAATGTGATTAAATAGTGAGCTTTTCAGTGAACTCATATAGATGGCATATTGAAAGTATACAGAGCTAGATATTAGGTCACATGTCTAGGGAGCTGCATACAAGAATAGCACAAGCATATACGGAGAAAATTAGAAAGCCCATGCATAAAATGTCATACAGCTAGCAAGGGACATGAAAGGTAACAAGAAAGTACTCTAAATTTAGATTAATAGTGAGAGGACTATAAAGGAAGAGTTGGTCTTCTACTCAGAGGGAGAAAAAGCTATTTATAAATGATATTGAAAAGACTGAAGTGTTTTGTTTCTTTTCGCTTCAGCATTCCCGGGAAGGCCAGTGAGAAAGGTAGGAATTCAAGTTAGAAGAAAAAATCAGCTGAGAGCAAAAATTGGTAGGTTAATTTTTTCCCCTCCAAATTCTCTGGAGCTAATGAAATTACACAGGGAATTTTGAAAACAAGATGAAGCAAATCTGAGAGCAATTAGAGGCTTATCACTGAAAACTGGGGAGGATGGGTAAGGTTAGGAGCCTGCTTAGCTTTACAGCAGGGAACAGAGTGAATTGGGGAATTGCAGACTTGCCAGTTTACCTTCTCCTCCCAGAATGGGAAGAAATAATCCAACCATCAGTAAACACATAGAAGATAATGAAGGGTAAGCAACAGCTAGCAGGGAATTGTCAGGAACCTATGATCTTTAACAAAGGTCATTTCCATTTACACCAGCATGACAGGCCACACAGACCATGGGAAGGAGGTAGGCACTGCATTTCAGAAAGGCTGACACTGAGCATCCACTTCTGCAGCTTCATGAGCTGGCTGCAGGACCGTGGTCCAAGCTCCATGGTCAGCGTGGACACACCAGCTGTGGTTTCCATGGGAACCTCTCCTGGGCCACATGTGACTCAATATATTTGCCAATGACTTGGATGATAAACTAAGAAACAGGTTTATTCGATTTTCAAATAGCAGAAAGCTAGGAAGGGTCATGAGTGTACTGGGGGATGGGGTGAGATCTGAGAATGGTCCCAGCTCAGCAAATCATCCTGCCAAAATGAGAGGCATTTTCTGTAATGTCTTATAGCTGACTGGGGTGACCTTGCTGTGCCAAAAACCCAAGCGCCGAGTTTGCACTGAAGGCAAAGGTCTCCTTGCCAGGTCCTGCCGAACTCCTCATGGGCTCAGCACCTTGCCATCCCCACTCCTGTCCGGGGGTACCTACACTGCTAGCCTGGCTGACTCCTGGTTTACACCAGGACCTCAGCTCCCTGATCAGCCACACGGCACACATGTCCCTTTGCAACCTAAACTCCACCTGCAATGATCTGGCTAGTGCCTTTGATGAGGAAACCTGGGCACACAGGAGGAGCATTCTCTCTATTAACCACCTGAGTGCCCTCTCCAGCTGACCTGGAGGCATGGAGATTTTCCTTTCCTGCAACATGGTCAGCATGGAACATGGCCAAGACCAAGGATGGTCTCCTGTGAGCTTGCTTTGCTGGATGGAGGTCCTGTGGATGGGGCATGTCCAGGCAGCCCCTGCCGTGGGACCCCCTTTGCCCAGGAGGGGCTATCAGCCCTGCATGTCCCCCAGCCAGCCCACTGCCATGGGGACAGCCCTGGCATGGGATGCAGTGGAGCATGAAAAGTATCTTAAAGTGCAGATTTAAATATATTTAATAATGAGTTTTACTTGCGCTTGGAGTTGTGTGTGATCTTTATGTTTTACAGGGGCATTTATTGTTATCTCCTTGGCCGAGTGGCAGCTTTGTGCGTGGACAAGCAGCTGCCCAGGTCCGTGGTGGAGGGGTGCACTCCCAGACCTGGTACGCTGCCACGAAGCTGCCGCCGTCAGGAGTTGGAGGGAGGAAAGCTGGGCTCTGCTCCACCTGCCAAGCTGCTTTGTGCTCTCACAAATTCCTTAGGAAAATGAAACCAGTGAAAAAATTCTAAGCTGCCCTGGAATAAACTTTCTAAATGCAATGCAAACTTTGAAAGATTTCAGTCTTGAGTTGTCTTGAAGTGATTTTTTAAAAAATGTTAAGTTTCCACTATTGACCTAAAAAATCAGTCATTTAGACAATGCTGCTCTGTGCAGGAAGGATAAAGCTTATCACAGAACCAAACATAATTTTTCAGGGGCTGCTGGAAAGTAGAAAAGACCATGCTGATCACACTGCTTGCTGTTAAAAATTCAGAGCACGCTTCTTGACCTGGCCTCCTCTTAGAATAAGTGTAGCACATATGCAAATAACAGTAACAAATACCATCAACAAGCAAATGGAAAAGAAACAAATCAACCAACTAAACTAACAACTTAAACTGAAACATCCCTCTCTTCTGGGGAGAAGATAAAAGAACAAGTGACTGACAGCATGTTGGTCACCTCACCTTGCTCTCTGAAGGGCATGGTTAAATCCTGGAGCAGCAGTGGCACTTTTGCTGTCATCCCCCCCTGCCCCATTAGTAGTGGTCCTCCCTGAGGTGGCACCTCATGGCCATACCCTGGTTACAAAGCACAGCGACTCCAGCACAGCGACCACCTCTCTGGGGACACGGGTGAGGAGAAGACCAGCTCATCTTTGTCTGCTTCGCTGTGAACCCAGCACCATCTTGTGGGCCCACGAGTGCCAGGGAAGGGCTGCAGCACTGTTGTATATGCAGTGTCCAGCACGGGACATGGGCTCAGGGTGGACGTGCCCCATGTCCAGAAGACATTCTCCAGTTGTTCATCACTATTTCTGTTCAGATTAAGATTCATTCCCTTCATCCTTCCATCTACAAACCACAGTTCTGTTAAGGTAATTTTAAGCACTTGGTTAAAAATACAACTATGCTTGGTCTGCGTTAGGGGAAATACATCACTCAAATAGCTACTAGCGATACCCATCCTTACTGAAAACACTGCACAGCGGTGCGCATTACCAGAGCTGCATGCCTCGAGGGCATTCTTGTACATCATCCTGTGAAAAAACAGATTTCTCTTTATGCAAAAATGCTAGCAAGAGGTTTCCTAGAACCTCAGTGTTATATAAATATTTCTAATTTATACACCTTTTTCATTGTGAACCCCCAAGGTCAGAATTTAATACCAAAGGACCAATACCTATTTCTGCAGAAGTGTAAATGGCTGTTCCCAAAAATAAATCTGCGTGCTAAATATATCCCACAAGCTGAACGAAACTTGTCAAGATGCATTTAAAATGGAAGCCTGATATTGAACAACAAAGAGAGCGGCCTGCAGTATCTTACCCGCAACTAAACATTGTACTAAACACTTAATCAAGATATGTTAAAACGGGAATGCACAGCTTGCCATCAGCTTTTACTGAGTCAAGAGAGACTATTGCTATGGGTTTTTCTGCACAGGGGATTCCAGTTTTCTCAGAAACTTGCCTCTCTCCCCATCGGAGCTCTTGAAATTTTTTTTTTTCTTCCAATCATTTTAAAATGTAATTACAAAAATGAAAATGCTAACAGATTTCAAACCACTTCAGGACATTTTGGTTATTAGAAACATGTTGAGTTTTTAAACAAATGGCTTGCTTTCCCTGTAATTAATTTTAAAAGATTCATTTTTACACTGACAGATGACAAGCAGCTATTATGCAGCTGTCTCAGGATTCTTGAGCTTGACCTTAATAAATAATACAATGTTTTCTTAATTTGAAGAGTAACATATGCTTTTCCTCTTCCCCACCGAAGCGGATCCATTTATTTTTTCTGCAGCCAATGTGTTTGCTGGGGCAGCATATGCCTTTTGCATGGTGTGATTACCTTTATGTGGGCAAGTAGGGCACACCATTAACAATTAAATATCATCAGAATTTTACATTTAAAGAGGATAAAAATTATTGTATAACCCCTTCCCCCTTACATGGTGGGGGATATAGATCACAACCAGTGTTTCTTAGAGTCCTCTTTGGCCATGGAGGTGCTGCCATAGCAGCTGATGGCTTTCACCAACCATGTGCACATCCTCATGGGCACCGGTAGGAGATGTGGTCAGAATATCAACCCAGCCATGTCCTCGGGAGTGGCGGGTCACACAGAGGCACCACCAGCTTCTGGGCCGCTCTTCGTGGATCCTCTCGGTGGGCACTTTTCCTCATCAGGGTTATATGTGGCCCTATGGTTTTTGTCCATGTTAAGCGTCCACCAGCCTCCTGGGTGCAGACCAAGGGACACAGCCCACTGGTGATGCCAGCATGTGCTGGTGGCCTTGCGTGGACCTGGTGGACGCTGAGTGTCCTGAGTTCATTGGTTTTGTGGATTCAGCAGTCTCCAGAGCCTGTTGGTCTTTGAAAACCTCCACAGACTTGTCTTCCTTGTCCTCTCTTCCGCCTCTTGTCTTTTGGTTCCTATTTCTCCACAAACGTTCACAGGTACCTATAGAGCCCATTCATGCAAACTCACACAAAGGGGACCTTTATACCATCTAGCACCTTTTCTATATGCTACTTTGAGGCAAAACAAGGAGATGGGCTCAAGTTTGTGGTAGATACCCAGGAGTCAAAGCCAAAAGGTGCAATGTATTTTCGTTTACCTCTCCTGCCATCATTGTTCAGTGCTGCACCTCTTTCTTGACATAACATCTGCTCCTGAACTGCCTGTAAGCCCTATCTTAGTTATGTGGCAGACTCATTGGTCTGAAGAAGCAGCCTGTCTTGTTGGAATACATCACAGCCTACAAGCATCGGTAACCAGTGCGCACACACAAGGTCTCAAATCCCATTGTGAAAAGGTGCTTTATAACATGGTGAAACAGCCCATTCTTGAGAGGTTCCCACAGAGGCTCCCCCTCAGGGACAACAAACAGCAGCTCAGGATGCAAATGCATGGGCCCCACAGACGCTGGGGCTGAGCTGGAGGTTTCCCAACAGGACACAGTTGCTGCCATAATCAGCAATTTAACATCAGTTAATTTGTCAGATGGCTGTGAAATGCTTTGAAGACCCCTCAGGGTTGAACTTTTTAGGCTTCTGCTCCAAAGAGGTTTGCTTTGCTCTCTGGGGCATTGGAGGACATTTTCACAGAGGCTTTTGAAGAAGTTTTAAAGTGCAGAATCCACAATAACAAAACACACAAAATAGTCTGTTCCCCATTATGGTGACAAAGGTACAGAAGATGAGGAGGAGGAACACAATAACCCTCACCAACATTTAAGTACATGAAACCGCGTTCAGCTGGCTCCTCAGTTTGCAGAGAAAAGGGTTTGGCACCAAAGGAAGACATTATTGATTGGTGAAAACAACTGTGAGATCTGCTTGCATTTCTGGTCCCCAGTCCCCTGTACTGAAATCACTGGGCACGTTATGCCTGTCAGGGTGATGGCCTGGATTGTACCATGCTGCCCAGTGCCATCGCTGGAAAACATCCGCTTAAGGTAGGGGGTGAAACAGCTATAATTTTGTTGAAATTAACATTATATTTTCTTTTTGTTTCAAGACAGGATCAGACCTTCTGTATTTTCTTGTTATGTCAGTGATAAATTTGCTTGGAAAATATTGCTAGGGAAGACTCTGGATTTGTTGTAAGCAAAATAATAATCAGCAACAAATACAGAATAATTCATTTGCTGAACAAATCCTATACATCTTCACAGACAGGAAAATTGCCAGTAAAATGAAAAACACATAAAAATATCCAAATGGCCTAATGGAAAAGAATGAGTGCTTTAATAAAGCTGAGGTTTACTGCATTGCAGAAATACTTACATTATTAAACATTAGTAAAGATGGGCTGTATTTCTTTAATTATTCTTCAGTCAACTAGAGGTTTACAATCTAGTGCTCTGGTCAACTAACCTGGAATATAAACCCAGTACTTTGCAAGGTGCAATTATTCTGTGCCTCCAGGTACCTCCTGGGGTCAGCAGCAGTGCAGCCCCTCCAGGAAGGCAGGGTAAGAACAAGCAGCCACTGCTGCTCGCACGTTTCTCCACTTTCTTGCAACTGAGCTCTTGCCAGCAATTAAGAGCTGGCTAATGCAAATCAGAGAGTTAGTACATTTTTTCCTACACTACTACTACTCCTTTTCTCACTGACCTGCAATATAATGTTCTGGAATCCTCCCTTGGCTCTGTCTGACTCTTCTCCAACACCCTTAAGGCTCATGACCCACAGTCAGGGGGCAAAGGCTGTCGTAGATAGGTAGGATGCTGAATGCTTATGGTACCTGTGAAAGTCAAAAGCCAGCCCGAAGGTTTGTAGGGAGGGGAGATAATGCTGGCCTTCCCTCTGGCTCCTGCATCATCATTTTTTTCCCTCTGCAGCTCCTACAGTGGTTAAATTCCACACTGTGCAGAGGGATCTTGACCACTAATAGTAACGGTGAGGATAACAACAATCAGTATATTAATAATGTGCTAGGGAGTAATTGGAGGTAGAGCCAGAAAAGGACCATCATTTCTTAGCTATTAGATCCCTTTCCCTTTAGGTTACTCACAGATGTTTTTAATATTAACAAGTCCTATTAAAGTAAATAAACCTGTAAGTTTTCTAGGTCTTCAGAAGTCTGGATATAAATCTTCAGTGTGCCTGCAATAACACCAGACCCCAAACAGTTGTACCAAATAAAACAATTTGCAATATATGAGAACAGCCACCAGCACATAAGCTGTGATTCCAGCATCAGATAAATATTTTCTCATGCTCATTATGCCCATCAGGCTTGCAGAAAACTTAGCCATGAGGAAAAATAAGCTGATGCTGTTGTTTCTACAAACTAGGAGGGACTGAAGGCAAGAGAGCAAGGGCTGGGGAGTCTAATCCAAACTGGTTTTGCACGCTGTAACAGCCAGGAGAGCAGGGGTAGGTGTTGCCCCAAGCACTGATGCTCAGCTGATAGCTCTCAGGGTGGGTTCGGCCACTTCCAGGGTGCTGTATTTCTTCTGTCCCTGTGGTTGCCTTGGGGAAAGTCTCACTGCTCCAGCCCAGCTGTGTGACTGTGACTGGGAGCCTGATGTCCCCATCTGCTCCTCATGCATATGTTTCCCCAAGGATGTGCACATAGCCCTGCTAATCACCTATAACCCATTAACCTCCTATGGTGGGAGAGATTTTGTGGCCATCATGGGCTCTCATTTAAGAGGGTTAAAAATCAGCAGATGACCATGGGACTTGCAGGACAAAGAGGCATTTTGGCAGCGTGCCGGAAGTGCTGCCCAGGGAGCAGCTGACTGCCACGAGATGGGGAAGGCAGCATCGTCACCCAAATGTCAGCACTCGCATCTGAGGCGGTTCAGTACTTCCCTTAAACTAGCACGCTCTGGGTTTGAAGGAAGGATCAGCAAGTGGCATTTTGGATTAAAACAACAAACTATTTTTGAAAAAGGCCTTCTGCAAAGCATAAGTGCAACTGGTGGTCTCAGTGGGAGCTAGGAAATATTGACAGGCATAGTTCCAACAATCAGTATGGAAAGATTCAAACAGCAAGCCCCTTCCTGGTAAGACCATTTTGTGCTTTAGCAACAGCTAGGCACATCTGATTCACAATCTGGCTTTAAACCCAGTGATGGCTTAGAGGATGTATAGATTTCTTTGTTACTGGTGGCTGCTGTCACAGGAGATATGATGTGACATTGTTCATTAGTCTGTATTATGGCTGATGGTGTGATGCTGCATTTCAGTTACTGAATTTGGGCATGGAGCACCTTGATTATGGTTTATATGACCTTTCAGGAGACTTGAAGAGCTTCTGTGGATGCTTTTCCTCCATTTTCTCACTTCCACCATGCTGGAGCATTCACATTTGCACCTCATTGCCTGCTCTAATACATTTGCGTTGCTGCTGAGATAGCAGAGGGCTTTGGAAGGAAACTGCAGGATGTTGTGGGTACTCGAGCAGTCTTTACTCTTCTGTCACTCAGGCTCTTTAATTTCCCTGTTCTCCCACTGTTCTCTGGACAAGGTGGTAATGACAGTGCTAAGAAAAAGAAATCTGTGGTAGTGCAAAGGGTTGGGGATTGCAGCAGTAGTGAAGACAAAAGCACTCTAGTTTTGACTTATCTTGCTGTCTTAAACACTATCAGAATTCACTTGCATGGGTCTAACTGCATATTATCCCCTGTAGCTGGACAAATATCTAGACTTAAGAAGCAATGGAGAAACGAAAGCTTGAAGTGCCTGCATAAGGAGTCTCCAGTGTAACAGAAGTCTAGAAAATTTATTCATGCTTTAAATTAACTTTGGAAGTTTGGTCCACCCCTATCTTTTATTTCCCAAGATAAGCATTACAGAGTACAACTGAGCTTTTGCTGGAATCCAATTTGTAACCATCATTGACAAGATAATAATTTTCCCAATTTTAGGATCATGCACAGTACGCCTACCTTTCACGGCCGTCTCCTCTCTGCACCTCTGCTGCTGCATCTCATTTAGGAGGAGGCACTGCTGCCGGTGAGTCAGCCACGCAGCATTCTCTGCTTCTCTGTCAGGAAGAGTGGCTCTCCCCCCCTCTCACTTTTCCTGTTCCCAGTGAAAGAAAATGTCTTCAGTGGCAGACTGAAATAAGACATGTTCTTATTCTAATGAAAAGCCAGGTGCCTGATCCCCTGGGTGCGAGGCAAGCCCCATAGCCACAGAGGCAGTATGGGCATCCCAAAGGCCATCTTCCAGCACGTGCTGTTTCCAGCTGGTTTGTTTTTTTTTTCCTCTCTCTCTCCTCGTATCTAGGATGTGAATCCAAGGGAAGAGAAACTTGTTCAGTAATGAGGCCGGAGCCGAAATGCTGACCTATGCTGCCACCATGGCTGGCTCGCACAAGGGGACAGATGGATGAGGTTGTGGGGCCCTGGTCCGCTCACGGCACCTCTATCCCCTTTGCCCACGCTGTGCCACTGCTGCTGTCCCAGCCTTTGGAAAGCAGACCAGAGGGAAGCTGGGGATAAAGCTGGTGATGGACCAGGAAAGCAGAAGCAGAAGGAAAGAGCCTCAGCCACAGAGGGAGGATAAGGGGCCAAGAGACAGACCTTGCCAAGAGTTCTGTGTGTGCCACATAAATGCGAACAAGGGCCAAGAAATCACTTTTTCCTGTGGAAAAAAAGTATTTTTCATATCAATGTGCAGCTTAGGGAGCTAAGATACTAGTTGCCTACCATGGAAAGGTGAATGATGGAAATGACCCTTTGGGAATCTAAAACTTGCAGAAAATCAAGGTGTTTCCCTGGGGATTTTTAAACACAAGGAGGCTATCCAAAATTTAAAGAAATCCTCCAGGCCTCCAAGGTATGAGTATGCTCAGGGGAAGCAGATTAGAGCATCACACCAGGCCTCAGCCAAATGCAGCAGGTGAAGAGGTGGCAAAAGCATTTTAAGAAAGGGCATTGAGTAGTGAGTTTGGGGAGGCTCCCTTTGTGGTTACACGTTTGGGGAAATTTTAACAACTATGGAGGAATATTGCCAAGAGAACTGGCTCCAAAGGGTTTTGCAGCTCTACCATTTAAGGTCAAGAAAAATCAGGAAACTAACATTGTCTCTTAAATCTTTAAGACGTTAGTAAATAAATGATGTGATTTTCAGAACTGTAAAGCATCTCGTATCTTCTGCTGACTTCAGCTAGAGCACTGGGTGCTCAGCACTTCTGGAAATAAAATCATTTGTTTGCCAAGCCTCGGAAGGAAAAGCTGAGAAGGCTGACTTGAAGTTCTTGTTCTTGCAATTATGAATATGAAGCAGGGTATAAAAATATGAACTGAATATGAATTGCAGAATGTGAAACTTAAATCGGTAGTGTTCCCTCAGGATGATCATTATTTGAAAGAAAAGAAAAAGTGCACATGCAGACAAAATTTGTAAACACCATAGGAAAAGAGGAAGGATGGAACTTGCTTGGCATTATTATTATTTCCTGTCTTGGAGCTGGTCTGCCTCTGCCTTCACTTTGTGGTATTTGTCGTAGTTCTGCATTGAACAAATTGCTTTTAGCCCTGGGGGCTGTCATGAAAATGTAGGCAGTGTTAATGCCTTAACTGTTAATTAACATGATCGCAAGGCAGTTGAGGAAGGGACGAAAATGTCAAACAGTGGAGATAGATAACAGAGTATGAAAAATGCCACACTTTTGCACGGTGAGAGGGGCAGGGGCAGGCTGGCACAGATGCCAGAGGAGAGGGGCTCCTCCACCGAGCTCTGGCTGTCCTCACCCACCGCAGCTGTGGCAGGACCCTCCACCAGCCTGCACTTCGCAGCCCGGGTGAGATGCTGCGAAGTACTGCACAGCTCTCGATTTCTGTGATGTGTTTCTATCAAGAGTTATGGGTAATAGATAAAAAAATCTTAAGCAATGAGAATATGTAGAAATCGTGTTATAATACAGAAAGGGTTACAAAAGTGTTTCACAGAAATTAATGTTTTCCACATGATTTTTTTCCCTGTAATATTCCACTAGAAAACAAAATCCTGTCGTCAGTTAATCTGAAATATTCTTGATTCATTTCCCTCCACTTCAGTGTCCCAGCAACTGGGAAAAACTTGAAATGGGACATGAGAGAGGTAAATCCATGGCATGCTTAGTGCCAAAAGGGAGTAAAAAAGTGTGAGATCCCAAAATATGATTTATCTAATATGATGCCCACTGGGAAAGCCAGAGATTAATGCCCGATGAAGGGAAAACATTTTGTCCTGGCCAACATAAAAAAACTAAGTTCAGGGATGTCTGATGCATTGATTCCTCGGTTCTAATTTGGAATGAAAAAAGTGTCAAAATGAGAGGACTTCCTACAATACAAAAATAGTAGGAAATTTTTTTTGTCATTTCTTCAAAAGACTAATGTTTTCTTTTTCTGAGCAGTAATTCACACATTTTGATTCAAACATCCTGATAGAAAAATGTTTATATAGATATTAATTTTAATAAGGGATTCCATAGTACTAATCTTCTACTACAGCACACCATTCAGAATCACTTTATTATACAGTTTGCCTAGCAAAGCACTTCATCATGCAGAAGTGAGAAAAGCCTAAATGCACTGTTCTGATGAAAAGAGAGAAAAATAAGATTCAAAGACTGAACAAGATGGTGAGGCTACGGTGGAAGAAAAGGCACAAAAAGCTGCTGTAGAAGAATCACAGATAATGCAGTTGAGATGATCTGTGATGAACTTGTATGGAGTTTGGTTGTTAATGCACTGCAAAAAGCTTTACAAAAGGAGGCTGATATCAGTGTTACAGGCAAGGGAGCTGAAGTGGAGCATAGTCAGTGACTCTCTTTTGCTCACACTGCAAACCAAGAGCAGAGCCCAGACTCGTCAGACACAGTTGAATGTCGCTGTTACAAGACTAGGTCCTTTTCTTTTGTGACATGACACAAAGCCCAGAGTGGCTTTTCTCTCTGGACCCTGACACAAGGCATGAGTCAGAATGATGAAAAACAATGATTCATCATATGGACTTTTTCCTTAAATCAAGCTATGCGTTGCATTAATTTTTCTGCAAACCTGTTTGGCAATGCGTTGTGAAGCCTTGACATGTGCCTAAGACATAATCCACACTCAAGCTGTGGGCTCCACATTCCTTGTCCTGGAGTACTATCCGCAGTGATTTATTGTGTACTGCTCAGTTACTGTATGATCACTGGGCTTTAAGTGCCGAAATACCAACATGTCCCACCAGTTCCAGCCATTGTCAAGAGGAGAGAAATTTAATGAATTTGAGAACTGGATGCAATAATACGGTAAATTTAGGGACAGGAAGGACCACTGTGATGTTAGTTGACGCAATTTCACTCAGTATCAGCAATGCATAAAAATACTCCTCTTGTTCCATAACTGATGACCATCAGGCCACTAACTTGCAGCTGAACCGAAGAGCATCTTTTGAAGTAAGGCTGCTTGGCGCTGTGCTCAAAGATGCCATGCTGTTCTGTTTCCAGCACTTAATGAACTTTTGATTTTTGAAACCTTAATTCCCAGTCTTGTTTAGAACTGTGATTTCTTCTTACAAACCTCCAGACCAAGATAAGCCTGTGAAATACACTTCCATTTCTATGCTCTGTAATACAGCATAAGGTGCCTAGCCCAGAATTACATCATGTGAAACATTATTGTTGTAATTTCTAAAAAAAATTAGATTTATGTGTATCTGCCTATTTTCTCATCTATGTAGAATTATTCTTCTAGGCTGAAAGTGCCTTCCTGAAATGTGCCAACATTTTTTTGCAGTACGTAAGTCAACAGATCAGCTCCTGCCTTCCACTTCCCCTCTAGGACCTCACAGGAGGGGGCTGTGGCAGCCGGGCTGAGTGCTGGGGCAGTCCCAGACATCTGTCTTCTGAGCAGGGAATTGAAAGTGCTCCACTTTGCATAACCTTTGCCTTAGGGTCAAAAATACTTTTGTTTTTTGAAGCCAGGCATGGTTGTCCTTCTGGGACACTGCTTACATTTAAACCTTCCACTTAGGAATGCATTTAGTTTTATTTTGGTGATCATATTGTTTAGCAAAGTTGCTCAGTAACAACTAACTTTCCCATCCAGGTCTGCTTTTTATTCTATTTCTCAGTGCTATGGGATTTCACACGATGCGTATTTTCATGGGATTATTATCAATGTGATGTTCTATATCCCTAATGTATCTCAGCTCATTAAGTACCTTAATTCATTTTGAAAGAATGTCTATTGCCTTCTACTCAGTTGTACCCATTTGTGTATCATCATTTGTAGGCTGTTCTCGACCCCAGAGCACAGAAGAATTCTCCTGCTATTTAAAATCCCACTCAAAAGTAATGGCTCTTATACCTACATGCTAATATCTCTCTGGTAGATCAGCTTATGATGTGCTCACTGTATAAAGCAAGCTGAATTCTCTGCCTCAGCATCAGGCTGTCACTAATTGTTTTTATATGTGTTTGCTATGATTACATTGTCCTCATTTCCAGTATCTGTTTTGAAACACAATATTAGTTCATTTATTTCCTGTGTCACAAACCAATCTCATGGTGAACATTGCTTTGCAAGTTTATTGGGATAATGTTTCTCATGAGAGCTTTGTCCTGCTGTTATCTTTGTGCTTTTTTTTTTTTTTTTTAATGGTAGAAGTGTCACCCTTTCATGAAGTGAATTGCTTTGATTGCAGATGGAAGAATTTGCCCCTTGTGCTGAATGCATTTGGGTCTTATTGTGACTGCTGTCTTGTTTATGGCTTCAGGACCTAGCTGTGTGTTCACCCTGGGTTCTATCTTTGTTTTTCCTTGGCTACACATCAACGCTGCTGCTGCCTGCTATCTCTTGTGTTTGGGAAACACATCATAGCTTTCCTTCTGCGATGATTCAAGTCAAGTCCCTTTCTGACAGTAACTTGCTATGGCCAGCTGACTTTTAATACCCAAAATACTTTCAGTTCTAGTTAGTCCGTATGGTAACATGGCTCAAACAGTGTGCATCCCTTAGCATCAGGCTTGGCCACTTTTGGTGGCTTGCTTACTTTGGCTCTCCATGAGCAGGTGAACTGGGGAACCTGTGGGAGTGCAGGGACCTGAATGGGATTTTTAAAAAGTAACATGAAAAGCCTCACTGCCTCTTCAGATGCTTAAATAACTTTTGAAATCTGTCCTCTGACATCAGTTCTTCTCATTGAAATGGTTTTGAGAATGTAGTTATTGCTCACACAAGGATTTTAATCTGTGAAGTTTCTCTCCTGTGCCTCTCAGAAGCCTTGAAAGCTCCCAGTCATCTTCTCAGCTGTTCTGTCACCTGTGGCTTTGGATTGAGCAGTTCAGAGGACCTTGTTGCTCCCTTTCTATCTGTGGGCTGACCTGACTCTGTAGTAGCAGATAGAAGCGACACACAAGAAGCTCGTTGGACACTGAACTCGGTTCCTTCCCTCAAGCACTATCCATGTTGCTCTGCTTAATTTTTAGTGCTTGGTCTCAGGGAAATCACATCCTTCAAGACCACAAGGGACCATCTTTATCACATGCAATGCTCTTCACATGCAACCATGGGGTTTCAGCAAAGTGTTCCTGCACCCACCCTGTGTCCTTCATTGCACTAGAATATATAATCTAGACAGATACTCACTTTTGATTTAAAGATCTCTGCTGACAGGGATTTTGCTGTATTCCTAGGTATGTGTTTCCAGTGGCTAATTATTTTCACCTGAAGATTTACACGTGGTGTCTTGCCTGAGGCCATGGCAATGCTTTCAAAGGAAATTTCTGATGCTGAGGCCAAGAAAAACATACTGACAGAAAGGTGATTGATCACTTTGCTCCAGGGATGTCACTGGTCCATGGCCCTTTCACTCTGCTCGTTGTTTTTGTTGAGCTGGGGAAAATTCCTCTTTTGTCCCAACACCCTCTGTTTGAAGGCTTCCCCTGGGAGCAGGCACCCGTTCTGTGCCCTCAAAGGGTACTTTGGCTCCTCCAGGGATTTGACCAAAGCCAATCTTTCCCCACTCTGGCGACAACAACCGGGGGCAGAGGCTCCGTGGTTCTTCTCCCATCACTTTCAGCAGCTGCTCTGCTAGGTTTTGCTTAAGGGAAATATAAAGGAGCCGAGGAGGAAAAGTTTTCAAGTCTGTGTAGACGAAGAGCCTGATCTCCCTAACCTTACATCACGTAATTTTAAAACTGAACTTCCTTAAGCTCTCATTAATACACCACTTTTTTTAGCTATTCTTGGAAACATATTTGTAGTTTTCCAGTAGCCTTTTAAAAGTGCTGAACCCACGATTCAGCTAAACATAAGCAGTGGTAGTCTACCAAATGAACTGGAGCTGTCAGAAGGTGTAGTGAGCTCTGTATGATTCATCTCTGCTTGCCAGACCGGGGCTAACTATAGACTTTTCCAGGAACACAGCTAATGTTTTGGGTATTTTTTTCCATTTTCCAGGTTATTGATAAAGATATTGAATAGTGCTAGCCTAGGCAGCATTGTTGTGGGAGTCCACAAGACCTGTGTTGTTGAAGCTGTTGTGAGTGTACATCTCCCGAGCTGCAGAGAGAAGATGGTGGCTTTTGAGGGTCTGTATGGTCAGGTTTATGTTTAGATTAGCAAGTGAGAATTAGTGACAGAGCAGGTGCTGTATCTACACTTGCATGTCACTCTCTACACTGGGATAGTCACTGTGCTCATCTCAGAAGGATACTGCTGCCATGGTGGAGAGCAGCAGCTGTTGCAGGACATGTGCATGTTGCAACTCCAAAGTAGCAAAGTACGTGAAAGAAAAATGGACTGTGTTGCCATCCCTCTTCAAATAATAGAGAAAAATATGCAGGTGACAGTGAAAGTTCCCCATAGCAGAGATTGGCCGGGTAGCCCTTTCCTTGCTGTAAAATTCAGTATGGGATTGTCCAGTAATGCGGATCAGCTGAGCATGCATCGAGACCCTGTGTGGCTGCCAGCTCCAATGCTGCCTGCAACTCTCTGCTTCTGCCCGGGGCTTTCTGACCCCAGCGCTCACCTGGCCCATCCCTCCAGACCTCAGCAAGAGGTGACAAAATCACTGCACAACACATGTCCCCGGGTGGGGATATGGGATGGAGGCTGCTTCAGCGTCACAGGAATGAGTCAGTCTCCCATGTCAGAGCGTGTTTCTTAATTTAGATGTACTGGGCTATGGTTCCTCCAGACGTTCATCCCTGTGCCCAGCCTCTGTGGGCACCAGAGAGCCATTTGCTTTACTGCTGGTTCTCTGATGCCCTCCTGTGACTTACTGTAGGTGACTGATGGCACTGCTGGGGCACCAGCGGGTAAGGAGGTCTTGTGTCATGAAGGGAAACATTTCCACAGCGTGAGCAGACAAGCAAAATAAATTGCTTTAGAAACATCATTGCCAGCACTAAGCTCCAGAGCTTGCTCCACATGTGATGTTGCCCAAATGATTTTGGAATCAAGGTCTCCGATTGTGTCCCACCTTAATTAGTACACATTAGGGGCCAAGATTGCACTCACGTTATTATTAAATTCTGTCCATTTAAGTAACGGGTCTTAGTACTGAAGGTCCCTCTCGCTAGCCACTGAGGCAAGAGGTGATGATTTTCTTTTCAAAGCTAAATTTTAATAATGTTGCACAAAAGATATGATGGGACTCCTAAAATAACTCCCCCTCAATCATTGCTTGAAGCAGGAGCACAACTGTGGTCAGGTGTCCATGCTGTTCAGCTTACCTTGTCTGTGGCTGCTGACCTCTTGCTGCACTTTCGGACAGGTTAATAATGAACATACAGAGCAAGCCATGGAGAGAATAAATGACATTTTATTGTTATTATTAATTATTTTCATTATAATAGCTCCTAGCAGCTGAGGCACAGAATGGGTCCCTGCTAGGGAAGGCACTCTGCAGACACAATGGAAAGGCAATCCCTGCCCCAAGCAGCTTAAACATTAAGCAAAGAGATTACAAGGGCAGAGACTAGGTCTCGGTGTCATAAAGCTCTACCTTCCTTCTGCAACAGTGAAAACATGAAAATCAAAGATTATTGCCTGACAGATGTTTCCATAAAGCAATAAAATGAGCAAGGAGAAAAGTAGTCTTGCATGAAGGCAATAATTTCCCTTTGGATGCTTGATTGCTGCTTCACCGGGAAGTTTTCCATGCCCCTCTCCATCCCCCTGACTGGCAGCCGTTCCTCTCTGTGAGCAATTTCTTGAAGCCAATGAGGGAAAGCCTTGAGACTAGAAAACCTTTTGAGTGGGTAACCTCCACAACACACCTTTTCAACCCTGCGCGTGCTCTGCAACCTTATCCACCTCCCACAGGGAAACTGCTCCCAACGCGCTCTTTCAATACGCAACAAAAATAACTTTCCCATGGTATCTGCAAGGCCATGTGTCAGAATTGCTCCAAATATTTTATTAATGGGACAATGCCCACCTGCGGTGTAATGCTCAGGTCCAAAGCCAGCTCTTAGCCTCTCTGTACCAGTGACGATGCTTATGTAAGGGTGACTCATGTCCTGAGCAGCTAAAGCTCTCGGATGCTATTTTCTCCTCAATAGCAGTACATGTAAACTAAGGTCTGGTTTTGGAGCTGAAACTCTTTATTTCATCCCCCAGCATTTCTGAGGCCAGTAGGGAAAAGGCAGTAATGCAATTTTCTGTTTTGTGTTAAAAAAAAAGAAGAAAGCTTCCTTTAGTAATGCCCATGTATTGTTTAAACATTTATCACTTTGCTCTTTCTCAGAACTAGTTCTCATCAATTTATCATGTCCTTATATTTTGCTACCTACATTTTCTTACTTTTGGTAAATCTTTTAAAGGCAACCTGAAAAGGTAAAATACCAACTGCAAGGCACTTTGCGAGTTGGTGGCTAGGTGTCTGAATGCCTCTGCTGCTCAGGACTGGGAAAAATGTGTCTGAAAACCCCAATTCCTCTCTTCTGATGGCTTCGCCCACTGCCAGCACCCTCCCTCTCCACTGGGACAGCCAGCCACAGACCAGGCACTGAAATAAGACCCCAGGGATGTGGAGGAATACAACTTTGGGTATCTCCCTCTGCCTTCTCTGCTTGCCTGGTCAGCCAGGCAGTGGGCAACACGAGCTAGGGGCACGCAATTGTGTCCATGGGGACTGGAGCCAGCCAGTGCCCAGCTGCAGGGCTGGGGTTGAACAACAGCAGCAGTGGAACCTTCTGCCCAGACAGGGGGGTGGGGCATTCAGCAAACACTGCGAGCTGCTCCTCTGGCTCTGGGCTTGGAGCCTAGGATGGTCTGCAAAAGGCTGGCTGATCCCTGGACATAAGGAGCCCCTCAGGCAACCTCCTCCACCCCCCACAGTTAACCAGCTGCTTCCAGGTACCGTGGGGGTGGGTGGACACCCAGAAAGCCAGCAAGGAAGGATGGTGTCTCTCCCTGTCCCTCAATGGCACATGGACATGGAGCAGTGGAGCTGTCTCCCCACGCTGGCATGGGGACACTTGGGATGTGGCACGCTTCCCGTGCCTATCACCCCAAAGGGTTTCATGCTGCACCAAATTCCAGCTTTGAAGCTTTAAGAGCAGGCTGGCTGCTACCCCCTGCCATGCCAGATTTATTGCTTTACAATGTATGTTTTATTTATAGTTTAACATTAACATTTGCAAGAGGAATGACTTGGGCTCTGAGTTATCGCTTCCTATTAACCTGAAATTATTGAGTGTCTGAAACTCGTGAGGAAACCCAGTGAGCAGAAAGTATCAGAAAAATGTTCCTCTCCTTTCCTTGAAGCACAGAGAATAAACAACCTCCTCCCTTTGGAGGGCTGTGCAAAACCATGGAAATGTCAAACAAGAGTGCCAGGCAATCGTCTTTTTAAAGAATCACAAACATAATCCATTTTCCATCTCATGTGTATACAGCTGTTAATATATATTGCATACTATGTACATTATTGGATTCCTATTTGCAATTAATATTTGATTTTAGAGGTGCAGATCCTGCAGCCCTCCGTTGTGTGTTACAGTCCTTGCTGCTATGGAAATGTTTCCCTCCAGCAACAATGCAGCAGTCTTGGGTTTTTGTTTGAACAGGCTTTGAAGAGCCTGGGGAAAAAAAAAGTCCCCATTCAGCTACACAGGGCTGGGCATGAGGATGGCGAAGGGCTGCAATGGCTTCCTTGCCCCACTGCTGTGGGGCCAGCCCCACTCCCAACCCCAACAGGGGATTTCTCTGCTGGCTTGTGGGTAGCTCAGGGCATACAGCAGGGCTCATCTTGGCAAGTTTAGACACCTACAATTTAGGCATCTTCTTATCTGATTGCCTAGATCCCTCCTTCATCCCTCCTGGGCACCAGCTGCCCCATGCAGAGGTGGCTGAACAGTCCATAAATAGATGGGCTGAGCTGCTCTCCTGTTTTTCTCAGTGATAACGGGAGAAATTCACTGACTAACTCATAACTTTTTTTTTTTAGGTGTCTAAGTGATCCAGCATGAAGCCTAGGCTGTGAGGAGGAAGGCAGTCCTCATACCTCCAGGGTAGCCCCTGCAATTATGCAGAAGGCCACTTGCTGTCCCTGAGCCCATAAATCGCGAAGGAAGCTTACTCTTGTTGTTTAACCTCCACATCTGAAATGCAATAATTCTAGTGCCTCATTTTTGAGCATTCTTCCTCTTTGTTCAGCCAAATCAGGAATAATCACTTGCACTTATGTAGCAACTTTCAGGCAGAAGAAGTCTAAAATGCTTTACAGATCCAAGATGGCTATTTACATTGCTTTTTATTTAATCCTCCTTATGCTCTGCTTAGGGACAAACTGGTATCAATCAATTCTTTCTGCGCTTATGAACTTTCATGACCTGTGACTGACAACTTTAATAATCTTCTTTATGAAGGCTAAGCAGCATCCAGAGTAGCACCTAAATGGTCCCCAGGAACTGTAATTAAAATTAAGCTGCCCATGGGTTGCTTTGATTACAACAGGGCAGGCCAGCTTAACCTTCAATTTATGCTGACTTGAAAGATGGCTCATACGGAGAACCTGTATGCCAGACATGGATTTGAATTAATTATGCTGATTCTCTGGTTTTATTTTACTATCTGATTAGGCTTACAAATGAAATCACAGTCCCATCCTTTGGAAGAGCTTTGGTGTGAATGCCAAGACCCAGCAGCCTGCTGTGGGGTACCTGTGGGCTTTCCATCCATTCTCCAGCACAAGGGACGTGTTTGGGCATCTGTGGGAGGTGGTGGCCTGTCACGCACCCACTGCCGAGCTATTGCTGGCTGCAGACACAAAGCTCCTAATTTGATCGCATAACTGATGAGCTGTAAAATGCGTGCTGAGCATGAGCAACCCCAGCAAACCCCAGCTCAGCCTGATCCACTCTTTCCTCCTGCTTCTCACAAATGGAGCAGGCTTTTTGGTGTTCCTTGTCTTTCAGCTGCATGGAATAGGCTCTTAATTAGCATCAACAATATCTGAAAAACTAATAAGAAAATATGGTTTCTTAAGTAAGGTTATTCTCTAACTTCTGTGTACCGAAATATAGCTTCACATAGGGCATTTTGCATAAATTAAGCCAGGTGTCTCTCATGTCGTATAGTTTAAAAAGCCAGAACTGAAAGGTGATAGATGCATTTCAGCAAGGCTGTAACTTTGTTACAGTCACTCTTAGAAAATGTCAAAACAGAGATATGAAACCCTCTCCCCCACACCAAATTTACCAAACCCACCAGTACCAGATGAGCAGCTCGTAGCATAGTTTCTTATCAACCTTCTTGTGTAACATCTTAATAATTTTATTTTCAGAGGTTTCTTTCCTTTTCATTCTTAAAAGCCTGTATCATATCACCAACTGAACTACAGTCTCCCTTGCACAGCATTGTTTTCCTGTAGGTTGGCAAAGTACATTGAGTTAGGGAATTTCTTCAAATGCCTGTTTTTACTCTGTGTCGTGGTTTAACCAAAGCCAGCAACTAAGCACC